>JAPPVO010000059.1:79457635-79825372 GCA_030407325.1 Camellia japonica | reverse complement strand
TACAGCTGTACCCTCTGTTTTGACCCAGACCCCTGCCCGGGGATCTGCCCTTTTGGGGGAGAAATTTGAATTTGATTTCCCCCCTCCCCTTTCCTCCACTCCTCTCCTCTATAAAGCCAGCCCCCCATCTCCATTTTGAAGGGTTACAAAAAGTGGTGAGAGCATTTACTTACAAACCTCCATCTCTCTCTCCTTCAACCCTCAAAACCCTAAGCCTCTTGCACCATTTGCACTACAACCCATAGCACCACACCTCCACACTCCATTCCAGCCCTTTGAAGCTGATTTCCAGAGGTTGAGAGCTCACAAACCTAGTCTAAAAGCTGCTGAAGTTTGGTTCTACAAGGGTGAGTCCTTTTCTTTCTTTTTCTAGTCTTTTCTTGCTTCATCTATAGGCCATACTTGCTTACATTTTTGGGCTCCGACCCAAACTGGAAATAGTCTTATTTTGAGCTCATCTTAATGTTTGATCAAGGATTTTTCTCTGTTTGAGGCCATCTACTATCTCTTTCCCTTTTATCTCTCTTTTGGCCCTTTTCTTGCATGATATGTTAGCCCTGTTTGTAAGCATTTCTAGGATTTGAGCCAAACTGTAAAGTATCTTTTTTTGAGCCTCTCTTCATCTTTGTTGAAGGGCTCTTTGCTATTTGGAGCCAGATACTGTCCCTTGTATCTAATCTCTCTTGTAGGGCCATTTTTGCATGATAGATTAGCCCTACTTGTGTTCATTTTTTAGAGTTGTCATAAACTGAAAAATATCTTTTTTTAATCTCATCTTCAAGTTTGTTTAAGGTCCCAT
This sequence comes from Camellia japonica, assembly GCA_030407325.1. Lineage (NCBI taxonomy): Eukaryota > Viridiplantae > Streptophyta > Magnoliopsida > Ericales > Theaceae > Camellia > Camellia japonica. The sequence continues at coordinate 79,824,573 of JAPPVO010000059.1, read as the reverse complement.
TTTTTTTTGAGGTCATATGCCTCCTTGTATGCTTGATTGTCTCTTATTTTGAGCCTTACACCTAAGCTCTTGTTGCATGCTTTGTTTGACCTTCTAGCCACTGGAATCCAGTGGATTTCCAGTGGCTTTGATGCATTTTTGAGCCTCAAAATCAGAGGGGGGTGACCCCCTCTTACCTTGTTTTGTTTGATGGTCTTTTTGGCCTTCCAAAAAGGCCCTATCTTGCATTCCTTGTTGACTGATTTCAGGGCCAATTTGATGAGTTTTAGGACTATCATATTTGATTTCTAGAGTTTATTTTGCCATGGTAAGTGTCCTTGATGCATGTGCTTAATAATCCCTTTGTATGCCCTCTAAAGGAACCCATCATTTGTGCATGTGTTGGCTGCATTTCCATGTTTATTTGGGCATATTTTGGCATGTTTTGTTCACTGATTTTTTCTGGTTTGATGAGTTCTCACTTGCTTCATATATGTGCCATGTAATCCATGTTTGATAGTCAAAATTGCATGCTATGTTAGGCCATCTTGCTAGCATCTTTTGGCCATGCTTTGAACTAGAAATGTTCATGTTTTGAGACCGCCTTGGTTCTGTCTTTATTCCTCATGATCAAATAATGCATGCTTTGTATAGTTATAGGTCAATGCATGTGTCTAGTTTTGTGTTTCGGGACCATTCCATGCATCGGGTGACATATATCCATGATTCGGGATCATTTTGCATCATGATTTAGTGCTGGAAATTGCATGTTTGAATGCCATGTTTCATGCCTTGCCATGCCTTGTTAAGAGTGGCATTTGTGCCTTAGGTTCGGTCCTCGGTTTGCGTGCACGTGTGCACGCATCTCGAGTGTCTCATTTCCATCTTATGGCCACTGATGTGAGTGTGGCTGAGGTCCACGCATGTTGGTGTAAGTCCATTATGCATTGTGTATGCCATTTCAATTCATAGCATTGCGTATGCTAGGTTGCATGTTAGAACATTGTGTATGTCGTGTTACATCGAGCATTGTGTATGCCATTTCCTAGCATTGTGTATGCTAGGTTGTATATTAGTTGCATTCTTGCATGTCATGCATATTGCATTGTGTTTGGGATAGGAGTTAGCCTGGGTACGGGAAACGAGGGACGTTTCGTACTTTGAGTGACGTAACGTGTCTCAATTCCCAGTCGCCGACACTCCGGATTACCCGTGATGGAGTTTAGGCCTTGTTGTGTTTATGTGTGCATTCATTTCATATTAAGTTGTGCGGTTCGACTCCTCAGCCATCATGCATCGATATGCGTGATTGGTGGCACGAGGATCGAGGACTACGCTCCCTGAAGAGTAGTCAAGCATACATATGTGAAAATACATTGCCATGCCCCTTTCCTGCTCTCTGTTGCAGCAAATCAAAAATCGGCAATCTTTTGGGGTTTCGCGCAACATTCCGGGCTTAATTGTAAACAGAGGCTAATCGGGGCGTCGCAATGGATTTCTGCGCCAAGCAACCCGAGCATGCATCATTCATCATTTGGAACAGAGCCGAGGCAGTCCATGGATTTGCGTGCCATTTATTGGTTTCCTAGATTAATTTGTTAATTAATTAGGATTTTGTACTTATTGGGACTGTATTATTTATTTGGGACTGTATATTATTTATTCGGACCCTCCGAGCGAGGGAACAACTGTAATAAGTGTGCGTGCGTGTGATGTATGTCTTCCAACCCCACGTCTTTCTCTCCCTTTTATTTACCAGCTTATGATGGTTAGATTAGGGCATGTTTCAATTAGCATACAGTATGATAGCATGTTTGCATTCATTCATCTGTTTTGCATGCACCAGGCTCGGCGCATCATACTCACTGCATTGTATTTCAATTCCGAGTTGAATACATGATTAGCTGTAGCATTCCATACGCCATGTTTAGAATAGCCGAACCTGCTATAGTTGCATTTTTGCATGTGTTGCATTAGGCATTTCTGTATAGTTAGGATCATGCATGGATTTCTAACATAGTTTTTGTTTTGGCTCGGAGTACTCGGTAAGTTTTTACGCTTTAGCATCCTTGCATGTGTGCGAGTGACTGCCATGATAGCATGCTTACCATGAGGCTATTTGCTTATGTGATATAACTGCCTAAATGCCTGTGGGTGGAGGTTGGGTTATTTGGATTGGAACAAATCATTGATTGAGAGTCTTAAGCCCACTAGATAGTGGCGAAACCATTTTTTCTAAAGCCCACCCGAGGGTGGCAAAATCTGCATTTTAAGCCTACTTGTGAGTAGCAAACCATCTTTCAAAAACAAACATGAAATGTTTTGTTCTAATTCAGGCGACCTGGTCTATACTTGTATGTTGTGCGCATCACATAGTAAATCTAGGCTAATAACCGGAATAAGAATGCATAATGTTTTCAAAACTAGATATCATGGTTAGTAGAGGCCGATCTTTGATCGGGTGAGCGGGGGTGCTCACGAAGTGACCTTCCCTAATCGTACCCAAGTTCCTGAGCCGAGGCAACTTTGGTGATGACGGACACGTGGCCTTAGGCAACGAGTCAGGGTTTCCTCAATTTCCCAAAATAAAATATTTAGGTGGCGACTCTGTATCTGGTAAAGCAGTCCATGTTTGGCACTTCTTTCAAAAATCTGTTTTCCCAAAACGATTTGCCGGATTTGGACTCTTTGGTTCAAGATTAAGAACCGTGATGATTTGAGTCCGCACTGTAGTGAGCCCAAAATGAACGGAACGAGACTCATCCCTCCCAGGGCGTTCGGGGACGTCTACAGTCCAGTAGTCTAGAAATTATGGTCTGAAATGGTAAATTGATGGGAGATTAAGTGGGTAACTCTAGGTTCAGTGGATGTGTTGTTGCAATGGTGGGCTGGTATGAAATTTAGAAAGCAGGAGTTAGATATTTGGAAGGTTGTCCCTTTGACCATGCTATGGTCTATATGGAAACTAAGGAATGATTGTTTGTTTAACAATGGTAGTGTTGATTTTACTGTGATGGTGGAGCTATTGAAAGTTAGAGTTGCTCTATGGGTGAAATTAAATTGTAAAAGAATAAATTATTCAGTGCATGATATTGTGGCAAACTTGAAGCAGATGAGAGGTTATTTGACATAGGAGGTCTGGTGGAGTCTACAGATGATATGAGGATGCAAATCTGTATACTGCTCTGGTGCTATCAAACTGTTTTGATGTTATTGGAAGGTACATGGTTTGGTGATGGTGCAGAGTTATATCAGGTGGTTGTTGTATTTGCTGTATTGTTCTATTCTTTTCTTAGCTGCTATAATGGATTGTTGTGGATCTATATGAGCAGTGATCATTTGAGTTATTTGCTGTTGATGTAATTCTTTACTATTGGTCTGATTAGGTTGATATGGTTTGCAATTGATCTGTGTGGACAGTGATCTTTTGGAGTTGGCTGCTGCAGCTAGTGTTATTGTTGTTGTCCTATTTTTTGGGTGTTTGGCTTCTGTTCTGATGCATAGCTCCGTGTATTATAGTTTATGTTGCGGCCAAGTTTGCTAGTGTATAGCTTATAAGTTGCTGGTGAAGTTTGCTGTAGGTGGTTTGGCAGCCCTTGTTGTGTGGCTGGGGGCTCTTCATTTCCATCTTTTGTCTAGTTTCTTTGTTTTGGATTAGTATCTTACCAATCGATGGGTTTAGTACTAACAGATGATTGTGCTTCCTTCTTGGTGCCAACTTAGTTGGGATTGTGGAGTGATGGCTATGATGTTTTTGCACTTCCCTCTTTTATTGATGTATATTGTTGCTTGTACTTGCTCATTTCATCAATAAAGTTTCCATTTTTCTTTGCTGATAAAAAAAAAACAAGTCCTCTCAACGTGCGATCATCGGATGATGATAACCAGTGACTTGTCCTTCGCTTGAAAAATCGAGATTGTGTTTGGATATTGGATTTCTCTAGGGAAAATAATAAAAACATAGAAAAAAAAAAAGAAAAGAAAAAGCATACACGGTTTTTACTTTTTTTTATTTTTTTATTTCAGTTGTTTTCTTCACAGATCCTCTAATATTTAAGATCCAAACACAGCTCAAAAGAAATTTATAGGATTAGGGTTCAACTTACATGTACTGTTTTACTTTTTTGTAAGTAGGGGTTGGTAAACTAGTATTTAAAACTGTCAAATGTAACTTACAGCTATTGGGTTGTGGAGAGAAATGTATGTTGGATGTTGAATTTGGAAAGTGTTAAATGTTAAATATTTGTATTGCATGGTTATCCGATGTATTAATTTTTGGCTTAAAATTTGTAATCATATATGTTTTGAGTAATTGTGTATTTTAAAAAAGTTAGGGTCCTCGGTAAATTTTTAAATGTTTTTTAGTTTATTTTCCTTTTCACAGTTTAACATAAATTAAAAAGTTAAACTTTTTTTCTCAGTAATTCTAAACCAAACAAAGCTAAAAGTTTTATGCTTTTTATTTTTATTTTTTATTTTTTACGGGAAAAAAAAAAGAAAAGAAAAAAAAGGGATATTTACCGATAAATCCCACCCTACAAATGGTTTTACCGGTTGGTCCCAATATTGTTCTATTGTTTTCATTAGTCCTATTAGTGGGAAAATATATTCCTATTTGATCTTATTTCCTTTGTTTGGCCTCATTTAGTGAGACAATTATGCCTTTCCTTTCATGCAAGGCTGATTTTGTTGGGATTACTTGTACACATTTGGTAATTTGGATCTGTTACTGGTGAGACGTTCCTTTTCATACGTTAGGGTTTTGGGGGGTGTTGGGGCTACGCGGTTGTGTGATTGTGTGACATCCTAAAGGCGATTCCAAAGTCTATCGTCAGGGCTGCCGAGTTACGAAGGTATGTTTGTGTGTTTGTGCAAGGTAATGTTGTGTTTGTGCGAAGGCAACGTGAGTAATCTACTGTTTTCACACATTAATACCAGTGTAAGTGTTCATCACAAATTTCCAGTGTAACATTGTCATATATTTGCAGGTATGGAAATGCATATTATGTTGGTGTGTTGTTACCACAACACGAATGTTGCAATCAAGTTGCATTTTCCATTTCGATTTGATGATCTTGTCAATTGTGTGTGCGGGAAATTCGATGGTCTAACACATGGTAATGTGTCTTTGTTTTTCAAGATGCCAGGATACAATAATTTCACATTACAGAACGATATTGATATGGAGAACATGATTTCCCTTGCACAGTCTTTCCGTTTAGAACACATTGATGTCATCATTCAATCTCAGAGAATGCAAGGTGCAGTTGACATTGGTGACGCAACTCGAAGTCCACATGTCGTTACCTATAACTCGCATGCGCTTGCAGATGATTCAGATATTAATGATGACCAACAAGATTTGCTGCCCAAGTTTTGCCCCATGCATCGATGCTCCGTGTTTGTGGGTTTGCTAGTGTAAGGATTTTGTTTGTTGTTTGGTGTTTGGTGTGGTTGTGTGAGGTGGATGATATGGGTGGGGAGCTGATAATGTTGTGCTATGTTGGTGTGAAACTGTGTGTGACGGATGTGCTATTGTGGCATAAATGGGGAAAGGTTGTGTGTTCATGTGTGTGCGTGTCAGGGTGTGGGGGTTGTTGGTGTACAGTGTACAATGCGTGGGTGTGTGTGGTTGGTATAATGTGGAGTTAGTACTTTTTTGTGACAAATTGTGTGTTTGACAGTGTGGGTTAATAGGGCTTCAAATCAAACATAACCCACATCCAAATTGGGAACGTCACATATACGTAGCCTCAATTTGGTCGTCTACAGGTCGGATCAGGTAATGAGGTGGGAGAGTGGTCTGTGTGTCACGTGCAATGCATCAACCCAAAAAGCAAAAAGTATAAAAAGCCTTAGTATACTTTTGTATTGTGTGTGACCCAACCATGCATATAACGTGGTAAGTTTTAAGCATACACCAAATAAAAACCTTACATAAAGTAGCCCGTAATTAATCCAATGGCACTTGTGTCTTTTCCGCAATAGAGAGGACCAAATGGATCACAAGAAAAAAAACTGAAACTAAATGGAATACAAGATCAACATTTAAGATTTATGGGTAACTCCCCCCTCCCCCCAAAAAAAAAAGTTTGGGTTTTCGCTTTAAAAAAATGTATATCTAATTATGTTTCAAAATGTTTAGATTTTGTCTAAGAGTAGTGATATATAAATGAAAATAGTAAAATCCATACAAAATGGATTTTATTACTTTAAATCAAAAGACACATTGTGACTTATAATACTCATTGTCACTTATATTTTTAAAAATATCACTGTTACATTATTTGTGTAATTTTTTGTATCTATCTATCTATCTATCTATCCAAACTATCTATAGTATATAAGCAAATGCGCTTTTCTCTCAAAAAAGCTTTAGAACTCCATTATTAAATTTTCATAATTTTAAAACTCTCTCTTTCTTAGGTGACAACCCTCTTTGATTTTCATTTTTTAATTGTTTGATTAATTAAAATAAAAATTAATTTCATGTCTCATGAATAAAGGTTTGAATTTCAAAGTTCTTCCCTATAAATAAACATACAAAAACTGATAAATAATTAAGGAAAATTAATTTCATAGTCTGCAGATAAAAATAAAAATTAAATAATTAATTTTTTTAAAAAATAATTTCATGACTTATAAATAAATATTTGAATTTTAAAGTTTCTTCCCCATAGATAAACATATAAAAATTTATAAAAATTAATCTCATGATCTACAAATAAAGATAAAGATTAAATAATTGATTTAAAAGTCAAAATAATAAAATTTAGATAAAAATATGATTTATTAATCTATATCTATAAAAAAAAAAAAAAAAAAAACATATATATATAAATCTTTATTTTGATTTACTCAATTTTTTTTCTTCCATCACATATTATCCTTTTTTACTTTGAGTATTTTATCTTTTGAAATGTCCATATCTATAACTTCTTATCTCCTTTTAAATTCTTAACATTTTCCTTATTATTTTTATTATTCGTTATTATATATCAAGTGATAAAAATAATTTTTTTTATTGGCTCTGAATGAGAAGAGTATTAATAATGGGATGATGAAGGCTGCATGGGAGGAGGCAACACAAAAATATAACAAAATTAATTTTCATTACTATATTTATCCAAGGTAATAATTTGATATTATTTCTTTTAGTTGTTGAAAATAGTTTGTATTAGATCATTTCTATGTTTTCTTTAAGGCTATCATTTGTTATAGCATTTCTTCAATTAGTCTCTCTTTGACATTTTTTGTTTTTTTAATAACATAGAACTAATTTCTTATCAATCTTGCTTTCTTAGTGCTTATTTCATTGAAGGATTGAGATAAGTAATATTTTCATATGATATATAAAATTAATGAACATAATACAAAGATAGTAGGGAGGTACTCTCTCTCTCTCTCTGTTATTATAAGTTGATTTGCTAGATTATATTATCAATTTAGAATTTATATGATTTAATTCAATATCCATAACTTTAGTTGCATTCGACTATTTTTTTGTTGAGTAACTTATATAATTTTTTTTGTTAGTATATAATGATTAAAACTATCATTTGTTATATTTCTTCAAGTACAATTCAAATAGTTTTTCATCATTTTATTTTATAAATAAAATGAATTAAAACTATTTTTTTATATAATTTTTTATAGTCCTATGAAGATCTTTTCTTGATTTATTTTTTTTAAATGCTGTAAAAACTATGCAAGTATTATTTAAGTTATGGAGAAAATGATTATGGAAAAGGATTTATACTTTGATATGGTATGCATGTATCATTGGTAGAGGAGATCAAAGATAGAAAGTTACTAATATGATCAATTAATGATTTGTTTGAGAAGTTCTTTTTATGAGCAGGGCAGCAAATTTAGATTAAAAAATTTAAAAATTTCTTCGAAATTATAATTAAAGGTTAAGATTTATTCATAATTTGGTCCCACAATAATAATATACACTACTAATTTAAAAGTCTTTATGATAACTTTTCTTAGTTTATAGACTCTCTCTCTCTCTTTTAATGATTTTTTTTTTTTCTTTCTTTTCTTATTGTGATACTATTACCCCTAACAATTTTTATAATGAATTTTTTTTTTTTTTTTATGCATATCAAATTTTATTGTGAAATTTTGTGAGTTAATTATTGTTAACATCTACCAGAATGACCTAACATCATAACTTGCCATCATTAAAACATAATTTAAGATTAAAATAATTTATTTATCACACAAAATATATAATTTATTTTTTCATACATCGAACGAGTTACCGTTAATAAATACATACACATGTAACAAGGGAGATGACAATTGATGATTGCTGTGATTCAATATTTTTTTGCCAAATGGATTTTAGGTTACTGTCAATTTTCTTTATGGGCTTGGTGTGGTGGCAAAGTGGAGTAGGCTTTAGCTGTTCAATTTACTACTGCCACGTAGGCTGCTTGATGGTGGGCTTGGGCCAGGAATGTGGTGGCAGGCTAATGCACCCATGTCTAGGCCCAGATACATTTGCACCACCAGTGGATGCACTGTCAAATTGTTTCTTGGAATTTTTAAAGCCGTTTTTTGCACAAAAATAAAAATTATATAATAATGATGAAAGTCTTTTGAATTTTCTGTTGTTTTTGTTTCTAAAAGCATGAAAATGATTCTGTTTGTTTGTGTTTTTATCTCATTTTCAAAAACAAAAACAATGACAAGCTCAAAAACACTCACTTAAAACTCAATTGTTTAAAAATAAGATTAGACTTCTTCAATGTTTATATCTTAATATGAGAGAACTTGAATGATCCGTAGCGTCCACCACAAATCTTATTTCGATAATCCGAACAGTTCATTTTGTAGGGCCCTCAATGTATATCATTCATGAAAAATATTAGTTCAATATGATAATCATAACATTTTCATTTTACCACATTTTTCTCCAAGCAAATGGACGATAAATATATTTTGAAAATAGACAACGCATTTTTTTTTAAAGAGAAACACGAGAAAGTGAGGCCCACATGCCTTTCAAGTTCTCTTATATTGAAACGTGAACATGAGAGAAACTAAACTCTTAAAAATAAATAAATAAATAAATAAAAAAGAAAGAAATATATATATATATATATATGATGCAGTAACTTCAATGGAGGATCGGTCGGACTAATCCACGCTTCCAACGAACCTGCTGATCTTGATGTCCTCGAAGTGTGCCTGCAAAAAGGTCCAAATGGGGAGATAGTCCCCCGATGAACACCTCGATGATCAAGTTAGGTTAGGGCAAATTGATTTTAGAGAGGGAGAGAGAAACAAAGGGGTAAAAACTTAACCTCTAACGTATCTCAAAAGCTTCCTTATATCATTTGCTCATCATTTCCTTGTCCATTCTAAGCTGTCTTGTTGGCTGAAAGTCCATGGCCTAGTTAACATCGTTCATGGTGATTTTACATGCTCCAGCCTGAGGGATCTTGCTGCATTTAATACTATAATGGCCTCATTAAATGGCTGATGTGTGGGTGCAATAACTTTACAAGATCTTTGTCTGCTCACGTGGTTAGTTCCCTACCTGATAAGTGTTTGAATGCTATTGGTCCTGGGCCAGTATTGGCTTCTCAAAGTTACTGGGCTTACTAGGCTTTAACACCTGGGCCGTGGGCTGGGCCCCCTTGGGTCCCCATCAGTATCAGTAGTCCCCTATTCCCAAGTGCAGCTTTAGTCCAACGAAGGGAATAAAAAAAGAGATAGTAGTCCCCCAAGACGCCAGAGAGAGGACCATAGGGGAAAGATGGGAGGGGTGGTGGGTGTGATAGTTGACGACTGGGAGCGAAGAAGCGAGATTTGATAGCTAATCGAGGATGAGATCAACCGTTGAGAAAGGAAGCCGACTAGCATGGTGGTCGACTGGCTGACGTGGAGGGCAACCTCTAAAGAAGATGAGTCGACCGGTGTGGTGGCCGACAACTAGAGCGGGCGACCCTCAAGGAAGGTGGGCTGATCGGTGCGGTGGGCGATCGACCAGTGTAAATGCCGACCTTTGAGGAAGGTGGCCAAACGTTAAAGGGGGCGACCCAAGAGAAGGGTGGGCCAACTGAAATGGTGGCCAACCACTAAAACGGGGGACCCTTGAAGAAGGTGGACCGACTGAGATGGTGACCGGTGCGGTGGGCGACCAACCGTCTTGAGGGCCAACCGATGAGGAGGGTCACCGACTAGTGTGGTCGACCGACCAATGAGAGGGCAACCACTGAAGAAGGTGAGTCAACCGGCATTTATGGTGCACAAGGCTTAAGGTGTAGGACAACATGTGATGATGTGAAGTGGAATAGACGTGGGGGAAGGAAAGAGAATTAGTGGGAGGAATGAGGGATCGTGACGGTACATATGGGGCAATCTAGGCCACTGGTAAGGGATGTCGAAGTGGTAGCAAGAAGTGAAGGGGTAGTATAGGGTGTGACGTGGGAAAGGTGGGGGTTTTAACTTGTTGGAATTTTAAACTGGCGAATTTTAACCGCGATTCTTGGAACACAAGCAAACCCTGGGCATTTGGACTTGTGCGCTTTACCTACCTGATTGTAAAAAAATCATCACATTCCAGACTTTAGGTCCTACATCGTGGTTGACTCTCCCTTCTTTTACATCGTAAATTTCGTTGCCCCTGCAACCAAAGTGATAGTTAGAAACGTGAAGGAGATGGCACATGACAAAGCGCCGGTCATAGCATCGGATATGTTAGGAGACGATGATGAAGCGGTAATAGGAAAACAGTATAGGGCGGAGAGACATGGGAAAAGGGGCTTGGAGCTACCATTGCGACCCCTACCATCTGTAATGATCTCGGCGGCTTAGCCGATTAGCCAAGTGGCGCCTGACCATTGGCATACCAAGGCTGACAGATCCACATTAACGGTGGAGGATCTAGAGGAGTTACGTAGCAGATATCAGATTCTAGCGAAGGTAGGGTTGAGATTGCCGACGGTGAAGGAGAGGGCATCTGACGCACGACCGATGGAGTTTACGCTGTACGAAGAGCCACTGCATGGGGCCTTGAGGCTTCCCCTCCCAGCGGTTGACTTACTGAATCACCTGAAGGTAGCCCTAGGACAACTAATGTTGAATGCATAGAAAATTCTATTTGCCAGCACGATCGCATGGCCACGGGCGACTGGGGGAGAGGTGATGACGGTGGACAAATTTTTTTCATGCTACAAAGCCTCAAGGCAATAAGAGACATGAGTGACCCTACAGGTGGTAGCAGGGAGGGGACTGGTGGCGGGGTTGCTCTCTTAGGTGAAAGGGTAGGGACCAAGATGGTTTTATATGTCGTTGACTGGCGGGAGGGGAGTGCACACGATTTGGAAAGTTGCCACCAAGTCGTTGGAGCCGAAGTTGGATGCAGTAGCAGAGAGGAGGGTGTAACAAGTGAAGGAGTGGAGGGAGAAGGAGGGGTTGAAATGGGACAATCTTGTCCAGCCCTCAACCTTGTTTGCACTAAGCCTAGGGCTTGAGCCGACCGAGGAAGATCCTGCTCCAGAGGAGGTGGAGGTAAGGAGAGAGACGCAAGAGGCTGAGGACAAGTGAGTTTTCGTCAGGGCGGAAAAATACAAAGAGAAAGAGCTAGGGCTAGTGTCTAAGTGGGTTGCAAAGAGGTATGTCCGACTACGGCCTAAACCGTTGGAAGAGAAGGATTTAACAAACTTTGTCCCCCTGCGAGTGCCGGTGGATTCATTGAATGAGAGAAGTAGGAGGAGGGTGGAGTAGGTATTGAAGAAGAAGGAAAAGAGGAAACAAACTGTGGAGGATGGGAAAGAAGTGCCCGTGGTGAAGAAGATGAATGAGGGGGCGGTGGAAGTGCCCCCAGAAGTGGGAGGGGAGAAGGCCAAGACAGATGAAGGTTTTGCGGAGCCTCCGATCGTCAAAGCGATTAATGGAGGGAAAAAAAAGGAGTGCCAAGTGTTGACCAGTCTACAAACCTGCCTTTAAAGGGGTTGCCCTCAGCAGAGTTGTCCCTAAGTCAGGAGTTAGGGAGAGGGCGTACTAGCGGATCAAAGACGAGCGCCGCGTTGGGGTCATTGGGGACCACGACTCATCATTTGCACACGGTGGTCAGCCACTTAATAGGTGACGGGAGCGAGGCCAGGGTTGCTGCAAATCACTTGCTGGGGACCATTGAGGATGCAGTCGTGTGAAGGGTTTCACAATTCACAAAGGCGGACCTCGTGAAAGAGGTCTGCTCTGCGTAGATAGAAGCGGTGACCTTGGCGGCCGCTTTATTGGGCAAGGGAGTGGGGGCGAGGATAGAGGCAGAGCCGTTTAAGGCCCAATTGGAGGAAGTGTGGGCGCAGTTACAGAATGTGAGGACAGAGACAGCAGCCTGGAGGAAGGTAGCGCGGAGCGCCTGCACAAAGGGCTTATCGTATGCTCAGAAAGCGAAGAAGATGGAGGTGTTGGCGGTGTTGGCGGTGGTGCAAACTTATCTGGCTAAGAATGCCACGGTAGGCCAAACTGAAGTAGCTGCCGAATTGTTAGTCGTCATGGCGGAGCTTGAAGTGGCACGTTGTAAGGTGGTGTCGTTGGAGTTTGAATTGACGAGTGAATAGAAGAGGGCTGACAAAGCCTAAGAAGCCTGCGCCATTGCCAATGAGAGGTTGGAGGAGGCCCTTGTAAATAACGAAGAGCTGCGTGATCTGGCCTTGAAGAATAAGGAGGAGGCAGATACACGTGTGGCTGAGTTGGAGAGGGCCCTGGAAAAAGAGATGGCCAAGATAGCAAAGCTGGCCAGGGTGATGGTGTTTGAAAGGGCTGCTTATCTAGATCTGTGCACCGCTGCAGTGGAACAATTTAAGCTATCCCCTGAGTTTCAAATCGCCATTGACACAGCTGTGGCGACGAGCTTAGCTAGAGAGGGGGAAGGTGGGGTGGGACCGTCAAATGTGGCTGCTGCTGAGCTGGTGGAGGGGCAGACCAAAGAAGAAATAATCCAGAGGTTTCAGCAGTCGAACTATTACAAGCACAAGATGAGCATGTACTAGGACAGTGGCTCGATGAGCTTCAAATACAGGGTGGAAGAGCTCTTCCCAAACATGGACTTCAGCGGTGTGAGACTAGGAGAGGAAGACATTGCCTAGACCTCGCTGGATGAGGGCATTGAAGAAAAAGATCTGGCATCCAATGAGGATGATGGAGGTGAAGGCGGGGCAGTTTGAAGAATGGACCTAGGCTTAGGTGTTTTGTTGTTGGGTTTTTTTTTTTTTTTTTTTTTTTGGAAATAACACCTTGTAAAGAACGGTTGAAGTGTGTAAAGATTTTGTGTTTAATCTATAAAGATTGTTTGTTGAATTGAATTTTTTGTTTGTTTGGTTGTTGTGTTGGTTGTCGTGGTTTGTTTTGTTTTGGGTTTTGTATAGGTGAGCTGGCTTTGTGCATGGTGCTTTATTTTATTTTATTTTAAAAAAAAGGAGTAAAGAAAGAATAAGGATGAAGTTTTTAGGAATTAGAAAAATAACCATGTGGTGAATGAAAACAATCGTGTGATGGAGAAATGTGACTTTATAAAAATAGGATTTGTGAATTTGAAAGTTGCCTAAATAAACATGTGATTATTATTGTATATACATCATGCGTAAACTGGAAGGTGTGGTAGACTTAACTGCACTGAGGCGTGCTTGACTCAGTTTGGCTGAGCTCTTCAGGCTCAGTCTGGCTGAGGTATGCTTGACTCAGTTTGGCTGAGCTCTTGAGGTCCAATCTGGCTGAGACTTGTAATGCTCAGTTTGGCTAAGGCTTGCTTAACTTAGTCTGGCTGAGCTCTTAAGGCTCAGTCTGGCTGAGACTTGTGGTGCTCAGTCTGGCTGAGGCGTGCTTAACTCAGTTTGGCTGAGACTTGTAATGCTCGGTCTGGCTTGTAATGCTCAGTCTGCAGAGGCTTGCTTGACTCAGTCTGGCTGAGCACTTCAAAGAAAAAGTACAACACAAATAATGGGGATTGGAAAATTTTGTCATTAAGGCATAGTCTTGCGATCATAAGTTTATACATTGTACAACAAAGGCAAAACAAGTGTTCCGACCAACAAAGTGAACCATACAACAATTGAACCATACAAAAAGCAGAAGACGTCGTTTTACTGGAAATATCGCTTCAAGTGCTCGGCATTCCATGGATGAGAGAGGTCTCTACCCGCCATATCTTGGAGACAGTAAGTACCTGGGCGGGGTCTAGTTTTAATGATGTAAGGTCCTTCCCACTTAGTAGATAGCCTGCCCTTGGTCACGTTTTTGGTGGCAAGAGTGGCTTCTCGTAAGACTAAGTCTCCCACTATGAATTCTCGGGGTCTGACTCTGCGGTTATAATGTTTCCGCATGCTCTGCTAACTCTCTTAGTTCTTCAATCAAGTCCAGTTCAGCCCATTGCAGCTCGTTGTGGAGATCTATGTTCGGGTGTATCATTCGAGGGGTTGGGAGACCAATTTCCACGGGGATGACTGCTTTAGCGCCGTATGTAAGGCGAAAAGGGATTTCGCCGATGGGAGTTCTCGCTGTCATTCGATAGGCCCAGAGCACATTTTGGAGCTCGTCTGCCCAGACTCCTTTAGCAGCTTCCAATTTGGTTTTGATTATTTTCAATAGAAAGCGATTGGTGACTTCAACCTGCCCGCTAGCTTGGGGATGGTCAGGAGAGGAGAAATAGGTCTTATTGTTAAGCTCTGCGTAGAATTCTCTGAATTTGGCTTTGTCGAATTGCTTGCCATTGTTGGAGACAATGGCTTGAGGGCCCTTGAAACGGCACACAATGTACTGCCAAACGAACTTGGTGGTATTCCGCTCGGTAATCTTGGCAAGAGGCTCTGTTTCCACCCACTTCGTGAAATAATCGATAGCGACCACAACGAACTTTACTTGGCCTCTGCCGGTCAGCAATGGACCAACAAGATCAATGCCCCACTTGGCGAAAGGTAGGGGCTGCTGAGAGTGATTAGTTCTGCTGGGGGGGCCTCGGGAATGTTGGTGAAGCGTTGGCATTTTTCACATTTGAGTACAAAGTCAGTGGCATCCTGGTGGAGTGTAGGCCAAAAGTAGCTTATGCGAAGGATTTTATGAGCTAAGGACCATCCCCTAGAATGGTTGCTGCAAACCCCTTCATGGACCTCTCTCATCACGTAGGTAGCTTGGTCGGCATTTAGACATGTGAGGTATGGTCGTGAAAATCCCTGTTTGTACAAGATGCCATCAATAATGACATAGTTAGACGACCGAGCCCTGATCTTGTCGGCCTCCTATTTATTCTCTAGTAGGACGCCCTGTTCTAAGAATGGAATGATGTCTTGGGCCCATGCGATAGGCTCGTCTTAGAGTAGGTAAACCTCCTGTTGAGCTGGTGAAACTACTAGGTGGGTCAGGTATTCAATTCGAACACCATGGCTGACATCGGATTGGTCTGCTGAGGCTAACTGGGCTATTTCATCTGCTTGGGAATTCTCTAACCTGGGTACATGCTTGATGTGAAAACTATTAAAGAGACGGGTGAGGGAAAGAGCGATGTCCCTGTATGACCACATTGTTTCCTCTTTTGCATCGAACTCTCCTGTTATCTATCCGACGAGCAACTGAGAATCACTAGACACACAGAGATGGTCAACCCCAATGTCTCTGGCCAGCCGAAGACCTCTATCAGGGCCTCATATTTGGCCTCATTATTATTTGCGTCGAACAGAAATCGAAGAGCACACTTGAAATACTCACCCTCGGGAGTGGTAAGGATCAAGCTAGCTCCACTTCCTTTTTTACGGGATGATCCATCAATGCTAAGAGCCCAAGAATGGGGAACCTCTGTATCAGGAATGACATTTGCTGATGTTGGTGGTATATCGAGAGTGGGGTTGGTGAATTCTAGGATAAAATCTACAACACCCTAGCCTTTGATGGCTGTTCGGGGTTGGTAGGAGATCTCGTATTGGCTTAGTTCAACAGACCATTGCATGAGCCTGCTTGACGATTCTGGTTGTTGTATAACCTTTTTCAAAGGCTGGTCAGTGAGGACTACGATGGAGTAAGCTTTGAAATAGGGTCGAAGTCGTCTAGAGGCAATGACCAGAGCTAGGGCCATTTTTTCTAACAAAGGGTAGTTCTGTTCTACCCCCTGAAATGCGCAGCTGATGTTGTAAATTGGGCGTTGGACTGAGTCTTCTTCTCTGATGAGGGAAACACTAACTGTAGTGCCAGAAACAACTAAGTAAAGACAGAGAGTCTCACCTAGGATTGCTTGAAAGAGGAGAGGGGGGTTGGCCATGCACTGTTTCAGTTGCTGGAAGGACTCCTTGGATTCAGCGTTCCATTCAAAAGCCTGCCGAAGAACTTTGAAGAACGGGAGGCACTTGTCCGTTGCTCGTGAAATGAAGCGATTGAGGGCAGCAACTCTGCCAGTAAGCTACTGAACCTCCTTTACCATTCGAGGAGATTGCATTTCTATTAAGGCCTTGAACTTCTCTGGATTGGCCTCAATACCTCCATGGCTGACCATGAACCCTAAAAACTTACCAGACCCAACGCCGAAGGCACACTTCTTTGGGTTCAGCTTCATCTTATGTTTGCGCAGGGCCTGGAAGGTCTCCCGCAGGTCTGCTAGGTGATCGGAAGAGAGTCTGCTTTTAACGAGCATGTCGTCAATGTAGACCTCCATATTCCAACCTATCTGGTTTTTGAAAATAGCGTTGACCAGGCGTTGGTAAGTGGGCCCTGCGTTCTTCAAACTGAATGGCATCATACGGTAATGATAAGTTCCTCTGTCAGTAATGAAGGAGGTGTGCTCCTAGTCTGCTACGTGCATTAAGATCTCATTATAGCGTGAGAAAGCATCCATGAAACTGAGCATTTGGTGTCATGCTGTTGCGTTGACCAATAGGTCTATCCTACGTAGTAGGTAGCTATCCTTAGGATAAGCTCGGTTGAGGTCAGAGTAGTCGATGCAAAGTCTCCATTAGCCATTATTTTTGCGGACCAAGAACATATTGGATATCCATTTGGGATAGTCTACATTTCTAATGAACTGGGCCTTCAGCAGCTTGTCCACCTTAGCGGCGATGAGATTGTTGCGTTCTAGATGAAAAATGCGCTGCCTTTGGCGGAACGGCCGAAACTGGGGCTTAATGCTGAGGCGATAATTAATGAAAGAAGGGTCAATACCTGGCATGTTGGAGTAGGTCCAAGCAAAGACATCATTATGCTCGGCTAGGAGGGCTGTAAGGTCGGCTTTGGCTAGGGGGCAGCTGGCTGCCAATTTTGGCCATCTTCGTTGAGTCGGTGGGATTGATGGGCACTTCAATCAATTCTTCCACTGGTTCCCCTCTGATTAGCTCCTCCTCATCTCTAACATCAAGGCCTTCTATGATCATGGCCTCCTTCATTTTGTCCTCCTTTAATGAGGCGACATAGCATTCTCTGGCCACCGTTTGTTCGCCCTTCACCGTGCCAACCCCTTGATCGGTCGGAAACTTCATGGCCAAATGGTACGTGGAGGTTTCAGCTTGTAGGGCATTGAGAGCTGTGCATCCAAGTATGATGTTGTAGGCGGAAATGTAGTCGACGATGAGAAAAGTGAATAGCTTTGTGGACTACCGTGGATATTCTTCAATGGTGATGGAGAGGTCGATGAAGCCTATGGATGTCACCCGATCGCCGATAAAGCCAATCAAAGGATTTTGTAGAGGCGACAACTTTTCTTCCCCGACCTTGAGTTGTCAGTAGGCGTTGAGAAAGATGATGTCTGAGGAGCTGCCATTGTTAACAATTACTTGTCTGACTTTGTAATTCTATAAGAGAGCCGAAATGACCAGGGGGTCGTCGTGAGGATAGCAAACACCTATGCAGTCTGCCTTCGTAAAAGTGATTGGTACAGACCATTGTTAGGTTTGTTTGTAGGGGCGGTCAATTGTCACCATTTCCTTATCGGAGCCTTGCCTAATTTTTCTCAGCTCAACTCATTGTGCCGATCGAGATGGTCCGTCGCAAGCAAGCCCTTCGGCGATGACTCTTATCTCACCTACTGGAGGGGACAGGTCCACTTTGTGCTCAGGGTTGTAATGGAGCCCAGTCATCATGTGTTCTAGGTGGTTCAGGCTGTCTGGGAAGAGTGTGCCAGTTGTTGCGCCTTGGATGGTCCATCCTGGGTCTTTGGTAAGAGCGAGCTGTTATGAACCGGTTGAGGCGTCCCTGATGGATCAAATCCTCGACGTGGTCTTTAAGGTTGACACATTCTTCAGTGGTACAGTCCTGGTCAAAATGGAAACAGCAATACTTGGATTGGACCCGACGAATGGAGGGGGATTTTGATGGTTGAGGCCACTTGAGGTCATAGTCACGCTAGATTTGGTGCAAGACTTGCTCCATAGGTGAGTTCAAAGGTCTGTATCGTTTGAACTGACCAGGTGGCCAGGTAGGAGCTGGTCAGCTTGAGCGTGGGGGTCAGTCTGTATACTATGAAGGTCGGTGAGTGTATTGCGAGTGCCTGGGTTCAGGTTCTTTTCTCTTTTCCCTGGACTGTGAAGCTTTGGATGTGGAGTCTTGGCGAGCTTTCAGGGAGTCTTGGCGAGCTTTCAGGGAGTCTTCAGCATTCATGTATTTATGGGCTTTGGCGAGAAGGGTGGCCATTGTAGTCAAGGGGTTTTTGGAGAGGGAAAAGAGGAAATTCGACAGGCGCAAACCGGCCATGACGGCTATGAGAATGACTTTGTCATCGTTTTCCTCCACTTGTAAGGCCTCTGCATTAAAACAGGTGACAAAACTACGCAGTGATTCCCCCTGGGTCTGCCGAATGTTTAGTAATTGAGTCGCCGAGTGTTGTTGGCGCTGCACATTGATGAAATGGCTTAGGAAAGACTCGCTGAGCTGGTGAAATGAAGTGATAAAGTCTGGGGGAAACTGGCTGAACTAGAGTCGCGTCGACCCTTTCAAGGTAACGGGGAAAGCGCGACACATGATTTCAACTGGACAGACATGGAGGATCATAAATGTCCAATATGCTTCCACATGGTCGACTGGATCGATGGTACCATCGAAGGTGTCGATTGATGGCATTTTGAACTTAGGGGGTAGAGCTTTTATCCCTGATGGAAGTGGTAAAAAGGGAGTTGACGATGGAAGAAGGTTTATGCTGCATGTTCTGCATGACTCCTTGTAGTTGAAGCTTCATTGCTCGTAATTCTTTATCCCAAAAGGGGGCATTATCCCCACAAGCATGAACTGGGGGTTGAACACTGCTAGCTTCGCCTTCATGGATGGCAACGTGGTTAAGAGGAGGATAGTTATGGAAAAACGGTGGTCCCTCCCAACGGGGCTGCGAGCCTGGAGGAGGGGCGTGCAGATCATCAAGTTTCGACGGTTAAGGCTGCGAGACAAAGAGCAGAAATATCCCTTAGGATACCTACGGTGAGACTTGGGTAATGATTGTGGGTTTGTTCCGAGTTAGGGGGGACTATTTGCGGTGGTGGAGGGGGGGTAGGCAAGTTGCGCTGGAGCAAAGCGTTAATTAGGGCTTGGTTTTGTTCAGTTAGCAGGTTGATGCTGTTGGTGAGTTCTGCAAAATATGGAGGTGGGTTATTTGGGTTGGAGGACTCAGCTTCAAGGTTACCAGAATTGTGTTGTGAAGCTATGGACCTAGTCGTGACCATCCACTCTGACGTAGGAGATGGGTGTTAATGGGGTTCCCTCCGGCAACAATGAACACAACTATCAACCAGAGATGATTTCCCACAGACGGTGCCAACTGATGATGCAGTAACTTCAATGGAGAATGGGTCGGACTGATTCACGCTTCCAATGAGCCTGCTGACCTTGATGTCCTCGAAGTGTGCCTACAAAAAGGTCCAAAAGAGGAGATAGTCCCCCGACGGACACTCTGACGATCAAGTTAGGTTAGGGCAGATTGATTTTAGAGAGAGAGAAAGAAGCATAGGGGTAAAAACTTAACCTCTAACATATCTCAAAGGATTCCTTATATTCTGTTCTCATTATTTCCTTGTTCATTCTAAGTTGTCTTGTTAGCCGAAAGTCTATGGCCTAGTTAACATCGTTCATGGTGATTCTACATACTCCGGCTTGAGGGATCTTGCTACATTCAATGCTATAGTGGCCTCATTAAATGGCTGATGTGTGGGTGCAATAACTTTACAGGATCTTTGTCTGCTCATGTGGTTGGTTCCCTACCTGACAAGTGTTTAAATGCTATTGGTCCTGGACCAACATTGGCTTCTCAAAGTTACTGGGCTTTAACACCTGGGCTGTGAGCTAGGCTCTAAGCCATGGGCTGGGCCCTCTTGGGTGCCCTTCACTATCAATATATATATATATATATATATATTCTCAAGAGGTTAAGACAAAATCTAAATATAATTCTTCTTTGGGTTTGGTTTGTCTCAAGTTGTTATTTATTTTTGTAATACAAATTTGATTCAAACATATAGTTACCGATATTCAATTATTTTAATTTCTTGTATAAATATTCTACTCAATGACTCTTCAAAAGTGACGATTTAAATCACCGAAAATCGATCCAAACCTTTTTTTTTTTGAGTCTCCTGCATTAAATCACCCTTTTATCATAACTTCTTTAATTAAAATTTAATTTTTAATTTTTATTCTTTTAATTAAAATTAAATCTTAATTAATTAATACCATCATATTAATATACAAATAAATATATTTATTTTTGGAGCTGGATCCCCTATGTTCCTTAATTTGAACTGGAGGGCATTAGTTGGGCATGTGAGATCTATCACGGGTCCTATTTCGATAATTCAAACCGTTCATTTTGTTAAGCACTTCGTATATATTAATCATAAAAAAATTAGGTTAATATGATAATCATAATATATTTAATTTATCGTATTTATCACTAAAAATATTAATGATCTATTTTTTAAAATACAATTGTCGTCTTTTTTTATTTTTATTTTTATAACTAATGAAATAAATTAAATAAATTGTGATTATCGAATTGATATAATTTTTTTTATTATTAATATAAATAAAATGTCTAATAAAATAAATAATTTAAATTATTAAAACAAAATTGTAATAAACTTTACATACCCAAACAATGCCCTCTCATCCGGATTAAGAACCGGAGTTCGTCCAGGTTCTTTATTTATATATTTATATCGGACTGTCATTTGAGTCAACCAATGAAACAAACGTGATTTGAAAGTCAACTCTCAAGTGAAGTGTATATGATACCAAAATAGAAGCAACGCGTATAGTAGACTGAGAAAGTGGCGATGGACCCGAGCGACTAAACTCAACTTCAACTACAACACGGCTAGCAGCAAAGTTTGACATTGCTAGCCGACAACGTCACTCTCACAATAAGGGTGAAAGATTTGTGATGACAATTTTGTCCTTCAAAATAAAGAATACGCAATTGTAAAACTATTTTTCATCTTACAACTTATGTGGTAATTTTAGAAAAATAAAAAATTTATTGAAAGAAATAAGTTTAATGGAAATGTAATTTCAATCAATGAGACAAGTACCAATTGTAATTAAAATTCTTAATTCCCATTGATTTTCTACTTCCCCCATGCTTATCTTCAGACAATTCAAATGTATTGAACTGTCCATATCAAGTTATCATAAGGTCTACTTCAATATTGTGATGCGTTAACTTTTAAGTTTGTGTGTAAATTATTTATAAAAAATGTATTTGTATAAGATTTTATTATTTTAATTAAAGAGGTAATGAATTGTCAAAATCATATTTATCATTTATTTTTTTAAAATCAAATATGATAAAATTACATAAGTGCAATTTTCAAATTAATTTAATTTTTTTTTATAAATAACCTTCGCACCAATGATTTAAAACTTGGACCGGACCGGACCGGACCGGCCGGTTGGACCGGTGAAATTGAGACTCGAGCCTAGTTCCGGTCCGAAAGAACCCCCAAAACCGAACTAGGTTGAAAACCGGCCTAGATTGTGAAAATCGAAAGCACCGTCGATTCAACCGAGAAACCGGTGACCCGGTACCTGTTTTGAATCAACCCAGAGGTTGGAAAATCTTTATTTTTTTTTATTCTTCATCTTTTCTTTCTTTCTTATATATATATTTCAAAATTTTGACTAAAAAATCTTACTTCAGGAGTCTCCTCTCATGAGGAGGAGTCTCATTGAAGCTTAAGAAGATTATAAAAGCCTATTGCTATTTATAGGAAAATATTTTTCAAAGAGAACCTACAAAATTCAATGTGGGATTTAATCAAATTATTTGAATCGTATTGATTGGAGGAAGAGTTGAAAATTTCATTTCCCTCCAAAATTAAATCTAGCATTCAATCAATTTGTTTGGAGGGAATATTAAAAAAATTTAATTTCTTTAAAACAAGTGACTTTTTCTTATCAATTATGACTTTATAAATATTATTAATAAATACTATGCAACAAATTTTATTTTTATTTGAGTATTTATATATATATATATATATATATTTATTTATTTATGATTTATAATTATATTTTTTTAATTATATAATATTAATTATGACGTTACGGTTCGACCGTTTTGACCCGACGGTTGAACCGATGACCCGTCTATCTGATCCCTTTTCCAATTCACTCACCGGTCCAATTTTCAAAACATTGCTTCACATACTAAAATCTAAAAGATCAAATAATCAAAGTGTACGACTCACAGAACCAAACTGAATGGGTTCAATTTTTCTAAAAATTGGAGACATCGTCTCCTAATTTTTCTATAATAGTTTTTTTGTTTTACACAAAATTGCTATTGACCTTTGTTAAATTGTGTTACAACACAACTTTAGATAACTTAAATAGTAATGTTATATAAATAGAATTTTTACAGAAAAATTTTATATACATGGCATTTGTGGGGGCATATTTTGTGAATGACAACATGTGGTCGAGGCGACGCCGACGTGTCAGCCAGAGTGCCACATGGCTTGGTCATATGCAAGATGATCTCGGCTAAGCCGAGGTTATCTTTGGAGATATCAAAATCTGAGATGAGCGGATAAGGGACAAGAGTCCTAAAATGGGAGAGGACCTCAATCTAGATAAAGATAAAGCTCTTAGGGAGTTTATCTCTATCTAGCTGAGAGTCCAAGATGAGCATTGAGCCAAAGTCCATTGAAGCTAGACTTCTACAGGGATCAGGTTAGTGCAGACTATAAAAACATGGCACCCTCATGGGTCTAAGGTATGCTTTTTATGCTCTGTCTAGTGAGTGAAGCACTATTGGCTATCTTTGAGAGATAATTACTAACTTGATTGTCATAGTGCCCCCCGGTGGACGAACCACCGCCGAATTCTTATCTTTCTGTAACAGGTTGTTCGGGCTTAATCTATTCTGCTGGTGCTCTCCGCTGGGTTTCCCTGTTTGGTAAGCGACCTCCAGGTATGGAAAGATAGATGCCTGAGAAGGGACGACGAGATGAAAGGAATGGTAAACAAGTTGGCAGACCTACAATCGGTTGTCAACTTCATGATGCAAAACAACGTCATGTAACCACCGTTTCCATTGAAGGATACGCCGATTCCAACGGCCAAGAATGACCCCCAGAAAAGGGGGGCAGAAAGTAGTCTTAGCGGCCCCTCAGCATAACAGGATGAAGAAGCATTTACATCGGCCTTCTAGGGAAGTCGGGCGAGGAGAGTTAGTAAGAGAAGAGTCTCAGAAGACACCTCATACAAAAGGAACCTATGTCAAGGAACATCAGCATGTTCAGGGAAAGGAACTTTAGTTTTGACACGACTAATGAAGAGAAGTCCAAGAGGACTTGTAACAACGCCGGGCGTAGCGTACCAAAAAGATTGAAATCCGTTGATAGTCGGGCTCCTGGTCGGATTAAGGAGGATTTGAGGGACTACCTCTAGAGGAAGTGGCAGAATACCGAGGTCACATCTCCAGTCAAGCCGAGGACATCATTCTCAGTGGAGTTGGATAAATTCGAGGCCCCAAAAAAGTTCCACATACCGAGATTCCAGATATATGACGGTAAGTCCGATCCAAACTTTCACGTCGACTTATATTTGAATTCAATGGCACCATATACCGGGAACAAACCGTTACTTTGTAAGGTATTCTCCTCATCCTTTGGGGAAATTGCATCAGATTGGTTTCACAAGTTGCCGAAAAGAACTATGAAGAGTTGGGAAGGCTTGGCCGAGATGTTTATGGCCAAGTTTGTTACAAACGAATTGCCGCCGTTGAGGGTAGACTCCTTAATGGCTTTGAAAATTGGCGAGGGTGAAAGCCTCAGGGCTTATGCCAAGAGGTATTACGAGGTATTCAACCAAATACCAAGATGCAACTAGGAGTTAGTGGTTGTGTCTTTTAAGAATGACCTGGAAGATGACTGCATGCCGCAGAAGTCACTGGCAAAGACTCTGCCAAAGAGTATAGAGGATCTTATGGCAAGGATTGAGAAATATGCCAGAGCAGAGGAGGATACACCAAGAGCAAAGGCACCGAAGCAGGAAAAGAGAAACAGCTCACCGAAGCAAGGCCAAGGTAATACTGGATTTAATAGACAAGAAACAGGACTAAGGGCTACGCAGATACTTACCACTATGTTCCGGATCCCAGTTTATAAAGTTCTAGAGAGGATCAAGAACCAGCCGTATTACAAAGCGCCGGAGAGGATCCCTGGCAAATTTATGGGGAGAAGCCTGGGAAAGCACTGTGCTTACCACAATGAAGATGGACACCTGACACAGGGTTGTAGAGCCTTAAAAGCGCATTTGGAAGATCTGGTAAGACAATGTCACTTAAGGATCTAGTAAATGAGGCCAGAACGAGGAAAGAACAGGCAAGGTTGCCTCAAGCACCGGCAGTACCACCTCCACCAGCACCGCAACCGTAAGCAGACGGACCTCGAGTGATCAATGTGATTCACTCGAGGGTTAATGAGAATGAGGTGCGTGGAGAGACTCAGAAGGTGAAACACTTACAGCATGTGTATCAGGTCCAGCAAAAGAAGCCTAGGACAGACGAGCACCAAGGACTAATGGTATCCTTTACTGAAGCAGACTTAGACATGGTGCAGCATCCACACAATGATGCTCTGGTAGTGACCCTCAAGATTGGAGAATGCCAAGTAAGGCGCATTTTAATTGACCAAGGAAGCTCTTGTGACATCATGTATGTCAGATGTTACAGGAAGCTCGGCATTCACCGAGATGATTTGGAGCAGTCCAACAGCCCGATGGTCGGGTTTAATGGAACGCCGACATGGCCCCTAAGAACAATAAATTTGGAGGTGCAGGCAGGCACCAAGAAGGTAAGCACAGAGTTCACAGTAATTGGCACCCCCTCCCCTTATAATGTTATCTTGAAAAGGCCATGGTTGCACGCAGTAAAGGTTGTTCCCTTAACACTGCACCAGTTGTTGCGGTTCCCAACAGAGCATAGAATTGAGGAGATCAGAGGGGATCAGATGCAGGTAAAGAATTGCTCTATGGTAGAAATGAAATCCGCCTGTAACATGCGAGAAGCAGAAACAGTAGAGATTGAGAACGAGGACATGGAGGTCCTGGATGACGTCAGCAAAGAGCTGGATGACGTCAGCAAAGAGCCGGCCGACAAAAGCGAGGAAGCCTTAAAGAAGATCTTGGTCAAATAAGGAGATGAAGAGTGCTTCTTTCTTCTCAGCTCAAGCTTGGCCGAAGAGGAGGAGAAGGAGAAGAAGTTAGAGTCATTCTTGCAAGTAAACATAGAGGTGTTTGCTTGGACGCCATACAAGATGCCTAACATTAATCCCGAGGTCACTTGCCATAGGCTAAATGTAGACAGGTCGGCTAAACCTGTCATTCAGCGAGCAAGAAGGCCGACGTTGGTTCATGTGGAGGTAGTAGAGGAGGAAGTGGAAAACTTGTTAGAGACCAGAGCCATTCGGGAGGTAAACTACCCAACTTGGTTGTCAAACACAGTTATTGTGAAAAAGAAGAATGGAAAGTGGAGGGTCTACGTGGACTTCACCAGCCTGAATAAGGCTTGTCCCAAAGACAGTTTCCCACTCCCTAAGATCGATCAATTAATGGATACCACTTCAGGGCATAGAAGGATGAGCTTCTTGGACGCTTAAAAGAGGTACCATCAGATAGCAATGTACCCCACTAATGAGGAGAAGACAGCATTTATCACCCCAAAATAGCTGTATTACTACAGAGTGATGCCTTTCGGGTTGAAAAATGCAAGAGCAACCTACCAGAGGTTAGTAACCAAGATGTTCAGACATCTAATTGGCAAAACAATGGAAGTGTACATTGATAACGTGGTCGTGAAGACTAAAGAACCTAAGAATCACCTAGTCGACTTAAAAGCAGTTTTTGATATCCTTGGAACATATCGACTCCGACTCAATGCTTTGAAATGCACATTTGGAGTTAAGTCTGGTAAGTTCCTAGAACACTTGGTTACCAGAAAAGGCATTGAGGCAAGCCCAGATCAAATCAAGGCTATCCTGGACTTGAAAAGCCCAACATCAGCAAAACAAGTGCAGATGTTAACAGGAAGGGTCGCAGCCTTGAATAGGTTTATAAGCAGAAATTCAGATAAATGTAAACCATTTTTCAGTTTATTGAAGAAGGCCACAGATTTTCTGTGGACAGAGGAGTGCGAAGTCACCTTGGCCGACTTGAAGAAATACCTGACTACAACTCCAGTTCTGTCAAATCCAGTACCTGGAGAGGAGCTATTTTTATACTTGGCCGTTTCAGAGCACGCAGTAAGTGCAGTGATAATCAGAGAAGAGAAAGGAGAACAAAGGGCAGTGTACTATGTGAGTAAAACCTTAGCAAGTACAGAGACCAGGTACTTACCCCTGGAAAAGGTAACACTAGCCTTGGTGATGGCTTCAAAAAAACTGAATCATTACTTCCAAGCCCACATGATTGTGGTGTTGACTTAGCATCCCTTGAAGTCCCTACTGCAACAAGGAGATCTAATAAGCAATGTAGCCAGATGGGCAGTGGTATTGGGCTAGTATGATTTAAAGTTTAAACCCAGAACGGCAATCAAAGGCCAGGTTCTGGCCAACTTTGTAGCCGAGTTCACACCCAGTGCCATCCCACGTCAAGCTCCGGTGAGCCTAGGGTGTCTAGGGGAACAAGAAGAGACCCAGCTGGGAATGAAAAACCCCACAACAGAGCAGAAGAAAAAAGAAAAACCCAAGCCCTGCGATATTTACATCGTCGACTCCTCCCGCCTGTTTGTTGATGGAAGTTTAAACCATCAAGGAGCGGAGGCAAAAGTGGTGTTAGTATCACCAGATGGGCGAATGTTCGAACAGTCTATTCGTTTGGGGTTCAAGGCCTCAAACAATGAAGTAGAATATGAGGCACTAATCACAAGGTTAAAATTAGCAACAGTAATGGAAGCCGACGAGGTGGTAGTCTTCTATGACTCCCAACTTATTGTGAACCAAGCAACAAGCGAATATGCAGCCCGAGATGAAAGAATGATAGCATATATTAAAGAAGTTGTTAAACTGCTAGCCTTGTTTCAGGATTGCCGACTGCAGCAGGTCAGCCGAGATGATAACAGTCATGCCGACGCCTTGGCTAACCTGGCTAGTGCAATGAAATCAGAAGAGGCAAGGACAATAATGGTTGATTATTTGTCACGCTCAAGTGTGGAACCACTAATCACAGAGTATGAAGCAATATGTGTGGAGATGGGTCCAAGTTGGATGGATGCAATAGTGATGTTTCTTAGGGACGGCAAGTTACTGAATGATCGCAAAAAGGCGCACAGGACTAGACTAAAGTCGGTAAGGTTTAGCCTAACAGTAGAAGGACATCTCTACAAAAGGTCTTTTATTGGCCCCCTTTTGAGGTGTGTGCACCCTTCCCAAGTTAAAGACTTCTTGTATGAAATACATGAAGGGGTATGTAGCAGTACTGGTAGCTCTACATGCAGAAGGATGCTGAAACCTACGTCAGAAAATGTGAGAAGTGTCAAAGGTTTGCACCTTTGATACATCAACCAGCAGCAGATTTGAACCCACTATCTAACCCTTGGCCATTTTCCCAGTGGGGCAAGGATCTTGTTGAACAACTGCCCCAAGAAATTGGGCAAATGAAGTTTCTGTTGGTAGCAACTGATTATTTCACAAAGTGGCTAAAAGCTGAACCCCTTGCGAAGATTTGAGATATTGATGTAAAGAACTTCATATAGAAGAATATCATCACCAGGTTTGGGATCCCAAGGGCAATAATAGTAGATAATGATACACAGTTTGACAGTAAGCTAATCAAAAGCTTCTGTGCAAAGTACAAAATCAAGAACTACTACTCTACTCTAAGTTTCCCTCAGAGTAATGGTCAGGCAGAAGCATCCAATAAGACTATCTTGGATGGGATCAAAAAGAGGCTGGAAGTAGCAAAGGGAAAATAGGTGGAGGAGTTGCCTAATGTACTCTGGGCATATCGGACTGCACCGAGAAGATCAATTGGGGAATCTCCGTTTGCCATGGCTTATGGCACTGAAGTGGTTATCCCATTAGAAGTCGACATTCTAGGGATCAAAACCCAGGGAGTGGAAAATGGTACTAATAAGTGTAGACACCCCATTTTTGACCGACCTTAAGACTCAGACGTCACCGGTTGAGCGCTCGGTGATGTTGCATGTTGTGCTCGTTCAGAAGTCTCAGAGTCGCGGCCGTGCGCCCTGCCCCCGGACTTCCGAACTCTCTTCTGTGCCTTACCTCGATTTGCGAACCGGACTCGGTTTTCTCTGTTTTCTTTCCTGAGGGGAGGGAGAGGTCCCGTAGACCATCTCTCAGTGGCCGTGGGCTACATTTCGTGGCCGTAGGCCATTTTGCCCATTTCGGAGCCCGGTTCCCGGTTTTTGGAGCCGTCAGGCCGTGTGCCTCGGTTCGGGACCACCCAACCATCTCCGATTCCTCCGGTTTTTGGCATGCATCTCATTTACTCCCTTTCAAGGGACACTGGGGTCTTAGATACCCACTTCGTGGCCGAATGCCACTTTCGGTGCTTAACGGCCTATTTTCGGGATCCCGAACTGCGTGTTTTGGCCCCCGAGCATTCGTTTTGCATCGATTTTTGTTCATTTTTGGCAGGTACCTCTGTTTTATCACCAGGAAGATCACTGGAGGGTAGGAGGCCAGCAATTATCTCAGCAACCAGTTATGCTCCTCCGGCGCCCCCGACGCCCGTTTTTCTCACTTCCGAGCTAATGTTGAACACCCTAGGGCCATTTTCTTCGAGCCAAAACCACATCTTCATGTTGTACACACCTGGGAGGACCCTAAAAACACATGGCCGGCTAGTAATTCTTCTTTCCATTTTTGAACCTCTTTGAAAAGTGGCTTGTTGTCTCTCTTGTTTCAGAGTTGCCAATTTCCAACCATAGGGTCTTGTTGTACAGACCTGGGAGGACACCAATACCTGGTGGCCGGCCACTAATTCATTTGGCCCATTTTGACCCTTGGCCGGCCGGCCATCTGCAGCAAAAGCACTTGGCCGGCCATGATCCCCATGATGTGTACTTTACAGCTGTGCACCTTTTTCTCCCAAAAGATCTGTATCCGGGGGGGACAGCTGGTGGAGGGAAGCTTGGTTCACTTTTTCCCTCCCTTTCTCCCCCCTTTTGGTCTATATAACCAAGCTCCAAAACCTGATTTGAGGGTTGACAAAAAACCCTTGAAGCCTCTTGCATTGCCTCTCCCAATCTCTCTCATTTCAAGCTCCAAACTCCAAGTTCCAACTCCATTTCTTCATTACTACCAAGCATCACCACCACTACTCCAATTCCAGTAGCAAGGGGGGGGGCTTTCCAGCAGCTAGAAGGCATCCATTCTTCAAGCAAAAGGCAGCCAAGAACTTGTCTACAAGGGTAAGTCTCAATCTCCCCCTTTTGTAGCACTTTCTTGCCTCATTTCTTGAGCCTATTTTCTTATTGTTTTGGGCTCCGACCTTAACTGAAACTAGGTCTATTTTGAGCTATTCTTAATGTTTGTTCAAGGGCTCAACCCTGTTTGAGCCCTCTATGGTCCACTTGCTTCAATATCATCTTGTATGTCAATATTTTGCATGCTTTTTCTAGCCTATGAGTGATCTGTTTTCGAGCATAATGTAAACTGTAAGTGGGCCTATTTTGAGCCCCTATTCAACATTGAAGAAGGGCTCAACCCTTTTTGGCCTCTCTATCATGCACTTGCTTCATAATCTCTCATATTTACCGTACATTTGCATGATTTGTTTGACCTAGATGTAGTCTGTTTTGGAGCATGTCATGAACTGTGAGTAAGCTTATTTGGTGTCTCTCTACAACATTGTAGAAGGGATCAACCTTGTTGGGGGTCTCCATGTTATACTTGTCATTATACCCCTCTTTGACCCCCATTTTTGCATGCTTTTTTAAGCTTATCTAGCTTCTGTTTTCGGCCATCATCAGAACTGTAAAGAGTCATGTTTTGATCTTCTTGACATATTTCATTAAGGGTATTTTCTGGTTTGATGAATGTTTGGGGTACCTCATGTTATAGCCTTATGTATCCTAGTTCTTGCATGACATTTTTAGCATGTTTGCATACTGAGTTGGGGGATGTCATCTACTGTAAATGTTCATATTTTTAGTCCCTCATCAGTGTTGTAGAAGGGTATTTTTCAGTTTGAGCATCGCATACATCACTTGTTTCTCTCTTGGCCCCCATTTTTGCATGCCATTGTTGTCCTATCTATGCTTACTATTTCGCCATGTTTTGTACTGTAAAAAATGCTATTTTGGGGCTGCCTTGCTACTGTTTTGCATGTCATGTACCAATTATGCATGTTTAGTATGGCTGTAGGCCATTTCGGGTGCTTAATATCGCATTTCGGGACCATTCCGTGCATTTGGTGTCATTTCCCCACCTTTCGGGACTGTTTTGCATCATTTGTGAGTGCTGAAGTTTCATTTGCATGTTTGCATATTATTTCCATGTCATTTCATGCCTTAAGGCCATTGCCTCGGTTTGCGTGCCCGTGTGCACGCATTTCGAGGCACTTCATTTTCATCTGTCGGCCTCTTATGCGAGTGTGGCTGAGGCTCTCTCATATTAGTATAAGTCCAACTTGCATTTGGAGTGCCATTTCATGCCTTAGGGCCATCGCCTCGGTTTGCGCGCCCGTGTGCACGCATTTCGAGGCACTTCATTTTCATTCGACAGCCTCTTATGTGAGTGTGGTTGAGGCTCACTCATGTTAGTGTAAGTCCATTTTGCATTCTGTATGTCATTTTAGCCTCATCGCATCGCGTATGCCATTGCCTCGGTTTGCGCGCCGGTATGCACGCATTTCGAGACATCTCATTTTCATCCATCGGCCTCTTATGTGAGTGTAGCTGAGGCTCTCTCATGTTGGTGTAAGCCCATATTGCATCGCATATCTCATTATAGTCCTGTCGCATTTCGTATGCCATTTTCTCGGTTTGCGTACCCGTGGGCACGCATTTCGAGACATCTCATTTTAGTCTCATTGTATATCATATTTCATGCCATTTCATGCCTTAGGATCATCGCCTCGGTTTGCGTGCCCACGTGCACGCATTTTGAGGCATCTCATTTTCATAGCATTGTGCATGCTAGGATTGTATTTTAGTTGCATTCATGCATATCATGCATATTGCATCGTGTTCGGGATAGGAGTTAGCCTGGGCACGGGAAACGAGGCACGTTCCGTACTCCGAGTGACGGAACGGGTCTCAATTCCCAAGTCACCAACACTCTGGATCATCCATGATGGAGTTAGGTTTTGTTGTAGCATTCATATGCATTCATCCTATATTGAGTCGTGCAATCCGATTCCTCGGCCATCATGCATCGAGATACGTGATTGGTGGCACGAGGATCGAGGCATGCATATATTTGCGAAATACATTGCTATGCCCCTTTCCTGCTCTCTGTTGCAGCAAAATGGAGAATCAGCAACTTTTCAGAGTCTGGCACGCATTTCGAGGAACATTGCAAACAGAGGCTAATCGGGGCATCCCAGTGGATTTCCGCGCAAGGCAGCCCAGCATATATCATTCATCATAATCGAGGCAGCCCCTGGCTTGCATGCCAGTTTACAGTTTTTCTTAGTTAATCTGTTAATTAATTAGGAATCTGTATATTTATTCGGACTGTATTATTCTTTCATTTCGGACTGTATTATTATTCATTCGGACCCTCTGCGCGAGGGCATAATTGTAATAAGTGTGCGTGTGTGTGATGTATGTCTTCCAACCCCACGTCTTTCTTCCCTTTTATTTACCCACTTATGATGGTTAGATATAGAGCATATTTCAATTAGCATACAGTATGACAGCATGTTTGCATCATTCATCTGTTTTGCACGCACTGGGCTCGGCGCATCATACAAACTGCATTTGTATTTCAATTCCAAATTGAATACGTGTTAGTTATAGCATTCCATATGCCATGTTTAGAATAGCCGAGCCTGTTATAGTTGCATTTTTGCATGCATTGCATTAGACATTTCTGTATAATTAGGATCATGCATGATTTCTAATGAGCTTCTGTTTTCGGCTTGGAGTACTCGGTGAGTTTTATGCTTTAGCATCCTTGCACGCATGTGAGTGCTGCCATGTGTGAGTGCTGCCATGAATAGCATGCTTGCCATGAGGCTAAGTGCTTATGTGATATAACTGCCTTGAATGCCTGTGGGTGGAGGCTGAGTTACTTGGATTGGACAATTCATCAAATGTTTGTTTTAAGCCTACTAGATAGTGGCAAAATCATGTTTTCTAAGCCCACCCGAGGGTGGCAAATCCACGTCTTAGCCTACCTGCGGGTAGCACCATCAAACCATTTTCAAACAAACAAACATGAAATGTTTTGTTCCAATTCAGGCGGCCCAGTCTATACTTATTTGCTGCGAGCATCACATAGTAACCTAGGCTAATAACCGGAATAAGAACACACAATGTTTTCAAAAATAGATATCATGGTTAGTAGAGGCCGGTCTTTGACCGGGCGAGCGGGGGTGCTCACGAAGTGACCTTCCCCAATCGTACCCAAGTTCCCGAGCCGAGGCAACTTTGGTGATGACGGACACGTCGCCTTTGGCACCGAGTCAGGGTTTCCTAAATTTCCCAAAAATAAAATATTTAGGTGGCGATTCTGTATCTGGCAAAGCAGTCCATGTTTGGCACTTCTTTCAAAAAAATCTGTTTTCCAAAAACGATTTGCCGGATTTGGACTCTTTGGTTCAAGATTAAGAACCGTGACACAAATCGAGTCCGAGCTGCAGCGAGGTCCCCCGCGGGCTTGTCACAATAAGGCATTTCTAGCTCGAGATCTAGACCTACTGGAGGAAAAAAAGAGAGAGAGCATCAATTCGGCTGGGCACATACCAGCAATAACTTGCTAGGTGTAGACACCCCATTTTTGACCGACCTTAAGACTCAGACGTCACCGATTGAGCACTTGGTGATGTTGCATATCGTGCTTGTTCCGAAGTTTCAGAGTCTCGGCTGCGAGCCTTGCCTCCGGACTTCCGGGCTTTTCTGTGCTTTGCCTCGGTTTGCGAACCAGGCTCGGTTTTCTCTGTTTCTCTTCCCAAAGGGAGGGAGAGGTCTCGTAGATCATCTCTCAGTGGCCGTGGGCTACATTTCGTGGTCGTAGGCCATTTTGCCCATTTCGGAGCCCGGTTCCCGGTTTTCGGAGCCGTCAGGCCGAGTGCCTCGGTTCGGGACCGCCTAACCACCTCCGTTTGCTCTGGTTTTTGGCATGCATCTTATTTACTCCCTTTTGAGGGACACTGTGGTCCGAGAGACCAACTTCGTGGTCGAACACCACTCCCGGTGCCTAACAGTCAGTTTTCGGGGCCCCGGGCTGTGCGTTTCGGCCCCCGAACCTTCATTTTGCATCGGTTTGCTTTCATTTTTGGCAGGGACCTCTGTTTCATCAGCAGGAAGGTCGTAGAAGGGTGGGAGGCCAGTAATTGTTTCAGCAACCAGTTATATTTCTTCATCGCCCTCCGTCGCCCGTTTTTCTCACTCAAAAGCCAATGTTGACCACCCTAAGGCCACTTTTTCAAGCTCCAAACTACATATTTGTGTTGTACACACTTGGGCGGCCACCAATATCATATGGTCGGCTAGTAATTGTGATTGACCCTTTTGAATCCCTCCTAAAAGTGGCCTTTTCTCTCTCCTGCTTCACTGTTTCCATTTTTTGACCACAGGGTTGTGTTGAGCACACATGGGAGGCCACCAATTTGTGGTGGTCGGCCACTAATTGCACTTGGCCCTTTTGACCCCTGGCCGGCCGGCCATGGGGAGAGCCGGCCGGCCACCTGTGACCTAGATACTTGGCCGGCCTTGATCCTTGCAGTTGGTACATCACAAATCTCTATTTCATTTCCCCCTAGATTTTGTATCCGGGGGGCTGCCATTTTGAGGGGAAACTTGAATTGTTTCCCCCCCCATTTTTCCCCCCTCTTTTGCCTATATAAACAGCGCCCCAGCTCTGGTTTTAGGGGTTAGAAAAAATTGTTTTGGAGCCTTGCATTACATCTCTCTCTTTCCCTCACTCCAAGCACCAAAACCTCCAAAATCCTACATCCTTTACTCTACAACCCATAGCCCCACCCTTCCATCCTCCATTCCAGCAGCTTGAGGTTGTTCTTCAGAGCTTAGGAGCACCCAAACTTGGTCCAAAAGCAGCTGGAGGTTGAGTCTTCAAGGGTAAGTCTCCTCCTCCCTCTTTGGTGCATTTTTTTGATCTATATCTTAGCTCTTTGTGCTTGCATATTTGGGCTCCGACCCTAACTATAAATAGGCTTATTTTGAGCTATTTTGCATGTTTTATTAAGGGCCTCTCACTGTTTGAGGCTTCCTTTTTGCACTTGCTTCTTTACCTCTCTTGTATGCCTATTTCTTGTGTAGTATTTTTGGCCTATGTATAAACTGTTTTGAGCTCTGTCATACACTGAAAAGTGGTTTGTTTTGAGTCCTTCTTCAACATTGTTGAAGGGCTCATCACTGTTTGGGGCCTCCTTTTGTCACTTGCCTTTGTATCCCTCTTTTGGCCCCATTTTTGCATGATTTGTTAACCCTTTGTGCTTGCATTTTTGGACTTTGGTCCGAACTGTAAATGGCCTCATTTTGACCCCCTCTTCATGTGTCATTAAGGGTATTTTGCTGTTTGAAGTATCCTTTTTATACTTTGTGTTATAGCTCTCTTTTAGGCCTCATTTTGCATAGTATTTTAAGCATGCTTGTACACTGTTTTGGGTCTGGTCATCAACTGTAAAATGCCATATTTTGGGCCCCTCTTCAACATTGTTGAAGGGCCTTCCTATGTTTGAGGCCAGAAACCATCACTTGCTTCTTTGTCCCTCTTTTAGCCCATTTCTTGCATGAGAGCTTAGCCATACTTGTGTTTGTTTTTGTGGCTTGCTGTAAACTGTAAAATACCATATTTTGGGCCCCTCTTCAACATTGTAGAAGGGACCTTCTCTGTTTTAGGTCAGAAGCTGCTACTTACTTCATTATCTCGCTTTCGGGGCCATTTTTGCATGCTAGCTTAGCCCCATTTGTGTTCACTGTTTGGCCTTGCTTAAAACTGTAAATATACTTTTTTTGGGGCTGTCTTGATTCTGTCTTCACACTTCATGTTCAAATAATGCATGCATTGCATAGCCATAGGTCATTCCATGCGCCTAATTTCATGTTTCGGGATTCATTTCATGCATCGGGTGTCATTTTGCCATCTTTCGGGGCTGTTTTGCATCACTTATTGCCTCTGAAATTTGCATGCTAGTATGCCATATTCCATGCTTTGCCATGTCTTGTTAGAGTGGCATTTCGTGCCTTAGGGTCGGTCCTCGATTTGCGTGCACGTGTGCACACATTTCGAGTGTCTCTTTTTCCTCTAATGGCCTCTTATGTGAGTGTGGCTGAGGTCCACTTATGTTGGTGTAAGTCCATTATGCATTGTGTATGTCGTTTCATTCCATAGCATTGTGTATGCTAGGTTGTATGTCAGCGCATTGTGTATGCCATGTTACCTCGAGCATCGTGTATGCCATTTCATAGCATGTGGCATGTTAGGTTGTATCTTAGTTGCATTTCATGCATGTCATGCATATTGCATTGTGTTTGGGATAGGAGTTAGCCCGAGCACGGGAAAAGAGGTGCGTTTCGTACTCCGAGTGACGAAACGTGTCTCAATTCCCCAGTCACCGACACTCCGGATTATCCATGATGGAGTTAGGTTTTAGTTGAGTTTTCACGTGCATTCATTACATACTGAGTAGTGCAATTCGACTCCTCGGCCATCATGCATCGAGATGCCTGATTGGTGGTACGAGGATCGAGGCATGCATACATTTGTGAAAATACATTGCCATGCCCCTTTCCTACTCTCTGTTGCAGCAAATCAAAAATCAGCAGTCTTCCAGGGCTTGGCGCGCTTTCCAAAAATTATTGCAAAACAGAGGCTAGTTGGGGCATCACAGTGGATTTCCGTACAAAGGCAACCCGGATATGCATCATTCATCATCTGAAGAAAAGTTAAGGCAGTCCCTGGCTTGCATGCCAGTTTATTATTTTCTTAGTTAATTTGGTAATTAATTAGGATCTTTGTACATATTTGGACTGTACTATTCGGGACTGTATATTATTTATTCGGACCCTCTGCGCGAGAGCATAATTGTAATAAGTGTGCGTGCGTGTGATGTATGTCTTCCAACCCCACGTCTTTCTTCCCTTTTATTTACCTGCTTATGATGGTTAGATTAGGGCATGTTTCAATTAGCATACAGTATGATAGCATGTTTGCATTCATTCATCTGTTTTACATGGACCAGGCTCGGCGCATCATACAAACTGCATTCGTATTTCAATTCCAAATTGAATACATGTTAGCTGTAGCATTCCATATGCCATGTTTAGAATAGCCGAGCCTGCTATAGTTTGCATCTTTGCATGTGTTGCATTAGGCATTTCTGTATATTTAGGATCATGCATGGATTTCTAATCGGTTTCTGTTTTGGCTTGGAGTACTCGGTAAGTTTTATGCTTTAGCATCCTTGCATGCGTGTGAGTGACTGCCATGAATAGCATGCTTACCATGAGGCTAACTGCTTATGTGATATAACTGCCTTGAATGCCTGTGGGTAGGGCTGGGCAACCAACCCACCCGCCCGCACAAACCGCCCGACCCTACCCTACCCGCAGTGCTTTGGGCGGTTTCGATGTAGGTATGCGGGCGGGTGTGGGTCAAGAAATTCACAAAAGATCGGGTTCGGGTCGAACCCGACCCGCCCGCACCCGCAGTTTTTTTTTTTTTTTTTTTTTTTTTTTTTTTTTTTAAAGAAAAAATAACTAGTTATTTTTTTTTTTTTGCATTTTGGATACATGGAGATAACTAGTTATTATTTTTATTTTTACATTTTGGATGAAAGTAAAATATTATATGGGTACTTATATACATTATCATGATCTAATGATATTTAAATTAGTGTTACTAGTTTGACTTTTATTTATATATATATATATATATAATCATTATATTCCATTAGTCTAGTAGACACAGTTAAATATGATATTTTGAATTGTCATTCTATTATCACATTATTGCATATTAAAAACTAAACAGTGAAGATTAATCCACTATTAAAATTAGTGTTACGAGTTTGACTTTTAAGAGTTTGTTTTTGCATATTTAAATTAGTGTTACTAGTTTGACTTTTAAGGATTTGTTTTTGCAAGCTAAGGAGAAAGATTAATCCACTATCTTCAAGCATGGTTCCATATCATCTTATCTAACATGTGGACTATTTATTATGATCATGAATTTATATCTTGTAATTTAATTTATAACTCTTCTAAATAAAAAAAAAAAGTGTTTAGAAAGTAACAAAAAATGTCAAATTTGCTTAAGTAAAAAAAAAAAATAAAAAATCAAAACCGCAAACCGAACCGCACCCGCCCGCACAAACCGCGAACCGCATCGCGGGCGGTTGCGGGTCCATTTTTCCCCAACCGCATAAGTGCGGGTCGGGTCGGTTTTGACCCGCAACCCGCCAAAACCGACCCGTGAGCAGCCCTACCTGTGGGTGAAGGTTGGGTTACTTGAATTGGAACAATGCATTGACTGTGTGTCTTAAGCCCACTAGATAGTGGCAAAACCATCTTTTTAAGCCCACTAGATAGTGGCAAAACCATCTTTTCTAAATCCACCTGAGGGTGGCAAAATCTGCATTTTAAGCCTACCCGCGGGTAGCAAACCGTCTTTCAAAAACAAACATGAAATGTTTTGTCCCAATTCAGGCGACCCGGTCTATACTTGTATGCTGTGCGCATCACATAGTAAATCTAGGCTAATAACCGAAATAAGAACGCACAATATTTTCAAAACTAGATAGCATGGTTAGTAGAGTAGAGGCCGATCTTTGATCGGGCGAGCGGGGGTGCTCACGAAGTGACCTTCCCCAATCGTACCCAAGTTCCCGAGCCGAGGCAACTTTGGTGATGACGGACACGTGGCCTTAGGCAAACGAGTCAGGGTTTCCTAAATTTCCCAAAAATAAAATATTTAGGTGGCGACTCTGTATCTGGCAAAGCAGTCCATGTTTGGCACTTCTTTCAAAAATCTGTTTTCTCAAAACGATTTGCCGGATTTGGACTCTTTGGTTCAAGATTAAGAACCGTGACAAAAATCAAGTCCGAGCTGTAGCGAGGCCCCCCCGTGGACCTGTCTACAGTTTCTGGCGACTCTGCTGGAGATTTAGAGAACTTGACTCGAACTCATGATATCTGGTTTTGACTGACACTTGTGTGTTTCTTTGCATTGCATTTGCATTGGTGCACCTAGGACATCGTGTTTGCCATCTGCTATTCCTGAACGGTTTGCCAGAGGCTTGTCATGTCAAGGCATGACCATAAGGCTGACCGGTTGTGGGCTCTGCCAGTATGGGAACACAAACCCCGGTTTTACCGGGGCACCCTTTTGACCATTCGACCTAGTGCATATTCGGATCCGTAGTGACCATTCCAAACTAGGACAGGTTGCTTACCCGATATAGGTTGTTTGAAACTGCTGCGTGCGTAGTGAAACCCTAGCTCCTGACAAAATATGACAGGGAAACCCTACCCCAACATAGGGGTGTTTTGGCTCTCACTTGCTTGTTATGTGCCTTTAGAGTGCGTCTCTACAGGAATGCATGTATCAGTTTGCAGGTTTGGGCATCAGGCCTGCGGGCACCAGTTCAATATTTTGGGGTTCAGTTTTACCCGAGGGTATCAGATTTGAGGCAGAATTTTGGGGGCAGAATTCAGTAGAGGGCACAGTCATCCTGCTATGCTCGTATCTTTTTGGTGAAGTTGAGCTGAGGTGCTATCTGTTTTCTCTTTTGCTAGGTAGTCCTGGAACTATAGCTTCAGAAGGCTCCGATATCCCCCGAGGTTCATCGAACTTGTGCTGATAGACTTTGTCAGGTCAGAGATTCAGTTCAAGGGCCATCAGTGTTCCTTTGCTAGAGGCAGGGTAAAAGGGCCAGTCAAGCACAGATCACCAGTTACCAAATCAGTAGCCCTTATCCACCCCGCCAGTGAACAGTCAGGCTGAGGTCTCAGTTTCTACTGCAAGGATAGATACCAGTCAGTTAGATAGATCAGCAGAACACGTCAGGGATGGAGGCAATGATGCGTCAGATGCAAGAAAGTATGAAACTCATGCAGCAAGACGCTGTCCGCCAAGCGGAATTTTCCAAGCAACAGGCTGCAATCATGGCTCAGCAGGCTGAGCTCATCACCAGGCTGCAACAGCAAAGCGGCGCGTCTGCTTCCCAACAAGTTCCTCCTCCAGCAGGAGCTCCCGCACCCGGGGAAACGACGAATGTTCAGAATACCCAAGAGGGTACAGACATTCTTACAGGGGCAGCTCCGCCCCCGATCTTACCCCAGCTGTCCAAAACACCTACCAATCTACTGGACTCACCCTTCGAGACTGAGGTCGACCCTACAGCATTGAAATTGAGCAAGCTTGAGAAGTTGTTCAAGAAATCCTAGGGGGTAAAATCCATCCCGGACATTGAGGACGGGTACACCGACGCAGTTGTGACACTGCCAGACAGGTTCAAGATGCCTCACATTGACCGTTTTGACGGGTCAGGAGATCCCATGGTCCACTTGAGTTTGTTTTCAAATGTTCTGTGCCCGATGGGCTTGACAAGATTACAGAAGCTCTCCCTTTTTGGCAGGACCCTGTCGGGTGTTGCGGCCATCTGGTACGCCAAATTGGAGGATTCAGTGAAACGAAGCTGGAAGGAGATGGCTGAGGCCTTCG
The DNA here is from genome assembly GCA_030407325.1 of Camellia japonica. NCBI lineage: Eukaryota > Viridiplantae > Streptophyta > Magnoliopsida > Ericales > Theaceae > Camellia > Camellia japonica. The sequence goes on along the minus strand of JAPPVO010000059.1, from coordinate 79,784,299 downwards.
TCGCACAATATTCATACAATACCCAAATCGAGATTACGACCCGTGATCTTGAGACGACGAGGCAGGAGCCTAAGGAGAGCTTATCAGAATTCGTGGCCCGCTGGAGGGCCAAGGCCTCAATGATGACCATTAGGCCAACGGATAAGGATCAGATACGGATGGTTGTGCGCAACCTCCAGCCCAAACTTATGCAAAAAATGATCGTGCTCCCCTTCCCTACCTTTTCAGATTTGCATGAGATGGGAGTACAGATCGAGGACGCTATGAAGCAGGGCCTCATTGACCAGGAGAAGGAGCAGCCCAGGAGGGCGTTTACCCGCAGTTCGAATGCGACCACCAGCAGTGACGCAGCTGCAAGATCTTCCGAAGTGGGCATGGTCGCCACCACCACACCAAGAGCAGCCACCCCTTTGTTGGTGCATCCACTTCAAACCCCGAACTTCAGACTATCTATCCCGAGGCAAGAGGGTTTTCACCCCACTCTATATGTCTTTGTCTAAAGCCCTGGGGGTACTACTCAGGAAAGGACATCTGAAACCGTTAGAGCAACGGCCTCTACCCGATCCTCTCCCTCCAAAGCATGACCCGACTAAGTACTGTGCTTTCCATCAACAAACCGGTCATGACACGATAGTTGCGTCCGTCTTCGCCACGAGATACAAAATTTGATTGACAACGGGGTCATCCCCGCACCAGGTCCTGCAAGGTCTATCGGCACTTGATCAGTGAACTTGTGGGGGATAATGTGATGTGATCGAGGGATGAACCACCTGCGGGCGGCGTTCAGTTTATTTCAGATATGGTGTATAGGCACGCACTGTTTTGAGCATTTGTGAATGCTGGTTTTTGTACATTCTGACTTAGGTATTGGGTCAGTCTTATTGTTTTGTTTTTGAGCCTGTCTTTTTGTTTTGAGTCAGTCTCTTTTGTTTTGGGTCTGTCTTACTGTATCGAGTCAGTCCTGTTGTATAGGAGTTGGGTGATTCCGGGGGGGTGTTACCTCGGGCGTCACCATTTTGTTTTTGTGTTTGTCTTTTCGTTTTGTTTTGAATCTATTTCTGCCTTAGAGCCAGTAACGCCAACAGATTTGAATGAACAGCAGTGGTTTTTCATGCTTTTGTGTTTACTTCTGCTGTGTGCCAGTTGTACCAGAAATTCCAAATGAGATGGCAGTATTTGACTAGAAGCCGTGTCTTTTCTGTGCCTTGAATTCATTGCATCGACCTAAGTTTTCCAAAAGCTTTTTGAACACTGCGGTGAAAACGAAGAGGAAGGAATTCCTCAGGTTTTGCAAAATTTTGATCAATTGAGAGAAAGAGAGGCGTGCTAAGCCCTTAATGAATGAAATCATGCTTGTTAGTGTGAGTACTGGGAAGGATCCTAGCTTGATCCAGATTGGTTCTACACTGTCTTCAGCGCGAGCGATTTGTCGCTTTCTTAAAAACTTTCAAAAAATGTTTTGCGCGGTCCTGCGAAGACCTGTGTAGAATCGCTCTTGAGATTTTACAGCTTAGGATCGCTCTCAGCCTCGAGACTCGACCCCTCACTTTCAAACCTTGAACTGGGATTCAGAATGTTCAACGGTCAACTACGATGTGAGGCCTGTGTGGCCAGATTTGACGCAGCCCTCGAACTAGGGCAGGGAAGTCAGTTCAAGAAGATCATATGTCATCAAAAGAAGCTTGCGAAGCTAGATCAGAAGCACCCCTTGAACTAGGGGCAAAAATGTCAAAGGTGTTCGAAGATTCAAAAAATTGGGATGTTTCTCAAGCTAACAAAGATCGGCAAGAATGCCAAATCCCAGAAGGGAGGAAAGAAGAAGAATTGCTGAAGGAAACCAAGTTCTGATCCACAACACTAGGGGCAAATTCACCCATTGGATGGACTCCTGCATCGTCAGCAAACAGCAGCCATTCTCCTAGATTCAGATGACTTCAGGATCTCAAAACCATTTGACATGGACAAAGCTACACTTTTACCCAGAGGCTCGCTGGGCCGAAAACCCGGAAGGTGGCCCAGGCAAAAGTTAGAGCAAAAAAATAAAAAAAAAAAAGAAAAGAACAAAGAAAAAAGTGCAAAGAAAAGAAAAAAAGAAAATCAAAGAAAAGAATGAAAAGAAAAGAAAAACAAAGCTCGCAAGGTTAAAAACCTGCAACGGGCGCCTTGGCAAAAGTTAGAGCCTAAAAAGGAGAGGTTAAATACCCGAGTGTACCTTAACCCCGAACTACGCAAGGCTTGATTCCCATCTTTGGGATACGTAGGCAACTTCATTCTGAAGTCCAGCCATAAAACACTTCAAATTCAATTGTGTCCATGTAATGGTTTTGATCATCTTTGCCTTCTCTGTAACCGAGAGTCTGGTTGTGTTCGTCGCTCTGAGGACTGACTACAAATGCGCTGCAGTGCCGTTCAAACAAGGGGCAACTTTCCGTTGCCATTCAATGCGCTGCGGTGCCGTTCAAACAAGAGGCAACTTTCCGTTTCCATGCAGTGTCCTTCAGACAAGGGGCAATTTTCCATTGCTATGGGTCCGAGGTTGTGCATCTCAAGAGTAGGTTCCGTGCTCGTTGAGCAGTGGCCGTTTGCAAAAATAGTTTTTGAGAATTTTACTGAGGTTGACTAATTTCTCGAAAATTATTTCATTTTTCAAAACTGGACCATTTCTTGGACCCAAAAAGGAAAATTTTCAGTGCTCATAGCCTGACTTGCATGACTTTAAATCAGAAAATTGAACAAGCATGTTAATCTAACTCTCATTTTGGTCAAAATTATTTTATCAAAAAAAAAAAATAAAAAAAAAATGGTCAAAATGATGAACTAGGGGCACAGTCAGGTGTTCTGTCTTTCCCTCATTATCAACATACTTGCCAAGAAGGGCACCATATTCGCCAGAAAAGGGCACCACTGAAGCTAATTGCAAAGGGCTGAAAGCTCTCTCATCCTCCAAACAGCGAGGTATCGAGCCAAGTGCGAAGCACGAATTGGAATGGATCAAGATATTCCACTCCCTCATCTGGACAGATCTGATCACGTCTAAACTCCCAGCAGAGCATCGTCAACCGATGTCAGCTGCAGATTTGCTACACACCCAGTTGTAGCACAGCCCCTCTGTGGGAGAAACTCACTAGCTGCGTGCAGAAGAAGAAGAATCTAGCTGAGTGCTAGGGGGCAAGAGCCAGCAACTTCTGTTTATCCATTGACCACCCAGGAGGGATAAAAAATGAGAGATTAAAGAATAGAGAGATGTGCGCTGAGAGAAAAAGTGAGGAAAAGGGCTTTTTTTCAGAAAAACAGAGCTTGAGGGCCGAGTGATGTGAGAATCACAAATGAGAAAGGGTGGGAAATAATACCAGAGAAACTGGCTCCTCGTGCACTGAGAGGTCTCTTGTCTTTGTAACACGTCTGTGTGTCGTGTCTTTTGTTTGTTTTTCTCGATTCTTGCTTTGAGTCGTTCCGAGTGTGTCTCGGTGTGTTTAGGTTGTTTACCTTTATTTTTCGTTGTTGGGTCGTCTTTGCTGTGTTCAGTTGTAGGCTCAATACCCGGTCGAGAACTCATTTTCTCAATTTCAAAAATGATTTGTTGTGTGCTCAGAGTGCTGTGCCATTCTCCACATTTGTGCAAAAAAGGAATTTGTTCTTTCGAAAATTGCAGGGTTTAACCCAGGTCATGTGAGAACAGTGAAACAAGGACCTATCTGAAGCTATGTGGGTTCCAAACTGCAAAGCAAAAGAAAAGAGGGAAAATCGAAGCATCTGAGTGTGTTTCACCTTCAGCGAATTTTGAGATTGTATTCCGGATGTACCTCTTCAAACCTTGTCAGTGTTCTGAAGAATGAGCGTGCCTCTATCCCAAGTGTAAGCCTGCTTCAAGTCAGAATGGCGATTAAAGCAGCAACAGATGTTATCTCTCTCTAATATGAACAGGGTGTGCCCGTTTTTGAGTTGAATGTGTTGCAAACCCCTCCGAAAGGTAAATCGGAGGTCGCGTTTTAATCTGGTCTCGTTAAGGCTTGTACTCCCTTATTCGGCATTTTGTTTCAAAAATGCGTTGTCACGCACATTCCACTTGCATTGTTATGCATCCTTCCACCCGCATGGTTATGCACTTCTCATGCTTGCATTGTGATGCACCCACTTCACTAGCATTGTTATTCTCATTCATTGCATTGATTATGCACATCTATCTTGCATTGTTATGCACCTTTTCACTTGCAATTGTCTTTCTTTCTCCTCGCACGTGCGACGGGTCAGACTTCCTCTGGTTTAGAGCATTTGGAATACGTTCCAATGCTCATCCCTTTTCCGAAACACCGGGATACGTTCCTACGTTTCTCTCTTCTTTCCGAAACACCGGGATACGTCCCTAAGTTTCTCCCTCTTTTCGAAACACCGGGATACGTCCCTATGTTTCTCTTGCCTTTCCGAAACACCAGGATACGTCCCTATGTTTCACATTCCTTGCGGAACACCGGGATACGTCCCTATGTTTCACATTCCTTGCGGAACACCGGGATACGTCCCTATGTTTCACATTCCTTGCAGAACACCGGGATACGTCCCTATGTTTCACATTCCTTGCGGAACACCGGGATACGTCCCTATGTTTCTCATTCCTTGCGGACACCGGGATACGTCCCTATGTTTCACATTCCTTGCAGAACACCGGGATACGTCCTTATGTTTCTCCTTCCTCCTGAAAACACCGGGATACGTCCCTATGTTTCTCCTTCTTTTCTAACCACTAGGATACGTCCCTAATCTTTGGGATACGTCCCTAACCTCTGGGATACGTCCCTAATCTCTGGGATACGTCCCTAATCTCTGGGATACGTCCCTAAACCTTGGGATACGTCCCTAAATCTTGGGATACGTCCCTAAACACCGGGATACGTCCCTAAACCTTGGGATACGTCCCTAACCTCTGGGATACGTCCTTAACCTTTGGGATACGTCCCTAACCTCTGGGATACGTCCCTAACCTTTAGGATACGTCCCTAAACACCGGGATACGTCCCTAAACTTGGAATACGTCCCTAAATCTTGGGATACGTCCCTAAATTTTGGGATACGTCCCTAATCTTTGGGATACGTCCCTAATCTCTGGGATACGTCCCTAACCTTTGGGATACGTCCCTAACCTCTACGATACGTCCCTAACCTCTGGGATACGTCCCTAACCTTTGGGATACGTCCCTAAACCTCGGGATACGTCCCTAAACACCGGGATACGTCCCCATGTTTCTCCATCTTTGGTTAAGAGCATCTGGAATGCGTTCCAATGCTTATACTTTAAGAAACACCGGGATACGTCCCTATGTTTCTTTGCATGATCATAAGTTATGTTCGGCTTCTTACATTATCATTTGCATTTTGCCCCTGCCTGCGGGCACATCTTTGTCTATCACACCTGTTTGTCTAAGTCTTCGGCTTGTCAAAAATGGGTCGTCTCTGGGCTTTGACATTCACTCCCGTCACTTATGACTTTCGAGTTCTGTCAAAGAGGGGCAACTGTAGACACCCCATTTTTGACCGACCTTAAGACTCAGACGTCACCGATTGAGCGCTTGGTGATGTTGCATATCGTGCTTGTTCGAAGTTTCAGAGTCTCGGCTGCGAGCCTTGCCTCCGGACTTCCGGGCTTTTTGTGCTTTGCCTCGGTTTGCGAACCAGGCTCGGTTTTCTCTGTTTCTCTTCCCAAAGGGAGGGAGAGGTCTCGTAGATCATCTCTCAGTGGCCGTGGCTACATTTCGTGGTCGTAGGCCATTTTGCCCATTTCGGAGCCCGGTTCCCGGTTTTCGGAGCCGTCAGGCCGAGTGCCTCGGTTCGGGACCGCCTAACCACCTCCGTTTGCTCATGCATCTTATTTACTCCCTTTTGAGGGACACTGTGGTTCGAGAGACCAACTTCATGGTCGAACACCCCTCCCGGTGCCTAACAGTCAGTTTCGGGACCCCGGGCTGCGCATTTCGGCCCCCGAACCTTCATTTTGCATCGGTTTGCGTTCATTTTTGGCAGGGACCTCTGTTTCATCACCAGGAAGGTCGTAGAAGGGTGGGAGGCCAGTAATTGTTCAGAACCAGTTATATTCCTTCATCGCCCTCCGTCGCCCGTTTTTCTCACTCAAAGCCAATGTTGACCACCCTAAGGCCACTTTTTCAAGCTCCAAACCACATATTTGTGTTGTACACACTTGGAGGCCACCAATATCATATGGTCGGCTAGTAATTGTGATTGACCCTTTTGAACCCCTCCTAAAAGTGGCCTTTTCTCTCTCCTGGTTCACTGTTTCCATTTTTGACCACAGGGTTGTGTTGAGCACACATGGGAGGCCACCAATTTGTGGTGGTCGGCCACTAATTGCACTTGGCCCTTTGACCCCTGGCGGCCGGCCATGGGGAGAGCCGGCCGGCCACCTGTGACCTAGATACTTGGCCGGCCTTGATCTTGCAGGGTACATCACAAATCTCTATTTCATTTCCCCCCAGATTTTGTATCCGGGGGCTGCCATTTTGGGGGGAAACTTGAATTGTTTCCCCCATTTTCCCCCCTCTTTTGCCTATATAAACAGCACCCCAGCTCTGGTTTTAGGGGTTAGAAAAAATTGTTTTGGAGCCTTGCATTACATCTCCTCTTTCCCTCACTTCAACACCAAAACCTCCAAATCCTACACCTTTACTTCAACCCATAGCCCCACCCACCATCCTCCATTCCAGCAGCTTGGAGGCTGTTTTCAGAGCTTAGGAGCACCAAACTTGGTCCAAAGGAGCTGAGATTGGTTGGTCTTTGGTTATCTTAGCTCTTTGTGCTTGCATATTTGGGCTCCGACCCTAACTAGAAATAGGCTTATTTTGAGCTATTTTGCATGTTTGATTAAGGGCCTCTCACTGTTTGAGGCTTCCTTTTACACTTGCTTCTTTACCTCTCTTGTATGCCTATTTCTTGTGTAGTATTTTTGGCCTATGTATAAACTGTTTTGAGCTGTAAACTGAAAAGTGGTTTTTTTTGAGCCCTTCTTCAACATTGTTGAAGGGCTCATCACTGTTTGGGGCCTCCTTTTGTCACTTGCCTTTGTATCCCTCTTTTGGCCCCATTTTTGCATGATTTGTTAACCCTTGTGCTTGCATTTTTGGACTTTGGTCCGAACTGTAAATGGCCTTATTTTGACCCCCTCTTCATGTTTCATTAAGGGTCTTTTCTGTTTGAAGTATCCTTTTATACTTTGTGTTATAGCTCTCTTTTAGGCTCTTTGCATAGTATTTTAGCATGCTTGTACACTGTTTTGGGTCTGGTCATCAACTGTAAAATGCCATATTTTGGGCCCCTCTTCAACATTGTTGAAGGGCCTTCTGTGTTTGAGGCCAGAAACCATCACTTGCTTCTTTGTCCCTCTTTTGGCCCATTTCTTGCATGAGAGCTTAGCCATACTTGTGTTTGTTTTTGTGGCTTTCTGTAAACTGTAAATACCATATTTTGGGCCCCTCTTCACATTGTAGAAGGGACCTTCTCTGTTTGAGGTCAGAAGCTGCTACTTGCTTCATTATCTCGCTTTCGGGGCCATTTTTGCATGCTAGCTTAGCCCCATTTGTGTTCACTGTTTGGCCTTGCTTAAAACTGTAAATATGTTTTTTTTTGGGGCTGTCTTGATTCTGTATTCACACTTCATGTTCAAATAATGCATGCATTGCATAGCCATAGGTCATTCCATGCGCCTAATTTCATGTTTCGGGATTCATTTCATGCATCGGGTGTCATTTTGCCATCTTTCGGGGCTGTTTTGCATCACTTATTGCCTCTGAAATTTGCATGCTAGTATGCCATATTCCATGCTTTGCCATGTCTTGTTAGAGTGGCATTCGTGCCTTAGGGTCGGTCCTCGGTTTGCGTGCACGTGTGCACGCATTTCGAGTGTCTCTTTTTCATCTAATGGCCTCTTATGTGAGTGTGGCTGAGGTCCACTTATGTTGGTGTAAGTCCATTATGCATTGTGTATGCCATTTCATTCCATAGCATTGTGTATGCTAGGTTGTATGTTAGCGCATTGTGTATGCCATGTTACTCGTGCATCGTGTATGCCATTTCATAGCATGTTGCATGTTAGGTTGTATCTTAGTTGCATTTCATGCATGTCATGCATATTGCATGTGTTTGGGATAGGAGTTAGCCCGAGCACGGGAAACGAGGTACGTTTCGTACTCCGAGTGACGGAACGTGTCTCAATTCCCCAGTCACCGACACTCCGGATTATCCATGATGGAGTTAGGTTTAGTTGAGTTTTTATGTGCATTCATTCCATATTGAGTTGTGCAATTCGACTCCTCGGCCATCATGCATCGAGATGCGTGATTGGTGGCACGAGGATCGAGGCATGCATACATTGTGAAAATACATTGCCATGCCCCTTTCCTGCTCTCTGTTGCAGCAAATCAAGAATCAGCAGTCTTTCGGGGCTTGGCGTGCTTCCAAAAATTATTGCAAACAGAGGCTATTGGGGCATCACAGTGGATTTCCGCGCAAAGGCAACCCGGATATGCATCATTCATCATCTGAAGAAGAGTCAAGGCAGTCCCTGCTTGCATGCCAGTTATTATTTTCTTAGTTAATTTGGTAATTAATTAGGATTTTGTACATATTTGGACTGTATTATTATTTGGACTGTACTATTCGGGACTGTTATTATTTATTCGGACCCTCTGCGCGAGGGCATAATTGTAATAAGTGTGCGTGCGTGTGATGTATGTCTTCCAACCCCACGTCTTTCTTCCCTTTATTTACCTACTTATGATGGTTAGATTAGGGCATGTTTCAATTAGCATACAGTATGATAGCATGTTTGCATTCATTCATCTGTTTTGCATGCACCGGGCTCGGCGCATCATACTAACTGCATTTGTATTTCAATTCCAAATTGAATACATGTTAGCTGTAGCATTCCATATGCATGTTTAGAATAGCCGAGCCTGCTATAGTTTGCATTTTTGCATGTGTTGCATTAGGCATTTCTGTATATTTAGGATCATGCATGGATTTCTAATCGGTTTCTGTTTTGGCTTGGAGTACTCGGTAAGTTTTATGCTTTAATCCTTGCATGCGTGTGAGTGACTGCCATGAATAGCATGCTTACCATGAGGCTAACTGCTTATGTGATATAACTGCCTGAATGCCTGTGGGTGAAGGTTGGGTTACTGGAATTGGAACAAGCATGACTGTGTGTTTTAAGCCCACTAGATAGTGGCAAAACCATCTTTTAAGCCCACTAGATAGTGGCAAACCATCTTTTCTAAGCCCACCTGAGGGTGGCAAAATCTGCATTTAAGCCTACCTGCGGGTAGTAGCAAACCATCTTTAAAAAACAAACATGAAATGTTTTGTTCCAATTCAGGCGACCCGGTCTATACTTGTATGCTGTGCGCATCACATAGTAAATCTAGGCTAATAACGGAATAAGAACGCACGATGTTTTCAAAACTAGATATCATGGTTAGTAGAGGCCGATCTTTGATCGGGCGAGCGGGGGTGCTCACGAAGTGACCTTCCCCAATCGTACCCAAGTTCCCGAGCCGAGGCAACTTTGGTGATGACGGACACGTGGCCTTAGGCAAACGAGTCAGGGTTTCTAAATTTCCAAAAATAAAATATTTAGGTGGCGACTCTGTATCTGGCAAAGCAGTCCATGTTTGGCACTTCTTTCAAAAATCTGTTTTCTCAAAACGATTTGCCGGATTTGGACTCTTTGGTTCAAGATTAAGAACCGTGACAAAATCAAGTCCGAGCTGTAGCGAGGCCCCCCCGCGGACCTGTCTACACTAGGGCTTACAACAAGAAGGTTAACCCAAAAGAATTCAAAGTGGGGGACCTTGTGCTGAGGAAAGTGGTCGGCAACAAGAAAGATCCTAGGGAGAACAAGCTAGGCCCAAATTAGGAGGCCTTATAGAATCATCTCAGTCGCCGGAAATAGGGCATATCAGCTTGAGGACAGTGATGGCAAAGAGTTGCCAAGACCCTAGAACACTTGCAACTTGAAGTTTTTCTATTATTAGATTTTTGTTTTTTCGAAGTTTATGTCATAATTTTATTAACCAAGGTAGTAATAAAATTTTAGTTTGATGAATTTGAAATTTGTGTGAAAGGACTGATCAGTCCCATGACGATGTTTCTAAAGTGAAACATGACAAATAACTTAGACTTATTATATGGCATAATTGAATTATACTTACATATAATAGAGTTGAACTAAGTTGGCGATGTTTCTAAATGAAACATGACGAATAATTTAGACTTATTATATGGCAAAGTTTAATTATACTTGCATATAATAGAGTTGAACTAAGTTGGCGATGTCTCTAAATTAAACATGACGAATAACTTAAACTTATTATATGGCAGAGTTGAATTATACTTGCATTTAATAGAGTTGAACTGAGTTGGTGATGTTTCTAAATGAAACATGACAAATAACTTAGACTCATTATTATGGTAGAGTTGAATTATACTTGCATGTAATGGAGTTGAACTAAGTTGAATTAACCTAGACTTGCCATGTTGGCAGAGTCAAACTCATAATGGAAATAAGTGCATTTCAGTTAGATTAACAAAGAAACCAAGGTTGAGAACCTCGGCTAGTCTTTGTTTGAATCTGACTTCGGCGAAAGACCATAGACACATGCTTAATGTGAACTTAAGTGAAACTTAGTTCACATTAAGGGGCAGAGAGCTGGAAAATGATAAAAGTTTAAGAGCTTAGGAAGACTTGTTGAATTTTTTTAAATTTACAAGCTAGAATTGGCTTAAACACTTGTTGAAATTTCAAGAAAATTTACAAGTTAAAGTTAGCCGATGTAATATTGAAAGAAGTATCGGAGATATATACTGGTCAAAAATGACCACCAAGTTGTCAAAACTTGGAAAGGGTGAAGTCTTAATAGAAGACAGCATTATGGAGGTAAAAAAACAGCAATGCTTGACTGAATAACACTTGTAAAAATATATTTAAGTGTTATCTGAGATATTCCAATTGTTGGCTGAGGCAAACAGTCAAGGTTTATATCCGAGGTATTATATCCCGGAGTTATACAAATAAGGTATACTTTAAAGAAATACAAAAAATATTCTAAGTATGAAAGCAGTAAACTTGCTTAGAAGAAAGGAAGACATACACTCAACACTTGGAAGAAAAAATAAGATTTGCATTAAAAAAAAAAACTTTTGTTCAAATACAAAAAGGGTACATAAGCCAAATATAAAGCTAACATTGTTCAAAAGTAAGAGTGGAAAAGTACAAACAAAGAAAAGATCCTAAATAGATTGTTCTGCATCGGCGATTGGCTATGTTTCGGCCTCAGCAGACATCGGGGAGAGTTTCTCGACAGCTTTCTCGGCCTTGATTTCGGCGTCAATCTCTAGAAGAGTCTTATTAAGGCTCTTCTCAGCGCTTTCAATCTCGGCCTCAAGAGTGTTCTTGGGGACCTCGTCCTCGTCGTCCTGAGTCAAGTCAATGGCTTGCTCATTCAGAGTTGGGGACTTGGCCCCAGCAACTTCATTCTTCTCAAAAACATCGTGTGACGCTGTCCTTGTCGGCCTTGACTTCTTCATCCCCCTCAGCTTCATCCTCAAATTGGATTAGAGCGGGAGGGAATGGCACAACAAGTCGGCTCTCGTTCCAGAGGGGCAAGTCTTCAAGGACAGCCAACTCCTTCAAGACAGCCATCCATCCAAGGGTGTAACCCCTATTGCATGCCTGTTGGACTTGTTTTTTGTATTCATCACGGACGTCGGCTGCCCCTTCAGCGTAAGCCTTCTTAACCGCTTCCCTTTATCTCAGCTGCCTTGGTAGCAAGCGGCGCCTGCAGCTCTATTTGGGCTTGGACCTCCTTTTTTTTGGCTTTTTTTACCTCGGCCTGAGCGACCTCGGCAAACATTTTTCAGGGCTTTTTTTCAGGGCCGACTCAGTAGCCTTGGCCTGATCCAGAAGATCTCAGACACGGGCCTCGGCCTTGTTTAGAAGGATAGGAGTTTGGCTGCCTCCTTTGTCTTTTGGGTTAGTTCTTTCTTGAACTCATCGGTCTTGACTGTAAGGGAATGACCTTGCTGGATAGCCTACAAGAATGCGAAGAAAATTCATTAAGTATAAAAACAGGAGTTGAAATTAAAAGTTACAAGTGTTGATACTTGCCAAGACACAGTATTGCATCATCATCGCATAGTTTTTATATTTGGAAAGCTCGGCCATCCGATTTATGTCAGCTGGGAGCACAACGACGATGGAAATAACGGCACTGACTTCCAAACTATCAAGTGCGCTATCTCCGGCTCAAAGGGGTTGGTCTCCGCCGTGATAGATGAAGTCTAGAGAGCATTGGCACGAAAACCAGAAAGATCAAAGACCCACTGGACCTCAGCTTTTTGGATTGCGGTGGGTCAGATGCCTCGGCTTTGGCTGGCCTCTTGTCAGCAATAGGAGTACTCTTTTCGGACTCGGCCCAATTTTAAGATAGGTACAGTATCCTCAGAATCAATCTGAGTCACTGTACCCTTAGCCTTAGCTTTTTTTACTCTCTTAGGCTTTGGCTTGGGTTGAGAGAAAGAAGAGGAGGACTAAATAGTCACTACCCCGGGGATGTCAGCTAGAAGGTCCTCGACGACGGCTGGTTTAAGGCCCATTCGTCGGCGTGCAGTAGTGGCAGCAAGTGTAACTTTGGTACCGGAGTGAATGGTGGGAAGGGCAATGGGAGGATTGGTCGGATCGTAGGCCAACGCCTCAGAATCTTGTCATTTGCGGCTACAAGTTCGGCCTGTTGGTACGTTTGGTAGAGTGCGACGTCGGCGTCGGGTCGGCACTGAGATAGCAGGATAAGTTGAGTTAGAGCAGAAGTGAAGGGTTGCTCTACTGAGTCTAATGAAGAGGCCTAGTCTGGCCTTAGCGATGAAGCAACTGTAGGAGTTGTTGCTGATGAGAGAGTCTTGCTTCGGCGGGGGACGTCGAATAGTGCGAACTTGTAGGTCGGGATATAATTAAGTAGCAAAGGGGCTTTGCGCTTGTTAATATCCAAACCTAAAAGCCTTTTTAGATCGGGGCTGGGGAAAAAGGTCTGCCGAAAATCCTTTGCTGGCTAGAGAAAGCTGCAAAAAGAAGTGAAAATAAGAACATTACAAAAAAATATATAATACTGCCAAATCCTAGCCGAGATATGATTAAAAAGGAAACTTAGCTCTTACCATCACCCTCTTTAAACACTGATTGGCGTAGAGGATAGGATAGAAGAAGGTCGTCGTCAGGTGCAAATTCCAATTGCATGAGACGATGAAGTAATCATCTCCAGTACCCTTGTTAGAGTCGGGAGGTCAGCTATTAATTGTAGGCAGTAGATCTGGGCTGAGGTAGTGTATAGTAGTAGTATATTTTTCAGACTTAAGGCCACACATGGTATAACAGAATTGGATGTCGGGTAAAATGATCCTAGCCTTTTCTCGTGAGCTAGCTCAATTGTGCCATTGATAACCCGATATGAGTTTATGGCAAGTTGCATGGGGTTAAGTTTGTATTAATGGAAGATTTCGCGAAAAGAGGGCATCTAGAGAGAACCAGAGTCCACACTCTATGAAAGCAACTACTGGAAAGGGCATGGAGTCCCCATCAGGCATGATGGAGTCCTCCTCCTCAGCCAATCTGAATTGAACATCGGCTGAAATGGAGAACTCTCGACGGAAATACTCTATTTTTTCTGGGGTATCCATTCTCTACCTGAACATACTCATAATGTCGGCTAGTGAAGATTGGTGTGAAATTTTGGGAAAGAATGTTTGGAATGGGTTTAAAGACCTCGGCTTAATCCTAATCGGGCACTGGTGCAAGGGTTCTTGAAATCTAAGAGGGTTTTTGTTTTGATTTTCCTAAAGAACAAAGTTTTGAAGCAAATCCCAAACCTATGAACTACATGCACAAGAATCAAAGACAAGAATCTGAAGACAAAACAAGAAAAAAACAAAAAGATGAACATGATTCAGAACCAAGAAGGATTCAGAGTCAAAAACAACAATCAAGACTTAGACCAAAACAAAAGTGTGACAGGAACAGTGCTAAAAACATTCTAGTAACACAGTGATAAAGCTTCATTGAAAAACAAGAAATCGATTCATGGTATCTAAAAGTGTGAGAAAAACGCAGTACAAATATTCAGTGGCAACATAGGCAACATGACAACAGTACAAGGAATAAACGCAAAGCAACTCAAAAACACAAGAACTTATTTACAAATGACTAAATATGGCAGTCGAAATGAGAAATTTAAGCAGCAACATGCATACAAACGGATTCATAGAAAGTATTACGCATGCAAAATAGTGAAAGATTGAACCAAAAGAAGAAGAAAACAAAACTTTACCAGATGGGGCAAGAGCGAGATCGCTGGAGTCGAATAACTTAAACGGAACGGGGTAGTTAAAAGCTCACGGAGAAGACGAATGAAACGGTTGCAGAGATTTGAGTAAACAATAATGTCGGATTGAGAGTGGAAGTTTAGAGAAGAGAAAATTTTCAAAACAAGGGAAATTGTTTTTTGCAAAAGTGAAGAGACGCAGAGAAAATGAGAAGTTTTGTCAAAATTGCCTTGGACGACGTGTTTGTCAGGCGGCGTGCGCAGAAGCGACGCGTCGTGATAACACGTGTCAGGTACGAACCAATGTGAAAAGAACGTGTGGCAGAAACAGTTGGGAAAACCATGCGTGACAGCTCATGAGCAGATAAACTGTTGGAGTTCTTGATTTAATGAAGCAAAAACCTTAGCTAGAGGAACGATCTCAGTTAAGAAACTTAAAGAACTTGGTTCTTGTTCTTGATCCTTGATAAAAATGGACAGTAGAGTTCTGGGTACGCGAAGCCGACGAGTAATGATCTCGACCATAGAGGGAAAGAGCGAACTTTGACCGACAAGACAATGTAGGTTCCATCACCTCAGATTGCCGAGGTAATGGAACCTAGGGGGTAGTTGTGGGGGTATATTTTGTGAATGACAACATGTGGCCGAGGCGACGCCGACGTGTCAGCCAAAGTGCCACGTGGCTTGGTCATGTGCAAGATGATCTTGACTAGGCGGAGGTTATCTTTGGAGATATCGGAATCCGAGATAAGCGGATAAGGGAAAGAGTCCTAGAATGGAAGAGGACCTCAGTCTGGATAAAGATAAAACTCTTAGAGAGTTTATCTCTATCTAGCTGAGAGTCCAAGATGAGCATTGAGCCAAAGTCCATTGAAGTTAGGCTTTTATAAGGATTAGATTAGTACTGACTATAAAAACATGACACCTTCGTGGGTCTAAGGTATGATTTTTATGATATGTCTAGTGAATTAAGCACTATTAGCTATCTTTGAGAGATAATTACTGACTTGATCGCCGGAGTGCCCCTGGGTGGACGAACCACCGCTAAATTCTTATCTTTCTGTAACTAATTGTTCGAGCTTAATCTATTCCGTCAGTGCTCTCCTGTTGGGTTTCCCTATTTGGTTGTGTGGTCAAAAATCAACACTCACTGTATTTTATAATCTTTTCATTTCTAATTAAAATGTCAACAATTGTACTTTATAATTACAAGTATACCACTGATACATTATTTTGAATACACTTTGTAATTTTCTAACTGCAACTCTAAGCTCTAATTGGATAAGTGGTTATTTATATATACTATAAAAAATTAAGATTTTAGAGACTAAAATTTAGGGATAAAATTAGTTTTTAGGGACCAAATATTTTTGTTACAAAAAATGCCGTTATTTTATTTTTAGCAACAAAAATTAGACATTAGTGATGAATTATTATCCTTTTGGAACCAAATTTTTTGTCTGAAAAAATAAACTATTTTGAGACCAAATTATTTTGTCCCTAAAAATCTATTTATTAGTAATATTTTTAAAATTTTGTCGCTAAAAGCCTTGTTTTGCACTTTTCGGAACAATCTTTTAGTAATCCTCATGATGATAGAAATTGGTCCCTAAATGTCTTTTATAACAAAATTTTTACTTCTAAAGACCAAAACATTTGATCTTTAAAAGTCTTATTTGTTGTAGTGATAACACTTGACCCATTTTTTTTTATCAGAAATTCTTTACTTGTATAAATAATAACAAAAATGATCTTGTCAGGTCTCTTACACTGAAATGTATATTTTATCTCATTTATCTTTGTGTCTTCATACCATATTCATTAATTTTAGTTCTTTTAAATTTATTAAAAGAGAGGTCAATATAATTATATCAAAACTATATAACTTAGTGACACTTAGGAAAGTAAATTAAAAGCTAATTTTTTGATTTTTTTTTATTTTTTTCTAAAAAAAGTATAAAAAATAGACAAATGATGTAATTAAAAAAGTCAAAAAATTAAAAAATTGACTTTTAACAAATTTACCAAAATAAGCCAAAAAGTATTTTTTCTAAACATCAAAGAAGGTCAGTCTAATTTACCATATTATCTTTGTACACGTTTGATGATTCTAGAAGTTCTAGTTCTCGTTTAACACTTCACAGTAAGGCCGCGCATCCAAAGTTCATCGTTCTAACCTTCTTTTATTGAGCAAAGTACAGCAGTGGTCTTATATTTTATTTCTTATATTATTTTAGTGTTTATATTTTTATTTGACTTAATTTTAATTTTTAATTTTTAATTTTATATTAATTTGGTTTGATTAATAATATCGTTAGTGTTTTTTTAAAGAAATTATCACTAAATTAGTTGAGATTAAATCATTAAGTTGAGTAAGTTTATAATTTTTTCCTTAAAAAAAATGACATGAAATTTTTGTGCGTATTTTCTATATAAAAAAAGAAAATACTAAGAGTTGTAATTAATTTGACCAAATTAAAAAAAAATTATAAATTTATAATTAAAATCGAGCCAAATGAAATTATAATAACTAAAATGATATAACCAAAGTATAAGAATCACCCTTTTAATTTGACCTTTTTTATTCTACATTTACTATTGTTATAGGAGTCTGTATTAGATAGTTTGATATTGTTTATAGTTTATTAAGTTGAAATAATTTAAATAAATTTATATATAAAAAATTATTTAAAAACTGAGAAAATGATATTAATTTATTTTATCAATTGCACTAATGGTTGGTGTCATACCAAATACACTGACTTAGTAAAACCAATGCCCACTTGTTTTTGTTTTTTTATATTTTGTTTTGTTTTGTTTTTGTTTTGAATTGGTTTGTCAACCACAGCCGAATTCGATGACCATGAACCTTGTATTCTTCGTCAACCATATCTACATTTTCAGATTTGTCCATAAAGCTGAGCTTCAAGCTCCATTTTCTAGTTTCTTATACATTGGAAATGTTATAAATGTCAAAAAAGAAAGAAGCATTGGAAAATACACAGATAGCTTTCCAGGCTGTTCTTCATATCTTCCAGTTCCACCTCCATATTCTCACAGGTACTCTCTCTCTCTCTCTCTCTCTCTCTCTCTCTCTAGTAAAATTGTTGGGTATATAATGGTGTTATGGTGATACAGTGTAGTTTAAGTTTTATTGCTATGTGTTCAGCTTCTATTCTTCTATTTTCTTCCTACTGATTGTAGAACGAAATTTAAAAAATGAGAAAACATAGTTGATCAAATTTATAGTTTTTATTGACTGGTAATACTGCGGATACTCGGGCTGTGAGGTCCACTATAGGTCTTGTCTCGGTAATCCGAATCGTTCATATTTTAAATCATAATGTGTAAATCATCATGAAAGAAATCAAGTGAATCTGATAACTGTAGCTATGAAAACTAGACCATTCATTTTTTGAAAGATAAACATAATAAGCTAACGTTGCTATGGTTAGTGGATCAGCCTGATTTTTTTCATAGATGATTTACATATTATGGTCTAAAAAATTAACAGTTTAAATTATCAAAACGGATCCTACGATAGGCTTCATGAGCTTTAATAACACGGTGCAGTGCACTTTTTTTGTAGACTAAAGACAACCTGCTGCAAAAGAAATATGAGTTACCCTCTGGACACGAAATCCGTTATCTCTAAAGTTTTTCATCCTTCAATATCAACCATTTCGTTTGATTTTGAATTTTCAAAAGTAATTTTTGAATTTTTATTTTCCATGTTTTGTGTCAATTTGTTTTTTTTTTTTTTTTTTTTTGTATTTTAATACTTTCTTATTTTTTAGATAAACATAATCTAGATGCACTGAAAAACTAAAATGCATGTGAATTTTTTTAAAATAATTTAGTAAATGCAAAAAAAATTATTAAAATGTATTGAATTTTTACATTTATTTTATATATTTTATTTTAAAATATATTTAGATTAAGTAAATTTTTAAAAAAAAATTGTGCTTAAAATATTAAAAACTTTACTTATATGGTTGACCCATTTTCAAACGGTGAATTATACTTCAAATTTATGTAGTACTCAAAACTTTTATATAATAGAATAAGGGTTATTTCTATGAAGAGCCCTTAAAATATTGAAAGGTATTATTTTAACTTTTAGAATTATAAAAACGTATAAATGGATCACTTAAATTATTGAAAAGTATCATTTTACTTCTTAAATTATAAAAGCGTATAAATAGATCTCTTAAACTATTGACGTATTTCACTTTAATCCCTTCATTAGAGATCCAATTTGAATGTTTTTTATAATTTAGGAAATCCATTGGTACGTTTTTATAGTTAAAAGAGCAAAATAATACTTATAAAAAAAAAAAAGGATTTATTTGTACGCTTTTGTAATTTAAGATCAAAATAATACTTCTCAATAATTTAGGATATTCGTGTGAATAACCCATATAATAATTGATGATGTATTTTGAAAAGTTATTCAATAGGTCAAGTACACCATGTCATCATGCTAATGTAGTGTATTCAACTAATGAAGTTTTAAAGAATGTGGTAGGCTTTTTCTTCTTTTTTTTCCTTTTTTGTTTTTTAACATAAGAATGTGGTAGTTATTGGCAAATTATCTAAAATTATTCCGGCCTTATCTGGGAATCAACTATTTTAGTATTTTTTTGATTTTTTTTTTATAGCTAAAATAGAAAGTTAAAAAATTTAGTATATTGAGGATGATTTTTTAACTTTTTATAAATATATATATATATATATATGCAAAAAGTAGAATGAGCAGAAAGAAATTTTTGATTTTTTAATATTGATTAATTTTTGACATTTTTAATAACTTATTAACTTTTAAATTAAAATCTTAACATGCCAAATGAGATCTCCATATATTATAGTTTTTTTTTTCCATATATAATTAAGATTTCAAACGACCCGAGCCGAGCTGAATTTTAATATGTTTGAACTTATTTATTAAGATTTTAACGAATTCGAGCTCGAGCTCAATAAAAATTTAACAAACCGAATTCGAGTTGGCTTACGCTTGACTCGAGCTCAAACCTGTTCACAAGTCTTAACGAGTTAAAAAATTTATAAATTCATACTTGCATATGAGACTCAAGTTACAATTAAAATTTTAATTATACAATATATATATAAACATACTAAACAAAAAGTCAATATTTTACCAAAATAATATATCTACTACCACTATTATATAAATGTACTATTTATAGTTAACTATTATTCACATTTATATTTTTTAAATATATAAATAATATATTTATCTTATTTTTATGCATATTTTTATATTATTTAATATATAAATAATAAATATTAAACAAACCAACTAACCAATCGAGCTTTAAAATATTTGAGTTTATTTATTAAAAATTTAACGAGCTCAACCTTAAGCTCAAACACAAAAACAATATAACAAATTTAATTTAAATGAGATTTTATCGAGCTGAACTCCAATATGTTCATGAATCATTCTATTCACTTACAGCCTTGTATGTACCTAACATGAAATTCCGAACTCAGAAAATAACTTCTCGTGTACTGTGACAGGAGAGATCCTCTCTCTATATGTATATATATATACACATATATATATGCTGGAGTGGTCCTAAATAAAATTTGACTAACTGCACATAACCGTCCACGAACCAAACACAACTTCGTGAAGGGTCTCTCTCTCTCTATATATATATATATACATATATATATATGTTGGAGTGGTCCTAAATAAAATTTGACTAATTGCACATAACTGTCCACGAACCAAACACCACCACTTTGCGAAGGGTGTCGATTTATGATATCAAATTCGGTACGTAGCTCGAAATATTAAAGGTTTGAATGGCTTGAAATTTCAAAACGACGTTGTTTTAGAATTTTTTTTTATTCTCTTACCGATAAGATAATATTTTTCGTACCATTCGAGCTATTCGAACTCTACGCATTCGAGCTACAGATCATTTTCGTTATGATATAAACTATTGTGTATATCATAAATTAATAAAATTATGTCAATTTAATAATTATTAATGATCAAGTTAATATTTAAACTTAAGAAAAGCTCCATCCATTTAAACATTTATTGTTATAGTTTTAAATTTTAAATTGGTTGTATTTATTATTATTATTTGATATGTTAATTTTTATCATATTTTATTTACTCATTCACGAGAATAAATACAGTAAGTAAGGGTGCCCATGGTTCAGTTTTTGATAGTTTGCGGATTGATTTGGACCCGCCCGCATGTATGTGATTTAGAAAAAATTCAACCCGCAACCGCCTGTAGTGCCGGTTGTGGTTTGTGCGGATAGAGTTCACGGATGTGCGGTTGGTTTACGAATTGGACTTTTTTTTTTAAAAAAATATTTTGAAGCCTTTTTTTTCTCATTTTCTAAATATTTATTTTGGGCCGTTTTCCCCTATTTTCTAAAATGCTCCAACATTAATAATTAATGAATTAAAACTTATAAAATCAAAAACACAATAATATCAATTCTTAATATAAACAAATTATTTAAAATCCTAAACTTTTAAATCAAATCATAAACTAACACAAGCACATCTTTTAAAATCATAAATTAGATCATCAATCTCATTCACTATCTACTAACCAACAATACAATTAAAGTAAAATCATTCAAAATCTTAAGCTTACCTAAAAGTAATTATTCATTAGCTTTACATTAATCCAAAATGTAATAATAAAATAACAACGGGTTAGGTTTTTTTTTTTTTTTTTTTTAAAAAAAGCCTAAGTGCGGGCGGATTCTTGCGGATGCGGGTTAAACTCGCAACCCGTAATCATGCCATATTCCAAACTACGTCTGCCCGTATTGTATCTGCGAAATTGTCCATTTGTATGCGGATCCGTTCGGGTTGAGCGAATTGTGCAGTTCAGATAACCTTATACCCAGCCCTAACAGTAAGTGCTATTAATATTTCATTATTGTTTGTGTGTTATATTAGAGAAATTATTCAATACTCTTTGAACAAAACAAAGTGATGCTCTAAAAGTACTCGTAGTAGTTTTGTATTAAAGCTTAAAGAAATAAAGTAGTAAATATTAATTGTAAATAAAATGAAATATTACTCCAAGAGTATTGATTTATTTCTCATCACATTATATGATAGATAAAATATAATAATTGTAGCATTTTTTTTATATTAAAAAATTCACATTAGAAATGGATCAAAATTCAAGATAAAATATTGTTAGCACAGTATATGGCTTAATAGAATTGGAAGGGAACATCACAGCAAATATTGACTGTACTTCCTAGATAATTTTTCTTGTTGCGTAAAAAATGTATCTTTATTTTTAAAAATTATTTTAAAGAAAATATCATATAGAAAAAGGATAATATTAAACATTGGGAATTTGTATGTATAATAAAATGGAATTATGAAATGGTCAATTTTCTTATCTTCTATTTACTCTTTTAGAGTCAAAAAGAAAGTTTCAATATTTAGGTTTTTATTATCAAAATATTTCATCAAATCACATTTGTATTTAGTGTTATATTTTTAATTATATTTATTTATTTTTTTAGATACAAATGTGATTTGACGAAAAGTTTACCGATATCCGATCAACGTAATTTTTTACAGGTATATTCTACTCGATATCTTTTAAAAATATGAACAATTTAAATTATCGAATTGAAACCTGTAATAGACCAATAAAATGCACAACAGTTGCAACCCCAAACCCCAATAGGTCGTCACTATCAATAACAAAATATCATTGAAATTTGATATATGAGTCATTATTTTTCATGATGGCTGTTATTTCAATATCTCTGCATCTAATATTTTTGATAGGGCAAATGATACCATTAGTTACTGTACTTTGGCCCGTATGGAAATTTAGTTACTGTAATTTTAATTTGCTTAATTTTAATCATAATTTTTTATTTTGTCTCAAATTGATTCATTTAATTCTAATTGTTAGCATTTTTTTATTTTTTTTTATTTTATAACAAATGCACATGAATGTATCATGCTTATAGATGTAAAATTGTAAACTTGATTGATATAGTGATTTAACCTCAACAAATTCAGTAATAATTTTTCTTTAAAAACCTTAATGGTATTATCAATTAGATCAATTAGATCAATTATCAATTAGATTACTGGAGGTTTGCCCGGTCGTTAACTTCAGGGCCCTCAGGATTAGTCATAGCTTCCCTTAAAATTAGCGAGTTGGGGATACCTGAGTTATCAAAAAAAAATTAGATCAAATTGACGCAACCAAGAGGCTCTAGCCTACTGGTCTAGTTCTTTAACCACCAAGTCTCTTTTAAGGGAGGAGTCTTGGGTTCTATTCGTAGGAGTAGAATGAGAGGGATATATTTTCTTGCAAGATGTATAGGTATGAGTTTCAACTACCCTGATATGCTAATCTAACAACTAACCACTAACTTACGTTATTTTTGTTTTTGAGTATTTATGTATATTTAAGTATCTTATTTTTAATCAATTTTTATTTTTCAGTCATTTAAGTATTTTATCTCAGTAAAATAACAAAATTAGAGTATTTGAAATGTCCTCCACAACATTGAGCACACCTTACAAATATAAATTGCACACCTTGCAATTATTTGTATGTCCTATTGGTATACAAAACCTTTTCATATGACTTTTCTTTTTTTTTTTTAATCAATAAAATCTCATTATATAAGTTGTTTAGAAGATTAAGTCATTTCTTCTTCTGTTTTCTTCTTTTGTTGATGTCTCACCAACTGGCGCTTGGAGCTTCTTCTCAGCTCCAAGCTCCTCTTTATTGATGTAATATGTCATGCTTTGTATGCTTCATCAATAAAGATTGTGTTTTGCCGATCAAAAAAAAAAAAAAAAGTCATTTTTTCAAAATTTTTAAATATTTTTACCTTATTTATATGCAAGCACAAATCTAGAGGGAATCAGTTAACATACTTATATGACAACTGTTATTTTTTTATGTTTCAAATTTTAAAATTTCACAATTTTTGCTGTATATATTTGTTTTGGTAAAATTTATAATTTTGAAAATTACTCGACGAAATCTATCAAACAAAATCTCAATTGAATATAAAATTATGTAAAATTAAAAGGAAAAAAACAGCATAAAAACTTGACACTTTTTTAGATTTGAAAGTGTGACTTTTGAAATTTCACATATTTTAGAAATATTTTTAAAATTTCATGTACTTTCTGAAATGAAAATTTTAGAATTTGTAACTGTGTGAAATTTCACATATTTTGAAATGTAAAAAAAATAAAAAAAAATAACAATAATAAATTTCACAATACTATATTAAGGCCTTGGTTGGAAACAGTCTATTTTAGTAACTTTTTGATTTTTTGACTAAAATATGAGGTAAAAAAAAATTGATATGTTTGAAATGATTTTTTGGTTTTTTAAAAAAAGATGTGCAAAAAATAGAGAGAAATGAAATCTTTGACTTTTTTATATAAATTGTTAGCTTTTAAATTTTTTAATGATTTTTTAACTTTTAGGCTAAAATATTGAGTTGTCCAATGATGCCTAAGTGTGAATATTCACACTATGAATAAAAATAATGTGATTTTTTTAAAGGTGCAAATATTCACACTTTTAATGCATAAGAAAAATGTGAATGCTTGGAAATTTTGATTTTGCCTTTTTTTTTTTTTTTTTTTTTGTTGAAAAGTGTGAATATTCACATCAAATTTTACACTTTCTAAAAATTCATAATATTCTATTTATTGAAAATATGGATATTGACGTTCAAAATTATTATAGTTTTTCAAAAAAATCACACTAAAGACATTCACATTATTATCTAACTATGGTGATTTTTTCCGAAATAAAAAAATAAATTGAAATAAAAAATAAATCATATTGTAGAAGAAAAATTTGATTAGATTCTCTAACAAAATCTTCGCCTACAATCAAGCTGCAAATTGAATTGGGATTACATTGCCAGATAAAGAATATATTACAAAGGATTTTTTTTGGTTCTTTTGAAATCTATGGGACTAAATAGAATTATGAATTATGAATAGAATAGGATGCAAATTCTAGTGTTATGAGATTTATGAATAAAATCTTCCTAAAAGGCTCATTAACATGATTTATATTTTCGAAAAGTCATGACACATTATTTCAACATAAAATTTTATGTTTGTGGATCATTTTTCCAGTTTAGAATATACTCCATTAATATTATGGCTTACATGATACTTTGCCAAGCTCAACACTTGCTTGAAAACTTTAATAAGTTTGAATTATAGGAATTTTGAGAGAGTATGTAAATGTGATTTTCGGTCTTTATAACATTTGAAACAAATTCAAACAAGAAAATGATTTTGATTATTTATTCCAGCAAAAGTTATATTCCTAAACCAAGTAAGAACCTAATTTTTCCACTTATCCATAGGAATCCTGTATTTTTTAAGAAATGTTACCCATTTAAGAGTAAATAATAATAATAATAATAATAATAATAATAATCAGAACCATAATATTGAAAATTTAAACATTTTTGCATAGATATTTTATAACAAAACCAAAAGTTCAAATAAAATTGACATAAAAAATTAATTATTAATAATGAGATTTTCATTATTTCAAAATTCCCATATCATGCAGTATTTGAAAAGAAATCAATTGACAAAAAAAGTGCTTAATGAAAACTTACAACTTAGAGTTGCCAAGTCCATCTTTGACCATCTTCCTTAGGTGAAAAACTTGGTTATAACATATATATATATATACATATATCACCTTCTTGAGTGTTTGGTATCAAAGTCTCCCCAATTCCTAGGAAGATCAGAACTACCAGACTGCTCAGAAAATCTCAAAACCCCTGATTGTTGCCCTTCTTGTTCTGATGTTGTTAAAGATGTAACCGAAGACGAAGAACTTAAAGACTGAGGAACAAATGTTCCTCCAGGATACAACAGACCTGGCACGTTGCTGTAATTCACATCATTACTCTCATTACCAAGAAGTTGTGCATAGTGAAAAACATTAGGGTAAGGTTCTTGAGATAGAAGAGGCCGAGGACGAGGAGGGGGAGGGGGACGAACCGAGTTGGATACTCGCTTAGTGACAACTCGTGAGTTTTGGCGAGTTGTTGTGAGGCTACCCAGCTCAATTCTCCCTTGAACTCTTTCAGGGAAGTTGAGCTTAGCTTTGTTTCCTTTGAATCTAAGAGCAGCTTCATCATAAGCAAGTGCTGCACCCTCAGCTGTGTCGAAGGTGCCAAGCCAGACCCGGGCAGCCTTGATCGGATCTCGGATTTCGGCCGCCCATTTACCCCATGGTCTTTGCCTAACTCCTCTGTAGTGTCTTCTCTTCTGATTCCCTTCACATATGTGAGTTCGATGCTTTGAAGTTAGAATGTTAGTTAAATATGAATGCATGATATGTGGTTAAGTTATTGCTATGCTTTATGCTAGCTCTTGGAATCTATGTTGTACTAAAGTGGGAAAGCATGACCAATATCATGATTTTAAATATTGACAGGTAAGTGTTTGGACTTGTAGATATCAATAAGTGGGAATGAAAATCACATGTATGTTGGCCAGTTCTTGATACACATTGGTTTATAGTACCTGAATTATAGTCAATGGTGGCAAATGCATGACTATAATTTTATTTTTTTTTCCCTGGATGATGATTTTAAAAAATTCATAATCGTATTACTTGACTCTTGACATGTATCGCTTGAAACACTCGATACATATACACCATGGCATGTGCCAATTTGTCTCCTAATGTCGCTAATAAAAATCTTGGTCAATTGTTACAACCATGATTCCTAGATTACTAAACTAGAAAAGAAATCAAGTAGATAAATTATCATGGATTATACAGGAAGCACCATTGGAAGAATGCAAGTGGGAAAATTCCTATAAGACAGAGGAAAGCGATATTGAATGAAAGGTGTGCCAGTAGGAGCTACGTATTTATAACAGAAAAATTAGAAGTGGTTTTGAGTAAGAAATAATGGGAAAGCTCCCAAGAGGCTAGGACGGCTAACAACTAAGCCCATTAAGAGTAGTCAAGCCTTCCTATTGGTGCTAACCTAGTTGAGATTCGTAAGGTTAATTATGATACTCTTTGCACTGTTCTTTTTTATTGATGTAAGTTTTCGCATGTATCTTACTTTTTTCATCAATAAAATTTCTTTTACTGATAAAAAAAAAGAGTAGTCAAGCTTTCATACTAATAATAATAAAAGGCAAAGAGAGGAAGTAAAGCTACGGCTAGTCCGAACGCCATTTGTTATATCTTGTTCCCACCTAGTTCTATTGCTCTTTGTTGATGGTGTTCTAGGTAGCTACTATAAAAAATTAAGATTTTAGTGATCGAAATTTAGAGACAAAATTATTTTTTAAGAACCAAATATTTTTGTTACGAAAAGTATCGTTATTATATTTTTAACAACAAAAATTAGACATTAATGATGAATTATTATTTTTTTGGGACCAATTTTTTGTTTCAAAAAATAAACCATTTTGAGACCAAATTATTTTTTCCTTAAAAGTCTATTTATTAGTGACATTTTCAAAATTTTGTCGCTAAAACCTTGTTTTGGACTTTTCGAGACGACCTTTTAGCGTTTATCCTCATGACAATAAAAATTGGTCCCTAAATGTCTTTTGCAACAAAATTTTCACTTTTAAAGACCAAAACTTTTGATCTCTAAAACTCTTATTTGTTATAGTGTCTCTTTGATATGCCCTCCAAGCACAAGTTTATCATGGATCTTGGAGGAGCCCTTTAGAGATACTTACTACATTTCTCTTATCATTAACTATTACATCTTGAGTCACATCACTATTTTTTACACTCATTCTTACATTTCCTAAAATATCAGAAAATTCTACTAGATCCATAACAACTGATCCTCTCCAATCAACTTCTTCTTTTCTAACACCAACCTTCGAAATCGACGGATTAGGATCAACATCACTAGCACCATCACCACCTCTACATACATCAATAGCAGACAAACTTAGATAACCTCTGTGTTCATGAATAACTGAACCACTTTTCCCAAAACCTCCTAACAACAAATCTCTTTGCCTCTCCGAAAAAACCTACAGACATAGTCCAAGTCAAGATCGGAATGGCCTTAGTTGGAGCACAGTGCCAAACATCAACATTATTATTAGCATATTTTTTAGATAATACAACAATAGATGAGGCCCTCGTCTGCGAATCTTCTGGCATGTCACTCATAAAATACTTTAAATACCCCTTCATTTTACAATACGTAATCCTCCTTTTAATATTAGAATTTTCAACTCGATATTTCACAATCCATGACACCTGTTTGTCGTTAATGGAACAATAACCATTCTCATAATATACTAATTCGCACTGGCAATCCGTGGGAAAAATAAAGAATGCCTGCAAACTGTCATTATTATCTAACCTCCTGTCATATACATTTACTCTAACCAACCCACTGGCATTGGGTACGCAAAGGGAGGAATATTTTATCAACTTTAATACTCTTTTGTTTGTATCTCAACCTCAACTGAAAAAATAAATTAGGCAACGCAAATTCAATACAACTGAAATCATTTGTTGAAATACCTTCAACAATACCAGTTTTTATATTGACCACCTCCATTCACTTGAACATTACAAATAAAAATACATAAATTTATAATTCTAAACAATTTTAAAGGACGTTTGACTCCTTAATGTAATTTTGCATTTTTTTCCACTAACAGTAGCCGCCACTAAATATATGGCACCCTTCTAAATACTTCTAACATTTCCCAATAGCATATTTTTGTAATCCATCCAAACATCAACTGGGAAGAATTGATCCACAACTTCTATCCCGTGGCAAACGTACTCTTTGTCCTTACCACCAACAAGCTTGAATCTCATTTTTTTTAGCATCCAAAACCTGTCGGACTGGTCAGGATCAAAAATCCAAGTCTCAAGATTACCCTCGCCAACTCCAATAAATATTTGTCAGGTGTGGGGACGAAATCTGACGGATTATTATCACTTATGACGAAAAACAATACGTGGTGGACCACAGCTTCATCTTTAGCATCTTGTCCCAACTGAACATTCCCAATTAATTTTATACCCTTAACTACGATCTTGTCTGATTGACGGTCACATCTTTTATTAGCCAACTCAATATCATTCAGCAATCTCGCCACATATTTATTATCAAATCTAACGTCTCTTAATTGTTCATCGTACAATTGTAACTTCCTTATTCCCCTCTTAATCTTCTTAATGTATCGGGAGATATTTTGTACGTACCGTTTGCGTACATACGTCGCCATAAAAAGGGGGCACAACAAAATGTCTTCCAAAAAGTGTCAAAGGCCTCAAACTCATTCGGAGTTTGAGAAAAGAAATTTTTTTTTTTTAAATCACAATAAGAATGCATCAAGAAAACTATTATTCTATGCAAATTGTCGTGGTATGAATTTTGTCAATAGATTGTCAGCTAATTTTTTTATCAACAAAATAATATTATATTGATGAATTAAATGGTACAAGTAGTACAATAAAATTACATCAATAAACAAGACCTAGGACAACAAAATTGGCATGATGACATAGGCACCAAGCCAATCAAATGTGAATCCTTGGCAAACAAGGTTGGCTAACTTCTCTTCCTATTGATTGATCTTTATCAGTACCAGGTTAGGTTTGTTAAGCATTCTCTCCTTCTAGACCAAACTCGTTTTTCACAAAGGGTTTTAACAAAGAGATAAGATTAAACAAAGATTTCACATAGTTATATTGGCCAGTAAAATTTGGAAATACTTTAATTAGTAACAATTTCATTATTTGATGATAATGAAAGCATGAGTAACAAGTACAACATGACTCCCCAGTGTGAATTAAAATAAAAATCAAAGAGCCAAACTATATCAAAAATAAATTTAAATAAAAAAAAAAAAAACAATTAGGTTACCATTTTAGGGCTTGCAAGAGAGAGAGAGAGAGAGAGAGAGCGCTAGTCAGTCAAGTCAACACTGAGGTTTAAGGCTGTCAGAACAAGATGACCTTTGATCCAAAAAAGATCAAACCAAAATTCTCACAAATTTTACCAAAACAAACATTCTTAAAAAAAGGAGGTCATAAACATGAATATATATAATATAATTAATGGTATTTTATGCATGTTATACCTTGATCTTGATCGGGTAGAGATTGATTCGACTCTGGTGTGCCGGATTGGGACAAAACTAATGGATTTGAATGCAAAAGAACTGGGTTTTGGTCACTGTTTGCAATGACTTGAGTTAGAGCTGAAACCATGGCGGTCATGTCGTGTTGGGATCGAGCTGAGAAGATAGGGAAGATGTGTTCTTCTTCTTCTTCCTCTTTCTTCTCCGATTCATCGGATGGAATGGGCCTCTTCCTGTGTCGTCGATCCACTTTATAAACTGTTTCTGCTACTCTGGAATAGAGTTTTGTTTTGTTAATTCATGCAGAGGATTGCTAATCTTTGTGATTGTTATGGGGTATTTGTAAATGGTCGAGAGACAACTGGTGTGAGTTGTTTTGACGAAGACCAAGAAGAATCAGAAGAAAAGAAAAGAGGAAAATGACTGAGAGATTGAATTAGCAAATGAAGAGGTGAGAGAAGGAGTTGAAAGTGGGGGGAAATTAGGGTTAGATACGGGAGGAGAGGAGCTCACCCCATTCTTGGTGTGAATACTGTGGAGTGTAGAAACTTTGACTCCATGAAAATTTTCATGAAATATGATTGCGCCCTTTTTTTTTTTTCTTTTTTTTTTTTTTTGATGATAATATTATATGGACCACACATTAAATTTTAAACTTTTTTATTATTGTTTTTCTAAAAATATTATTATCAAAATGTGTGATTCATATTCCAAAAAAAAAAAATGTGTGATTCATATTTAATATCAGCGGGTTGGGGATACCTGAGTTATCAAAAAAAAAAAAAAAATATTCAAATTTATGACTTTGTTTGGTTTCATTCTCAAATCATGATTCTACCTTTATATTTCAACCCTCTTTTTTATTATAGTTTTCAAAATATAATTCCAAATCACATTTCAAAACACATTTGAAAACATGTTTGGTAATCAGAGAGTTTCTAAATTTTTGGGTCTACTAGTCATTCGCCAGGATACCTGGGCAGTTTTTAAATTTTTTGGTTTACCTAGTCGTCTGCCCGGATATCCTTTCAGATGTCCGACCTGTCGTCCGGCCGGTTGACTAGAACTGTGCTTTTTTTTTTTTTTTTTTTTGCAATTGCCACTTGTTATTTTTTTGATATTTTTTAAATATAGAAATTATTTTTTTGACCAAAATGACAAATTATTTGGCTTTTTATTTAAAATTAACAAAAAAAATTTAAATAAAAATTAATTTGTCACCGTAATTTTTAAAAAATAGAAAAACATTTTTAAACAAAACAATTAAAAAAAATTCAATCAAATATACAATTAAAAATAATTTTAAAATACTAGCTGAATATTTTTTTAACAAAAAATAATATATATTTTTTAATACTTAAAAAAAATATATTTTCAAAAATTTTTGAATTTTTTAAATAAAAATTTATTTTTTTCAATAATTATTTTTTTGAATTGAATTTTAAAAAGAGTTTGACTATGAGCTTTGAATAGATTTTTTAATAGAGTTTTGATTTATGTGTTTGGTTATAAGTTATAAGTTTTTTAATTAAGTTTTGAAAACTCTTTTCAAAACTCATAACTAAATAACTTTTCTCATTTCAAAACTCATTTTAAAAATTCAAAACTCAATTCAAAATTCTTTTCAAAATTCATAACTAAATAAATTTTCTCTTTTCAAATCATAATTCAACAACTCACAAACTCAAAATATAATTTTATTCTCAAATCATGATTTTAAAATTAAATCAAACACTATCCAAACCATTATTATTTCATTTTTTCTCACACAAAAGTCAAAAAAACTTAAAAAGTTAAAAAAACCAACCCGTATTCCAAACAAATCCTATATCAGGTATTGAAAGAACAATATGTTATAAATTCAAAAAAATTTGTCTAGCAAAATAATGTGTAATTGAGAATTGGTTAAAATGTGTGTCCCATTGTATAATAATTAAATGAACAAATTTCACTTTACTCCATATGGTTTGAGCCATATACGGTTTACCCTCTTAATGTTTAGAAATAATCACATAACTCTCACATGGTTTGTGGAGTGATGTGCATCGTTAAACACTATTAAATATTCGATCCAACTTAACAATAAATATAAAATACGTGACAAACATAAAAGGGTTATATGCTCATTTTCAAATTTCAATGAGATAAATCACACATAAAATAAAGCACATAGGGTTAAAGTGCATTGTCTTTCAAACAAATGACGAAAATATAGGAATATTTTATTCATTTTTATTAAATTGTTAACAGTCTTAATGGTGTTCTTTAGTCCACAAATCACAAGAGAATTATGTGGTCATTTTTCAATGTTAAGGGATAAACAGCCTATGGCTCAAATCATAAAAATAAAGTAAAGTTTGCCCTAATCAAATTTAAATCACACATCATTTTTCAAAGTAAAATTCTTTAACAAATTTTGATGGTTCCTATATTTTTTTGGTAATGAAAAGTTTTAAATGAGGTTGGACCTATTTGATGGTTTAAGTAGAATCAAGATTAGTCTCATCCTAACTCATTGGTTGATCTCATTGATTAGTTACATCAATGGTATCGTTGATATATTTAATATTATTCCGTCTTAGACATGCTAGACTTTTGACCCACCCATTACTACAATATCAAGATTTTTAGTCATGGTTCTGTCTGTAACGATTTGTTATGATAATCCAACTTTCTAAATTGAAAATTAAATAAAATGATATTGTTTTAGGGATGTAGTTTAAAATAGAAAGGCACATTTATTTTGTTTTGATTTTAAACTTTTAACAATTAAATTATGATGAAATTATAACAAGATCATTTGAGAGCAAAAAAGGTTGATCCGAGGCATACTTCATGGTTCGGTTTGTAGTTTTACAATTATGATTTTGGTTTGAAATCGAATCAAACCGTTTTAATAATTTGATATTTATCGTAAGCACTTAAGTTATTTATTAATATCCTACATATATTTATAAGTTCTTAACTCTCTCTACTCTTGTAAATGTGTTCTTATATGATGAGAGAATTAGGCTTTGTTTGTCATGTACTAAAACAGTCAAAAAGTCATTATCATATTTAAGTCACATCATCTTATTTAAGTCACATCACCTCTCTACAACATCATTTCAAACTCAACCCAAACCCAACCCATATTTCATAAAAAATCAAAAAGTGCACTTATTTAGAACATCCCAAACCACCGCTTAGTTTTAAACAATCATTTAAATAATTATTATTCGTAAAATGATGACATATTGTTTGATGTTTGAATGTATTGTGAGTAATATCGTGGTTTCGAACATGACCGAATTGCGTTTTCATAGTTCAATTTGATTCTAAATTTCATGAAATCGTAACTAGTAATTTGGTCTTAATTTACTTTAAAATTGAATCAAACCGAAGTATGCCCCATTCCTACAACTTATTAAAAATTAATTGAAATTAAGCTCAAGCCAAGCTCATGTGAAGCTCTATCATGCTTGAGCTTCTTTTTTTTTTAATTTTTTATTATCAAACAAATTATTAGTTCATGTTAGAAAGTCAATAAAATCTGTCTACCTATCGCAACCAATTACCAAAGTCCAAGTTCAACGACCACTCAACTATTATAGGAGTTGAACTCGAGACCTTATTTCACTACAAAGGGTATAAAATTTACTTTCATAAGAGTTAAATCTGGTATCTCACATCATAAATAATTTTACACAATTACTAGGCCAAATGCCCTAATTTCATGCTTGAGCTTGACATGTGAAGTATTTGAAAAATCAATCTAGGTTCAATGCAATTCAGGGTTGGTTTGGGATGTTCTAAAAAAATGTACTTTTTGACTTATTGGCTTATATAGGTTGGGTTTGGGTTGGGTTTGATGTGATGTGTTAGAGAGGTGACGTGATTTAAATAAGATGATGTGACTTAAATAGGATAGTGACTTTTTGACTTTTTGTATTATTTAATAGATGCCAAACTTGGCCTCAATTAGATAAACGAATTGAGCTCTTTTTTTTTTTTTTGATCGGCAAAAAAATCTTTATTGATGAAACATCAAAATGATAGGATACATCAATAAAGAGGAACTTAGAACTAGGACAAGCTCAAAGCTCCGATTGGTGAGAGACCAACAAGAAGAAGAAACAGAAAGCAGAAGTTGAGGCTACTTGAAAAGAGCTCTACTTGAATAAACGAATTGAGCTCTACTTGAAAAGAAAATTCAAACTTAAATAAATATGTACAATTAATAAGAAAATGAGTAGATTATGAAAAATAAAAATAAAAATAAAAGAATATTCATATTATTTATGAATATCATAAATCAAGTAAATTTGCACAAACACCTAAAATAAACAAAGAAATAAAATAAATTAATAAAAATAAATTAAATATATTATTAAAATAAATGTTATTTTGTAATCTTATATTTATGTGTCTATTGGAGTCACAAATTTAAAATTTTAATTCGAACTCATTTAATTAACTAATAAATTAACTTAAACAAATTATAAACGAATCAAGTTTAGAGTTTAATTGTGTGAATTTTTATCAGTAAAGTAAAAAATTATTTAAAAATATGAAATTAATAGTACAATAAAATAAGATGCACTTAGAGAGATTCGGAGAGTGCAAACTCTCTTACTACTACAACTCGCATCTTTACATTTAACTGCTCAGCCTCAAGATTTTTTTTAAAAAAGAATAAGAGAGAAAACAAAAGTAGAGCAACCAAATTAATAAAATAAAACACAATCAGTGTGTTTGGTTTCACTTTTCTGAATTTAGTTTTATGAAAATTGAGTTTTTTATTTTTCGTATTTTTTTGTTTTTAGTGAATATTTTTAAAATTTTAAACATTTTTTTTACTTTTTTAGATGCACCTTACTTAGATGTATCTAAAAAGTAAAATATTTGTGAAAAAATATTTTAAAAAATTTATAGATACACAAAAATACGAAAATATATTGAATTTTTATTTTTTGTTTTTTGTTTTTTTTGTATTTTTGGTATTTAATGAATTTTTTAAAGATTTTTTCATGAAACTATACTTTTTAAGTAAATTTATGTTAGGTGTGTCTAAAAATTAAAAAAAAATGCTTAAAATATTAAAAAAATTCAGTAAAAACAACAAAAAAATACGGAAAATTAAAAAGTAAAATTTTCTAAAAAGTATTTTTAAAAAACTGAAAACAAATCTGATAAATAGTTAAGTAGATTTTAACTACAAACTAAAACACTTGAACCCCAAAACAATTTGTCCCACCCCAACCTAAGGCAACCTGAACAATACCCAAAACACACTGAAGCAGTTCCCACGCCTGCATATAGCTCCCAGGCAGTTCCAAAATGGTTTATTTTCTTTTCCTTGGTAAAAAAGAGAAGAACTTGATTCATTCATACAAGCATATTTTTTAATTTAATAATGTGTAAGAGAGATAATTGACTGATGATTAAAAAATATCTGTGACAAAATTTATCTTAATATTTTAATAGGTTATCACATTACTGAGTTTAAAAATTAAGTTTAAGTTTTGAGTTAGAGTAGCTACTATTGCTGTTTTGCTCTGTTTTGTTTTTGGTTTGCTGAGATTACCTTAGCTGCTGTTTCTCTAATATTGTGTTTAGTTTATAAATTGAGATCGAGATTTGAAAAGAAAAAAAAAAAAGATAAAATATAAATAAAATATAATTATATTTTAGACACTTTTTTCTTTTTATCAAAAAAAAATCCTTTCCAAATATGCAAACCAAACACAATCTACTGAGGAGAGGAGCCTATTGCTAGAGGCTTTTGGTTTCGTTGTGATGTTTTGGGGCTTTTGGGCTGTTGCCATTTTTGTGTCGGTTTTGTTTCGGTTGGTCCTTCACCAACTTGGTGTAGTGTTAGCAAATGATTACAGTTGCCTTTTTTTTATTGATGTTTATCTCTATCAATTGTGATTGGGAGCTCGAATTTGAGCTCCTGCCGAATCCCCCGAATTTTTTTTTTTTTTTTTTTTTTTTCAGAAGAAGAAAATCAGAGGAAGAAGGAGGAGGAGAAGAAGAAGAAGAACTGGAGGGGAGGGGCCCAACAAAATCGGGCCGGAGGCGAGGCTGGGGCTGCGACGAGCTGCTGCTGCAACGATCGGAGCTGTTGCGACGATTGGAGCTGGGCTGCGACGGCGATCGGCGAACGTCTCTTCTCTCTTTCTCTCTTCCCATCTTCTTCTCTCTTTCTCTCCCTCTTCCTCTCTGCGACGAAAATGGAAAATGGAAAAACGACTGGAAAATGGAAGAAAAAAAAGGAAAAAAAAAAATGCCCAAAACGACGTCATTTTGGGCATTCGGGAGATTCGGGGGAAAAAATTTCGAGTTACAAATCTTTATTCTTATCCCTATATATATTGTTCATTGATTTTCAACTATAAAATTTCTTTTTCATTAAAAAAAAAATTTTTTTAAATGTATTATCACGTGGTATCTTCCTGTTTGTAATAATTTTTCCTCACCCCCTTGTGGCTTCAAACCATTAATGGCCCTATTTGGCTAGAGAATATTTGGCTAAAAGAGTGAGATTAAAATAGTTAATAAAATGAAATATAATTATTTCACTTTCCTCTCATAACAATCAAATCAAAAACAAAATAAAACAAAACAAAAAAAATATCATCCCAAGCACAATTTTTTTAACTAAAACCAAAAAAACTAATTAAAATAGTCTATTTCCAAATGGAGCCATATTTGTTTTATTTTTTAGAGGCTTACAACTCAAAATTAATTAGTATTTAGTGTAAAATCCTTTAAATTATATGGATTAAGCTTAATTGAATTAGAGAGACCATATAGGATGAATTTCAAACACTTGGCACTCCGATTAATTTGAGAATTAACTATTTTACTTGACTTTTTTACTTTTTTTAAAAATATATATAAAAAAATAAAGAGAATGATATGACAACTTATAATAACTTTTTGACTTTTTTACTAAAATCCACAGTTCTCAAACAATAAGCATCCAACCCAACTCAACCAGTGTTTAACACTCTCTCACTTATGCGATCCGATCATTCATGGAAATGACAGGGAGATGAGCGAGACAAGAGAAATAAATCCAGAACAAAGACTTGGCCCCGTGAGACTACCCAAAATTTGGTTCTCATATCATGTTAGATTTTTTTTTTTTTTGAAGCTATTCAACCTAAAACTAATTAGTACCAAGTGGAAGGACTTCCAAACTAAGTTTAAATGGCCTAGGGAGATAATATGGAATAACTCTTCACAATTATATTCAGAAACAATATATATATATATATATATATAATTATCTATATATCTGTTTACGTTCAACACAAGTATTAAATATAATGACTGAGAGGGAGATTTCCGTAATCTCGGCTTGGGTCGCGGTTCTGGCTGGGCTGAAAGTGGTCCAAGCGTATTTGGGCCGAGCTGGGCTAGGCCGTGCCGAGAGGAAGCTTGTTCGGCCGAAGTCCAGACTAGAGTTAGCCGAGATAATCCTTTGCCAGCTTGTCTTCTCTTGTTCACTCGTTTTAGCTCGGTGATCGTGATCTGCCGCAGACCGGCTTGACTTGGCTGGAGCACATTCGCACCGGAGTGCTGCTGAGCTCGGTAGTGATGGTGCTCGACGAGGAGCATTGTTGGGCTCGTTAGGCAGCACGGTCGAAGGAGGCCGGGATGGTGCTGCCGGGCTGTCCGTTCCCGCTAATATTGTCTGGCGGTTTGATTAGGTGGTGTTTAGCTGGATTTGCGCTGACAGATGGGAGAGCAGCTCCACGTGTCAAGAGACTAATGGGAGCAGATTTGAGCGCAGAAAGTATATAAGCATGACTGCGCCCCCCATGCTGGGGATGGAACATTATTTGGTGAGAACAACCTAAACACTTAACTCGTCTCTCTCTCTCTCTCGATATCCCTGAGCGTGTGCTAACTTGACCATCGGAGAGATTTTCCAGCCACACACCGCCGGGTAGCTCACCGTCGTTGTGTTCGCAGGTCGATCGGATCGACAAGGAGCTTGGACGAAAGGAGTACGGGCTTTGCAGAATATTTGCTCCTCGTACAATTGGCGCCGTCTGTGGGAAATTTGATAGACAAAACCTTGTCTTCCAAGCTCATCTGATCGCCTTCCATGGCGAACAACAACGAGATACCGTTGTCCGCCATCGACGGTGTTACCCCGGAGTCAGCCAGACAGAGAGACGGACTCCCCGCTGTTCCAAACATGACGGGCCTGGAGACTTCCCCAAAAGGACATTCAAGAGACGCGCGGGATAAGCGCGGTAGAAGTTTTGGTAACTCTCGAAGCCCAAACGGGCACCAGCGGCGAAGAGAATCGCACACTAGGCATCTGGAGCACAAGTTAAGGGACCAAGACGCCGTCATCCAAAGAATGGCGGCGGAGATGGAAGATCTCAAACGGCATGTCAAAGGGAAGGGTGTTGCTGGAGTGGGAGACCACAGTGAGCGCACCCAACCACGCTGTTCAGGCAGTCAGAGCCAGCGGCACACTCCCTCCCTTTCTATCACCAGAAGCTACAGGGTTGGAGAATCCGACGCGCCTGTAGAGAAGTCTAGCACGCAAGATAGTACCTATCAACCTTCACGTCCGGCGATGACGTCAAAGTATTCCTATTCCGCTCGCTCAGAGGACTTGCGGGTAGTCTTGAAGGAGCGGACTCGCCAGCGAGAGACTCAAAGGGTACCGGCGCTCCAGTGGCTATCTTACGGGGGTCACGCCAGTGAAGAGGTCATAATGCCACCACCCCGCCCAGCCGTGCCTCTCCTTCTAGACACAGATTTGGCGTGGCTGAACGCCGCCCCCTTCTCCCTTGAGATAAAAACCACACCGCTACCTGCGGGCTTTCACCAGCCCAAGTTTACACTCTACGACGGAAAGACCGATCCATACATGCATGTAAGCCACTTCCGGCAGGTCATAGCCGGACATAGGCGCAATGACGCTCTTATGTGCCTAATCTTCCCGTCGAGTTTGGGCGAGCTGGGCTTGAAATGGTTTGAGAGGCTGCCGGAGGGAAGCATCGAGGGGTGGCAACAGTTGGCAGAGGCATTTGTCACCAGATTTAAGACAAACACCAAAACGCCCAAGGAAGTTGATCATCTCTTGAGAGTAAAGATGGAGCCGGGCGACTCTTTGAAGGCATATAACACTAAGTATTGGGAGACATTCAATGAGATCCTTAATTGCCCGACCAACCTTGCAATCACTCAGTATAAGCGCGGTCTTCTAGTTGGACATCGACTGAGAGACTCGCTCACAATGAATCAACCGTCAACCATGGAATTGCTCATGCAACACATTAATGAGTACATCCGAGTCGAAGACGATGCAGCCGCAGCTACCGTAACGACAAGTCCAGTAGTAGAAAATAAAAGAGTAGTGCGAAAGGTTCACGCAGTCGGACAAGATGATTGCCATGCAAACCACCATGGAAGAGATATAGGGAGTTCGGTTTTTGGAAGTCGTTTGTAAGAAGGCCGAGGAAAAGGGGCATAAAACTCGCGGAATGTAAATGGTCAAACCATTTTCAGAACATCGAACTCTGCCAATCTAAAGTTTTGTTCTTAGTTCTGTTTTTGTAACCCTTTTTGCCATTGGCACTATGAAACAAGTAAACCATTTTCTTGAGAATTGTTGAATTTTTGCCTCGCCAAGCGGATTTAGTGCGGTCCAAGGGGCAACTAACAATCATTTTGATGGAAAGATCTAAATTCCTTGCAGGGCGGATTTTGCTCGGCAAGAGATTTGTTGATGGTTTTGATCAACTTTGGAATTCCTTGTCGGACGGATTTTGCTTGGCAAGAGGTTTGTTAATGATTTTATCAAATCTAGAATTCCTTGTCGGATGAATTTTACTCGGCAAGAGGTTTGTTGATGGTTTTAATCAACTTTAGAATTCCTTGCCGAGCTGATCTTGCTCGCCAAGAAGCAAGTCAACGAGTGAACCTTGCTCGCGACCTTGGAGTTCCTTGCCGAGCTGATCTTGCTCGCCAAGAAGAAAGTCGTCGAGCTGACCTTGCTCGTTGATCATGGAGTTCCTTGCCGAGCTGACCTTGCTCGCCAAGAAGCAAGTCGCGGAGCGGACCTAGCCCGCCGACCTTAGAGTTTCTTGCCGAGCTGATTTTGCTCGCCAAGAAGCAAGTCGCCGAGCTGACCTTGCTCGCCGACCTTGGAGTTCCTTGCCGAGCTGATCTTGCTCGCCAAGAAGGAAGTCGCCGAGCGGACCTTGCTCGTCGACCATGGATTTCCTTGCCGAGCTAATCTTGCTCGCCAAGAAGGAAGTCGCGAAACGGACCTTGCTCGCCGACCTTGGAGTTTATTGCCGAGCTGATTTTGCTCGCCAAGAAGCAAGTCGCGGAGCGGATCTTGCTCCCAACCTTGGAGTTCCTTGCCGAGCTGATCTTGCTCGCCAAGAAGAAAGTTGCCGAGCTGACCTTGCTCGCCGACCTTGGAGTTCTTTACCGAGCTGATCTTGCTCGCCAAGACCTTGCTCGTCAACCATGGACTTCCTTGCCGAGCTGATCTTGCTCGCCAAGAAGCAAGTCGCGGAGCGGACCTTGCCCACCGACCGTTGAGTTCCTTGCCGAGCTAATCTTGCTCGCCAAGAAGCAAGTCACCGAGCTGACCTTGTTCGCCGACCTTGGAGTTCCTTACCAAGCTGATCTTGCTCGCCAAGAAGTAAGTCGTCGAGTGGACCTTGCTCATCGACCCTGGAGTTCCTTGCCGAGCTGATCTTGCTCGCCAAGAAGCAAGTCGCGGAGCGAACCTTGCTCCCGACCTTGGAGTTCCTTGCTGAGTTGATCTTGCTCGCCAAGAAGCTAGTTGCGGAACGGACCTTGCTCGCCTACCTTGGAGTTCCTTACCGAGCTGATCTTGCTCACCAAGAAAAAAGTCACCGAGCTGACCTTGCTCGCCGACCTTGGAGTTCTTTGCCGAGCTGATCTTGCTCGCCAAGAAGCAAGTCGCGGAGCGGACCTTGCCCGCCGACCTTTGAGTTCCTTGCCGAGCTGATTTTGCTCGCCAAGAAGCAAGTCGCGAAGCGGACCTTGCTCCCGACCTTGGAGTTCCTTGCCAAGTTGATCTTGCTCGCCAAGAAGAAAGTTGTCGAGCTGACCTTGCTCGCTAACCTTGGAGTTCCTTGCCGAGCTGATCTTGCTCGCCAAGAAGAAAGTTGCCGAGCGGACCTTGCTCGTCCACCATGGACTTCGTTGCCGAGCTGATCTTGCTTGCCAAGAAGCAAGTCGCGGAGCGGACCTTGCCCACCGATCGTTGAGTTCCTTGTCGAGCTGATCTTGCTCGCCAAGAAGCAAGTCGCCGAGCTGACCTTGTTCGCCGACCTTGGAGTTCCTTACCAAGCTGATCTTGCTCGCCAAGAAGTAAGTC
Organism: Camellia japonica; assembly: GCA_030407325.1. Taxonomy (NCBI): domain Eukaryota; kingdom Viridiplantae; phylum Streptophyta; class Magnoliopsida; order Ericales; family Theaceae; genus Camellia; species Camellia japonica. Next base: position 79,743,414 of record JAPPVO010000059.1, on the reverse strand, counting down.
GCCGAGCGAACCTTGCTCATTGACCATGGAGTTCCTTGCCGAGCTGATCTTGCTCGCCAAGAAGCAAGTCGCGGAGCGAACCTTGCTCCTAACCTTGGAGTTCCTTGCCGAGTTGATCTTACTCGCCAAGAAGCTAGTCGCGGAGCGAACCTTGCTCGCCTACCTTAGAGTTCCTTGCCGAGCTGATCTTGCTCGCCAAGAAGAAAGTCACCGAGCTAACCTTGCTCGCCGACCTTGGAGTTCTTTGCCGAGCTGATCTTGCTCGCCAAGAAGAAAGTCGTCGAGCTGACCTTGCTCGCCGACCTTGGAGTTCCTTGCCGAGCTGATCTTGCTCGCCAAGAAAGAAGTCGCGAAGCGGACCTTGCTCGCCGACCTTGGAGTTCATTGTCGAGATGATTTTGCTCGCCAAGAAGCAAGTCGCGGAGCGGACCTTGCTCCCGACCTTGGAGTTCCTTGCCGAGCTGATCTTGCTCGCCAAGAAGCTAGTCGCGGAGCAGACCTTGCTCGCCTACCTTGGAGTTCCTTGCCGAGCTGATCTTGCTCGCCAAGAAGCTAGTCGCGGAGCAGACCTTGCTCGCCTACCTTGGAGTTCCTTGCCGAGCTGATCTTGCTCGCCAAGAAGAAAGTCACCGAGCTGACCTTGCTCGCCGATCTTGGAGTTCTTTGCCAAGCTGATCTTGCTCGGCAAGAAACAAGTTGCTGAGCTAATTTTATTCACCAATAAGCAAGTTGCCGAGCTGGCTTTGCTTGCCAACTTTGAAGCTTCTAAACCGAGCAAAGTGAACCACCGAGCAAAAAGTCTAGCTCGGCCTTGTATTGTAATTCCGGTCACGCAAATGCGGACGAAATTAAGGGGCAATTGAGAGGGAGATTTCCGTAATCTCAGCTTGGGTCGCGGTTCTGGTCGAGCTGAAAGTGGTCCAAGCGTATTTAGGCCGAGCTGGGCTAGGCCGTGCCGAGAGGAAGGTTGTTCGGCCGATGTCCATACCAAAGTTAGCCGAGATGATCCTCTGCCAGCTTGTCTTCTCTTGTTCGCTTGACTTGGCTGGAGCACAGTCGCACCGGAGTGCTGCTGAGCTCAGTAGTGATGGTGCTCGGCGAGGAGCATTGTTGGGCTCGTTAGGCAGCATGATCGAAGGAAGCCGGGATGGTGCTGCCGAGCTGTTCATTCCCGCTAATATTGTCTGGCGGTTTGATTAGGTGGTGTTTAGCTGGATTTGCGTTGACAGATGGGAGAGCAGCTCCACGTGTCAAGAGACTAATGGGAGCAGATTTGAGCGCAGAAAGTATATAAGCATGACTACGCCCCCCCATGCTGGGGATGGAACATTATTTGGTGAAAACAACCTGAACACTTAATTCATCTCTCTCTCTCTCTCGATATCCCTGAGCGTGTGCTAACTTGACCGTCGGAGGGGTTTTCCAACCACACACCGCCGGGTAGCTCACCGTCGTTGTGTTCGCAGGTCGATCGGATCGACAAGGAGCTTGGACGAAATGAGTACGGGCTCTGCGGAATATTTGCTCCCCGTACAATGATAATGATAATATCATTTATTAATAAGAGCTATCATATTATGGTAGTGGGATTAGTAGAAGACAATAGTTGTCTATTTAATCTCTTTTTTTCTTTTTAGTGATTGATGATATTATATAAGATGATATCATCATTGTAATTAATATTTATTTTTTGGGATAATTACATTTTACCTTGTGGTTTTGCGCGTTTACACATTACCTCCCTGACATTTATAAATGTACTCATAAATCTCCTGTGGTTTTGAGTGATGTGCAAAAGTGATGGGACATGACGAAATTATTGAAAAGACTAAAATACCCTTAGATATTTATAATGCTTACATACTACAGTCCCTTCAGTTGCTTGATTACAATTTTGAGAGAGAGAGAGAGAGAGATACACATGGGTTAGGGTTTGAAAGGATTTCCAAATCGAATCAGTAACAATCGATTGAGACTACAAAGAATCTGCTTTTGGAAATTTTACTCCAGGTAATGATCGAAGAACCCTAATTTAATGAATGTTTGATTGTTTAATGTGACTATTTGAAGATTTGATTATGATTTTTTAAATTTATTGTATAATATGTTTAGAAAATTAATTGTTTGATGTTTGCGAACATAAAAAAATCAAAAAAAAAAAAATTTGAAAAAAGGTTTATTGGTGGAGTTTTGTTTACGATGTATTTTTGTTGGCTTTTTGTTAAGGTTGTTGTCTTTTTGTTAGTTTTTTGGTAGAGTTTGTATTGTGTGTGTCGATAAAGTTGTGGGATATAAATGTTTCATCAATTTTTTTTACTTAACTACATGAATATAGGTAAATCTAAAATGATAAATTGGATTTTTATTTTTTATGTAAAAATGGCTAGAGATTTGTTGATTTTGATTCATGACTAGGATATAAAATATTTGGTTTTTATGATTTTTGTAAATGTAGGTAGGATTGATAGTGGTTCCCTAACTGTTTGTTGTGTATTTGGCTATTGTTTGTTGTGTAAAATGGGTATGATGATTTATGTTTGTTTATTAATCCTAAAGCCTAATAATAAGATCAGGTTTTTTTTTATGTATTTTTTTTTTCCTTTTGCGTATTGTAATGTTCAGGCATTGATTTGTTTATGTATTATTTTATTCTTTTGTGTGTTGTAATGTTCAGGCATTGATATGAATTATGTTTGTCTTTTGTGTCTTGTATTATTTAGGGTGAGATGATGGCAACAGATTTTAGTGTTGAGTTATATCATGGAGGTTACTTTACTAAGCCTCCAAATATAGTGTATAAGGGAGGGAAAGTGAATTACTTTCAGTACTTAGATCCAGATAAGGTTGGATTTTTTGATTTTTAGAAGTTGGCCAATCAAAACTCCAAATTTAGCGCCAAAACACTCAATTTTAGTGCAGACACGCTTCTCTGGTGCGTCTACCCCATGCGATGTTAAGTCTACCAGATCCCGTCACTTTTGCACATCACTCAAAATCACAAGGGGTTTATGAGTACATTTATAAACGTCAGGAAGGTAATGTGTAAACGTGCGAAACCACCGGGGGTAAAATGTAATTATCCCTTATTTTTTAGAAGGAATACAAATTTTAGTGAAATCTACTCTCATTGGGGGTGTTTAGTGTGGATTATAGGGAGTGATTATAGCTTATTTTAATTTGAGAATTTATACCAGACTGTTTGGTGCAGTTTCTGCTTGTAGCTTTTTAAGCAGAAGTAGCTTCAATAAGCTAAGAAAAGCTGATTATTTAAAAGCTGGGGAAGGAGTACTTTTGATTTTAACTCTCTGATTATCAAGTTTTAATTTACAATAAGCTGCACCAAACAGCAACATTGTCTTGTTGGTAATGGAAGCCTTGAAGGGATCATACTCAATCCGTTCATAGAATCACCTTCTTAATTAGATGAAAAATCTAACAGACAGGGAGAGGGGAAAAAATTTAATAAAAAAAATCATTTAAAGAAAGAAAGAAAGGAAAAAAAGAAGTTAACATTAGAAGAGTAATGTAATTATTCCGTCATCTGGGGAATTTCATGTTGTTTGTATATGCCCGTCTAATAACATGGAGCTAAATGTTTGATCATCCAAAAAATAAGGAACCTGATTCAGTTTGGCTCAATTTAAGAGAAAATTGATAATCAAACCACTATCTAAAGTTTCATAAATTTTGAAACCAAATCAAATTATGAAAATTATGAAACGAAACTAAACTAAACCAAATCAAACCAAACCAAACCAAACCAAATCAAATTAGTCTGACGAAGTTTGATTCGATTTAAAATCTCGATTTAAAATCACAATTTATTATAATCTGCCATCATCACCACTTGTTCTCAAATGGTTTTGGTTTCTCTCAAATTTCAAAAGCATTTGAACTTAATAAATTTATTTTAGAATCGATTTCGGTCATTCAAACCGTTCACTTTTTAAGACTCATTACGTACAACATTTATGTAAAAAATCAAGATGATTAAATATCGGTAGCAACATGTTTGAATCATATATGTTTTAAGAAAATTGACAACAATATATAATTTCAAAAATATCTATCCATTTTTTGTAATATAAATTTGATTCAAATATATAACTATCGATATCCGTTCATGTTGATTTTTTACATATGAATATTCTACTCAATGAGTTCTAAAAAGTGAACGGTTCGGATTATCAAAGTCGGTCTCAAAATGAACCTACTAAATCCAAACGTTCTTTTAAATTGATATGGCCAACATGAAAGAAACTCAACCCTTCACAAAAATATTCTTCAATAAAAATATGAACCAATTATATATTGTTCTTAAGGTTTGATTTCTCTCAAGTTGAAATGGCCAACATGAGAAAAACCTAACCTTGTTATTAAACCATTGTTTAAACATCCATTGTCAACAAATCAGATTTTCAATAAACCATTGTGAAGCACTGTCAATTATGAGACAAGAAAGTACCTAGGATTATGAAATTACTCAAAAATTAGATTTAATATAAATATTATATGGGGTTGTGATAGAATACTTCAAGGTCTATGATAACTAATAAACAGTCCAATTCTCTTTCAAATCAGAGTCATTACTACAAAAACAATGATCAAATTGTTGAATATGATTCACCTATTTAAGAATTGAGACCGAACTATATATTAAAAAAATCAAAACAAGCATAGATTTTTTTGCAAAGAGTGATAGTAGTGAGATCTCTTGAGCCAATAGGAGATAACTAGATGATTAGGTTATGTCCCAATGACAGACCTCAAGGATTCATCAATTCTGAAATCACTTCATGAGAAAGTTTGTCGTGTAAGGGACTAGTTATTTGAAACAATACTCAAAAAAATTACTATAAAATTTACCTTTGAAAGTGATGAATGGTCAATTTGATTTTTGTATAATAGGATCTACATTTGAAATGAATCTCTACCATATAATGTGTTTTCTAAATATTTTCTAAATCTTATGAGTCCCTAACATCAATGTATTTGAAATCATTAAGAATTCTCTTTCTAACCATAAGAATTTCACTAAAATTTATATATATATTTTTTATCTAAACTCATCTGATTCTATTGTTCTATCCATTCATTGATTTGAAATCTATAACATGACTATTCAAGCGGACCCTTACATCAGGTGTTGCATAAAAGCTTCAATAATTTCATCACTAAAGCCTATCTGGTTAAGACTTTAACTTTCATATTAGTGAGTGATTATTTGGTGATCTTGAAACATTACTCCACTACATCACTTATCACTTAACACTTTTTAAGTTATCCCCTACAAACCTAATAAAATATATTATGTCCCGCAATTTTAACCAATAAATAATAGGAGAGATTACATCCCAGTGTAACTTTAAAAAAATAATTACACATACATGATAAAATTTATAATTTTAATTATCACTAATTTATAATTATTTTTTGAAAATGTCTCTAATTTGATATTTTTCCCCTAAATAATAAATTGGAAGACTATATATTATGAATTTGCGTTCAAATCCTCTATCTAGAGTGATTCTGTGGAGTGATCATCTAGTTTGATCCTTTATGGTGCAGCACGTGTCCTACTAATAAAATCAATGGCTGAGATGAACCCTCACCAAAATGAAGTCGTTTTGTTGAGCCAGACAGACCCAAAAAATTTTTTGCAAAAACACGAACATAAGAGAGAAGAGGCGCAGAGGAAGGACACGAAAGAACAAAACGACTTGGTTTTTACAAAAGAACAAAAAAATTCTTCATTTTTACAAATCGAACACGAAAGGAAAGGGGCTGTGAAGTAACTTCAACATATGTTCTTTCTTAAATTAACCTTAGCATCACCCATTTTCTTCATCATCATTATCAACTAAAATCCATCAAAAACTTTCAAATCAACACTCATTCAGCATCCATTACCTCATAAATTCATGCGGGTTTGCTCCCAAAAAAGCTCTCCCAGCATCAAGGTAGGTCATGTCAAACCTTCACCAACCCACAATCTCTGTCTTTTAAATCCACCCATTTTCTTCATCTCTCAACCCATCAAAAACTCCGCAAAATCTCTATATCCTTGAAGCTGTTGAAGAATAGCTTTAAGCTTCTTCTCAGCCCCTCATCTCTCTCTCTCTCTCTCTCTCTCAGTCGCGTTCGATATGCAAGCTCTGCAAATTTTATTTATTTATTTATTTATTTTGGTCTGGCTCACCAAAACAACATCGTTTTGTCAAGGGATCATCTCAGCCATTGGTTCCCTTAATGGGACACGTGTCATACCATAAAGGATCACTCTAGAGAATCAATTCACAAGATCAATCTAGAGGATCCGCTATGAATTTACCCAGACCACCACATAATTTTTCCGTTCAACTCCGATGGAAACTTCTATAAAAGCAAAGTTTATTTGACTTTTAACAGTCATTTTATCATGTGCTTTAACAGTCATTTTATCATGTAATACGCATCAAAATACTGAGAAAAAAAAAAATCTTAAAACAAATTATATGGGAACCAAAAAGTCAAAAAAATACACTTAATTTTAACTTTTTAAAAAAAAAAAAAAAATCATCAAACAAAGACTTTGATTATTACAAAAACCAAAAAAGTCAAAAAAAAAAAAAACAATATGATTTTTGTTTGTTGACTTATAAACTACTACTGCCAAAGGAGTCCGAATCGTTTGACTTGTGAACCAGTACTGCCAAAGGAGTCCGATCTTTCCATGTACTAGGATTTTTCTAAGGGAAAATTACTAATCAGTAAAGGTTTTAAAAATTTATTACAAATTCGTAAAATATATATATATATTTTTTAATTATTAATATTTATAAAATTTATCATTTATTTATAATTATTTTTCAATATCTCCACTGCAATGAAATTTCCCCTTTTTCTAATTGAAGTTACTTGAGCATACCAAACCAAGACCTCATTAATGGTAAATTACAACCGTTACATTGTTCATTTCCTTCTTGTGCCTTAATTAGACGACAAACTTGCAAAAATATCATTTCATACAAAGGTCTTGCTAATGACTGTCCATCTGAGTGTTCGTTAAGAACTAAATAATGTCAAAAAAAATTAAAATTAAAACTCCAATACCCATTTCTCATATTTTAATAAACTTTTTACACACAATATTAACAACTGCCTAGCATTTCCCTTCCATAAATGCACCAACAAGACTCCCTCGAATGTACCAAAAAAAATTTAAAAAAAAACTCACACAATATGGGATAGTACATGGACTCAATTCACATTCTCAAAAAAATTGCTCTCAATTTTAGACTAAATAGACCTCCAGTTATCAATTATGAACAAGAAAGATCTGTGTATTCCTCCTATATATACATATACACAAATGAACTTTTGCTCAAATATGATAGCACATGTAAGAAACTACCCCTTTTAGAGAGGATGAAATAGGCTAGGCCCCAATAGAAGCCAGCATCGAACCACAGACTCAACAACAATGAACTCGTACAGGCATGAAAACCGATAATAGAATATAAACTGTCATATATACATCACTGTATAATCAAGTATTTGGTTGAATACCTCTGGTTCGCATGTAGGTTAGAAATTGAGAAGGTAATTCTGCTAAAAGCGATTGAACAACAGAGAACTCCCCACCTGCACGTCAAAAAGAAAAGACACTTGTCGCTCATAAAATCAGTTGTTTAAAGTTTTTTCCACTATTGAGTTAATTTGTCGGATTAGTAGGGTTTGACTTACTCTGCACATCTCGCATTGGAACAAACTGGACTATATCGCGTGATGCCACACGTCCATTTGAACTTTCAAGTCTCTCACCTTTGTCTGCATCTAAAATCTGCACAACAATTGTCTAATTGTAGTGACTTCAAGAGTCAATAGTCAAGAATTGAGACCTTTGGATATAGACAGTAGGCTCAAATTATGCATGACAACTCGACAATAAGACATAGGCAGAACAGAACACCTTTTTCCGAGTAATGGAAATAAAAGTGAGATAGATACCTCCATCTCTTTAAAGTCTGCTCCTCCAACTCCAACAATAAGGATTGACAATGGTAGGTCTGAAGCATTCACAAGGGCATCTTTTGTTTCTTGGAGATCTGTTATAACTCCATCCTGAGACAGTTTGTTGTACAAAGTGAGATTTGAAAAATAATATATATATATATATATGTATATGGCATAAGTTCCCAATGTGTCCCCAATGTGTCCAAGTGTGTTCCCAGTGTGTCCGATTAAAAAAACAAAAAAGAATACTTCCTCCGGTATTTTCAACATGTGTCTGTTGAGCACCAGTACTTTTTTTGTCATTTTTTTCATAGTTCCCAATCCCTATTTTTGGTATAAGCATTTGAAATCAGCTTACCGTTATTATTAACAGAACAAAGTACTTTAGTTCATTATTTGCAAGAGACTGGCCAGCTATCTGTGCAGCAATGCTAATCACAGGTCCAAAAAGCGTTGGCCCAGCAAGTGAAACATTAAAAAGGGCACCTGTATACGCCGTCATAATTCCTTGGATTCCTTCAACCTGAGAGAAAAAGAAACAAATAGCTTAACACAATGGATAATTGTGAAGAAACAGTAATTCTCAAGATACACTAACGAAGGTGAGTTAAGACTACTGTCAAATTTAGTGAAAAATTTAACCTCACAGTAAGTGCTGCTTCCATTTAAGTTGAAACAATGAGAGACTGGACCATCGATTGGCCGGGCTCCAAAACCCCACGCAGGAAAGCTCTTGTCTGAATCATAAAACTGCAACACCTCTCCAACCTCTAAGATTGCCTGAAATTAATGGATCACAATTATATAAGATTCATTAAGCAGATAAGAAGAGAATCACAATTAAATAGTTCCTCTCAAAGTAGAACAAATTAGTCATAGAGAAGACCAGGTTCTTACTCTCTGGTATGCATTTGGCCGTCCAGAAGGGTCGATGTAATGCAAGGAATCAGGAAGGCGGGGATTTCCATTTGAAGCTGATAAAAAGCAATGGAATTTAGTATTTAAGAATAGACATCCAATAATACTTGGTGAATTTCGTGGGATGAAAAACACACAAAAGGGTTGACAAAAAGGAAAAATGAGAAAATTAATAAAAATAAATGGCTAGTGCTGTTTAAGGGTATCAATTTTCATTATCTTGGATTAATCATAACTAAGGTGAGGCTAAATAGGAAAATGTGTATATAATCAGTAGGTTAATATACAGATTGGCAAACTGCCCCTATAGTGCTCACATGCCCTGAAATTATAAACAGAACTTCCTAACGTAAGGATAGTTATGCATTAATGTAGTATTGGGAAGATCAAGAAACGAAAAACTGATAAGATGTGCATGACTACGAATTTTAAGATAATTAAGGGGCAAGTCAAGAATCAATTAACATATAAACAAGTGCAAATTGTGAGAGATTAAAGTGAAACGAGGAGATAAAGTCCATTGAGGTCTTTACAGTATGGTGAAAATAAGCAGTGCAATTAACGCCTATCAACCTAACCTATTGTAGGAAATTTATGTATTGATAATATTGATTGATTGATAATCTATAACTTAATTTTACAAGACCAAATGACACTCCTTATATAGGAGATATTACAAACATCATCATAACCCATTAAACCCATTATATACCACTTACATATTATATATTTCCACTATCTACCACTATATATTTCCACTATCTACCACTAGCACTCACCTACCACACTAATCTCACCTAACACACTCACATTACATTTACTTTTTACATTTACATTCAACAGCCCCCCTCAAACTCAAGGGGGTTAGGAACTAACCAACTTGAGTTTGGAGAGAGTAACAAAACAGGAAAAATAATAAAAGAGGATAGGAGACACTGTAGGGTCGTGTCAGACCGTTGTAGAAGACAGTTTATGGGGTCATGTCGGACCGTTGTAGAAGATAGTTTATGGGGTCATATCGGACCGATGTAGAAAACAGTTTATGGGGTCATGTCGGACCATTGTAGAAAACAGTTTACTGGGTCATGTCGGACCGTTGTAGAAAACAGTTTACTGGGTCATGTCGGACCGTTGTAGAAAACAGTTTACTGGGTCATGTCGGACCGTTGTAGAAAACAGTTTACTGGGTCATATCGGACCGTTGTAGAAAACAGTTTACTGGGTCATGTTGGACCGTTGTAGAAAACACTATACGGCTGTGTCGAACCGTTGTAGCTGAGAACCGAAATCAATGTCGGAACAGTTTACCGAGTCTTGTCGGACCCATATAGAAGCTAACCGGAATCAAAGTCGGGACAGTTTACAGAGTCTTGTCGGACCCATATAGGAGCTAACCGGAATCAATGTCGGGACAGTTTACAGAGTCTTGTCGGACCCATATAGAAGCTAACCGGAATCAAAGTCGGGACAGTTTACAGAGTCTTGTCGGACCCTTATAAGTTGCACCCTCAAAAGGCGTGCCCAATCTTATCAAAAGGCGTGCCATCAAAAGGTGTGCCCGACATCCATCAAAAGTCGAGCCATCAAAAGGCGCGCCATCAAAAGGCGTGCCATCAAAAGGTGTGCCCGACATCCATCAAAAGTCGAGCCATCAAAAGGCGCGCCGCTTTGTCGTCTTGCGCTGAGAGGCGCGTGATACGCGTGTCTGCCTTGCCTATTTATACCAAGGCGAGGCTGCCGCTTATGCAGAACAAAACATCTGCTGAAAAATCCTCTGAAAAAAACTCTTCATTTTGCTGATAGAGATACTCTGTAACACTTCTGCCCAGATACTCTGTAACACTTCTGCCCAGATACTCTGTAACACTTCTGTCCAGAAAATGGCTTCTTCTTCCCGTTCCGCTACCTAGAACATAGCCTCTTCTTCCCGGGGTCTTACTCTCTTTCCCGACCTCAATGAGTGCACAAGAGAGATAACCGGGGCAGTTGCCCTGGAACCGCAACCAAGTGCCCTTGGACCAAGCCCTCCTGGTTTTGCACCGTTGAACTATCCGATGGTGGCAGTTGAGCAGATAATGGCTGCTCAATTTGATATTGAGGCCAATTATTATACATTAAGGTCATGTGTTGAGACCATGACTGCGGTCAACAACCTGTCGCACCGGCTTCAAAGTAGAACAAATGAGGTGCAGCAGGTAAAAGCCCAACTGGCTCTGCTCCAGCGCATGTATACAGATGCCCGAGCAGAGATATGTATGCTGAAGGCAGAAAACAAGGAACTGAAGCGGAAGGCCACCGTGATGCTCAGATTTGGAGGACCGCCATATGTGACGGTTGAGGAGCAACGGGAAGTGAACGTGCTCGGCGGCGTAGGAAACACGGAGGCAGAACCGGCAAGGGCCGCCCAAGACAAAGGCAAAAGGAAGAGAACATCTGAAGAGGCGAAAAAGTAAGGCTGGTTGAGGTGGTGGTTGTAGGTTGGAGATTTTTTTTTTTTTTTTTTTTTTTTTTTTTTTTATGTAAAATGGTGATCGAGTTTGATCTCTGGCATGAATAAAATAAAGTTGGTGTGCAAATCTAAATGGTATGAATTTGATGTGAAAAAGATTAAAAATAATGTGAAAGAAAAAATATATTGAGAAATCAAAAACGAAAGGTGGAGAGTGGTTGACATGGTTTTGGACTGTAAGTTTGATCACCTTCAAAATCATGGACTGCTGTTGGGCATTTATCACCTGCTGCCTTCTTGGGGCAAACAGCATTAACATGGCATCCAAGAGCTTGAAGGGACTGAAAAGGAACCATTACCTCATAGTCTTCCATGTAATCCTCACAGAGAAATAGAACCCGTTTATCAGAACCAGTTATGGTGCCTCCTAGTGCCTTCACAAAAAACTGGATGTCGGGCACATTGTCACCCATTCCAGCATCGGAATGTGATGGAGATGGGAGCGAGTAATCTGTTCCCTTCAAAATGTTCTTCTCCCTTTCTCTGTTTGCCTCCATTAGGGCTCGTTCTAACAAAGCTTTCGCTTCTGCATTAAGCTCGCTAATGAACTTCAAAGGTGATAGCCATATAAGAGGCTCAGCTGATGAAGGATTTAGCAATGCTGCACATGCTCCATGCTTATACTTTAGAGCAATGGTGTATGGTATTCTCCCAGATGAGTCTCTTTGAAGTCGATCACCGCCCCATGCCAGCAGTTCACGTATGCAATCTAGAGAACCCCCTCTAGCAGCCAAATGAAGGGGAGTGCTTCCAGGGAATCCATATCCCCCGGTTGAAGCGCACACGAGAGCTCCATTGTCTAAGAGAATATGGACACATTCAGGCCGCCTTTGACGGGCTGCCAAGTGCAATGGAGTTGCTCCTTTACCATCTCTGATATTTACAAAACGCGAAAAATCCCCAAGAAACAGCAACATGGGAGGAACTGGCAGAAGAGAGAATGGATTGAAGGCAATCAGAATGGCCATAGTAAGCAGCATAGTGCAAGCAGGTTCTTCCAAGAATTGAATCAAACATCAAAGTATTAGCTCCAGCTTGAATGAGCTTTTGCACACAAGAGATCTTCCCATGCATTGCGGCCAACATCAGTGGTGTCTGCTTGTGACGGTTCAACAAATCTGGATTAACAGATCTATCCAAAAGCAGAGTAACAATATCGATCTGGCCATTGGCAGCTGCTATGTGAAGAGAAGAGTGGCGATCGTAAACTGTGGTTTGGTGGATGAGAGTTAGGTCTCTCTCCAAGAGAGTCTCAACAGTTTCCAAGTCCCCGAACTGAACAGCAGTGATGTACTCTCCATATTGCTGGAAACTCACCTGTGGCTGCCCTGGTAAAACCAGGATTTTATCAGCTTCAGAGAGTGACTCTACTCTTAAACATATCTGTATTGCACAGATTGTTGCCATGATTAGCCATGTTTGAGTAAACATGGACATGAGAGAGACAGAGAGAGAGAGATGGGTATGGAGCTTGATTTGATGCAAGTCTATTTGCTCACAAGGTTGAATCTGCCATGAAAGAAGAAATTAAGGAAATTTGGGTTTGTTCGGCGGGCGGCCAAGGCGAGGCTGCCGCCCGCCGGTGAAGCGGAATTACTAAGTTCTTAACTTAGCTCTGATACCATGTAGGAAATTTATGTATTGATAATATTGATTGATTGATAATCTATAACTTAATTTTACAAGACCAAATGACACTCCTTATATAGGAGATATTACAAACATCATCATAACCCATTAAACCCATTATATACCACTTACATATTATATATTTCCACTATCTACCACTATATATTTCCACTATCTACCACTAGCACTCACCTACCACACTAATCTCACCTAACACACTCACATTACATTTACTTTTTACATTTACATTCAACACCTATCAAGGCAGAAGAAGTAATATTTTTGCCATGAACCCTAGTCAATGCCAGGAATCTACTAATCCATCCAATAGGCTTTGTCAAACCAAAACATGAATTATTAAACATTACACCTCTCAAACTAAGAAGTACGGATACAGACACAGACACAAGTTACGGCAATTTTTAAAAAACTAGGATACAGATTTGGCGGGGATACGGAAAAAAAATTATTTTTTATATATTTTTATTTGCTATGTGTATGAATATAAAAATAGAATAGAGATATAAGAGGCATCAATATATATGTGGGTGTTTTTTGTTTTTTAATTTTTCACTTTTCTCCGTCTTTTTTCATATATTTTACTTTGACACCAAATCAACTTTTAAAATTATAAATTTAAAAAATTAAAATCAAAAAACTCATGAAGGTATCCTAAAGCATGTCCAAACAAAGGACACGCATGTCTGTGAAGTGTCCCTAAAGTGTCCTGCAAAAGAATAATAATCAAAAAAATTGACAACTAAATAGACACACACAAATGTCCCATACTTGTCCGACACAAACATGGCACCCATTTTGAAATGTTGGTGCGTCATAGCTCTCAAATTTAGTCATGATTATAGACACCAAATTTTGGTCCATGGGGATATTGTTCTAGTATGGCAACAGAAATCATCTGACACAAATCAACACATACATAGTTAAGGGGGCCGAAATTGTGTACATGAGTACCTGTGAAATCAATGGCGACCATGAAATTCAGTTCACATCCACCAGACAAGTAATCCAGGAATGAATGTTGGACACTCTCAGAAAACTTGTCCACAAATAGCTGACTCTTTAAGACCTGTATCAGAGATTTAGAAAAGTTAATTAAATGCAAAGACTTGAAACATTTTTATGAAAATCCACCTAGCTCAAATAGTTAGGACCTTATTTTGATGAGTATGCCCAACGGCAGTTGGTAAGAATAAATGTTCCCCATGCCCAACAGAACAAAGCTTTTCTAAGTCTGCTAGTGATTTCTGAACCTTTCTGAATAATACAAAACAAACAAGCAAAATCAGAATCAGTACCAGTCTATAAGGGACAAGAAAAGAGAGATACAGAAAAAAAAAAAAAAAAGGTGTTCATTAACCCAAGTAAGTCGTGTCTGCCATTGCTGTTGAAGTTAAAACACTCTATAATTAATGGACTGTCCTGCATAAAGTAAGCAAGAGATCATTGGTGGAATAGCTAGCATTAGACAAATGATGAAGAGCAGCCAATTCCAAAAAACTATTCAACATCCATATTAAAAAACCTACTCTCCCCAATGTAAAGCAGATTAGGGTCAATCTGGAGAATTCATTGTTTAATTGCAATGCTTCCTGATTGACCAACATGTATAAAGAATAGCATGACTTTTTTTTACTCATGAGTGCAAACTTAACAGAGTAATAAGTTAAACATAGTAGACAGGTAATATATCCTACTAAGTTGTATGGCATTAAACTTGAAAGAACAATTGAAGTTTGGGTTTTAACATAAATAATAAAAGCATGCCTAATATTTGCAAAAGGAAGGATGTCAAAAGTAGAGGACAGCAAAATTCCTAAGTAAATGCAAGAGAGTCTAGCCCCAAAGGAAAACTTTGTTTTACCTTGCTTCCAACCTGTTGAATATTAAGAAATACTGGTTTCCATACTGGATACAGATCATTTTTCAAAACCTCAGTTTTGCAAATTGGAATAGAGATCCCACTCTCCACAATTTTCGAGATTACCAGAAAAGAGTCCTGCAAGAAGCACCAATATACATCCAATATTCTTTATAGTATCCAACAACCAAAAAAAGAAAAAACAAATAAAGAGAAGTGGAAGAGATATTAGCAGGTCCATACACTTTTTGAGAACATATTCCTAGATTCCAAATCTGAACACCTCAATATCAACTCTGTCGTAGTCTTTGAGTCGACCAATTCGTCAGCATGGACAGTGAGTGCACCCAAATTTCTGGGACGATTTGATCCAACAGATACATTTTTACGTACAAGATCTAAGGTCACTGACCTGTTTGATTTGGTGACTATCTACACAGAAAGGAAAGGAAAGGAAATTTCATGAGTAAAAGTTAAAGCTCCAACTTTCAATAGAATATGTTGGATACCCAGTTGAGGTGAAAGCAAGGAATAAATATTTATAAAGAGAACATATCACAACTTTGAAAACAAGGACATATCAACTGATATATCTCAAAATATCAATACTGACTCTGATAAAATATTGTAAACTATTGTGGATAATATTGATGTATCAAGGTCTTGAAAATATGGATATATCGATAGATAAAAAACAATGCCAATTAGTACACATTAATGTGTTTGGAAGGGGAAAGATTGGGTACACACCTAACCTTCAGCATAGTGCACAAAGTGGTTGTCCCGTAACTTGAACCCATAGCCTCAAGGTTATTAGGCCAAGGTTTTACCATTGAACCAAGGTTATTAGCCTCAAGGCTATATTGATAGATATGTAACAAATATTGCAGACATTTTATTCCATGGGTGAAAATCTTTTACGATATATAGACTATTTTTCCCTGACTACTGACTATGTCAGCTTGTGAAAGACAGAAAATTTCAGCCCTAATCCTACATATGGATATAAAAATGGTCAAATTGGTGAAAATAAAATAAAGAAATGGAAGAAGACAGCTAGATGCTTATCACATCAGAAAGAGTGATGACCTCTACAGTATATGCTGAACTATACTGACAAATAGGCTACCACAACCAAACCCTCACCCACCACCACAACAAAAGAACAAGATCACAACCATAAGATGTCATATATAGGACAAAATTTAAAACCATAAGGTGTAGCACCCTTGTTGATCAATAACATCAAGATCAAAATTAATACTAGATATCTATAGATCATACAAGTAGCACCATCTGTACATGACACAAAATAAGTTCGAAAAAAAAAAAAAAAAAAAAGCAAGACAGAGCCTGCCTATCACATGAACAATAGACAAATCCAGTGCCACAATAGCCTAATGACCATAACCCCCTATCACATCTATCAAGCATGAGGCCGTGTATGTAGGTGCATGTGGACTGGTAGTTGAATAGGGTGAAGGGTGTTATAGTTCAAAGAGTGAAAGGAACGTATTCTATACCTCAGACAAGGCACAAGTAGCCTCACCAAGAAATTGCTGCTCATCCAGTTTAAGCATCTGCTTAAGTGAAAATCATAAATTAATTGAATGATTTGAATATTTTAGCTTGCAAGAACTTAAATGAAATAAAAATAAATAAAAAATAAAAAATAAAAAAATTATCCAGATTCCAGATCAAATGCACACAAGGAAGCGTCTGATAAGTGAGATACCTAGCACATCCTATTATAATCACTATACATGAAAGTTGAAAGCAAGACAAACAAAAGCAAAATTATGCCCTACACTTCCAAGTGTTAAGTCAACATGGCCCAGAGCCTTTATTTTAAAAAGAGGATACAAGCAAAATATAAATGAAACACTCTATTAAAGAAAATGGGACCATTTATATTTTAAATATGCATCCTCCCCATAAACAATTCCATTTTACTAAATTTTCTTATGGCAAATTTAGTCCTAGCACATCTAGCAATTCCATCATGTGGAAGTTGCATTCCTTGTTACATTAATTCAAGTTGGCTTGCAGAGTTAGCCTAGATAGTGGAATCGAAACCCATATCTTTGAATTTGACGACTCCCTGAAACATCCTTAATCAGAAAAACATAAGCATGACTTTCAAGTAATTGAACAGGCTATAACAGTAAAAGAATAAATAAATAGTGTATTCATGAGAAGTTTGAGGTAGCATCAATTGGGAATAGGACCAAAGAAAATTGGATTAGATAATTAGGCCACGGAATATCTAAGTGTACACACTAGCAAGTACAAGTAACCTGATACCAGTTGGAGCTATAATATTTCACCAATTATGGATGGAAAGATACAATTATTTCTACATCCAAGTGAAAACAATCGTCTATTGTTTAACACATCTCAGTAACAAAATCAACAACTGTTGATAGAATTATATACACTCAAGTCAAGCTATAAATAAATTAACTGTTCAAATCTCCATGTAAAAATTTTGAGAAGATACCATCATAATTATACCTTTACATCTACATTGTCAAACTGAGTGTCAACATCATACACACGAAACCTGCAATAGAAGGTAATTTCTCAAGGTAAATGAAAATCAGGACATGAGTATTCGCTTAGTTAAAAGCTGATATGGAAGCAGACATAAGTATTCACTGAAACGTACACCAAAGTCTGCACCACCTCAAAATAATATGTAACGGTATGCTTTCTGATCCACTTGGGATTCAATGAATTTAACACTACTTCGGTACGGCCAAGCTCTTGAAGTGCACCATCTCTTCCTTTTGTGTAAACAACCGCCATAGGATCACTCTGAAACAAGGAAGAAAGGAAATATAGCCTGATAAGTTGGCAGTGTCCTTTTCTACAGCAGCAATAGGAATGATATAACTAAAAGTGAAACATGATTTCAGATTAAGAAAATAAATTTTCAATAGTTGAAGGAGCCTAAAGATACGGGAACTTGTAAGAAAGTTGAAAGAAGAAACTGAGTTTCTAGTAAAAGATATGATAACATGACAAAATTTATAAAAAAAATAAAAAAGCATAACCACAGGTTTCTATGCAGAAAGACAACCTAGTAAATTCCCAAAATTTACCTATTAGAGCTGTTTCTTTATTTATACATTGTTTCTCATATGAACCCCCAATTCTCATTGTGATTAAGGTGAGAACAATAATAAATAGGGCAAATTTTATTTTACCCCCTTGTGGTATGACCCAATAGCACTTGCCCCCTTGTCTTTTAAAAATAGCCACATGCCTCCCATATAATTTTGGACTAAAATGCTGTAGTAACATTTTCCATCCAAACTAACGGGAGTGTCTCACATGCCTATTTTGAAAATGGAGAAGGAAAAAAAATTACTCAAAGTTAAATTTCAATGTAAGAATACCAAACTAGCCTTGTTTTACCTTTCTTTATCTAAATTTCTTATTTAATAACATTTTAAATTAAATATACATATTATATATATATATACATATAACAAATTAAATTAACATAAATACCTTAATTTATTATTATAAAAATTAATCATCAAACTACTTTAATCTAATTTTTAATTTTTAACCCAATTTTTTATTTAATAACATTTTAAAATAAACATAAACATACATATATATATATATATATATAAAACAAGTTAAATCATAAATTAACCTAAATAACTTAATTTATTACCATAAAATCTTAATCTAATTTTTAATTTTTAACCCAATTTATTATTTAATAACATTTTAAACTAAACATGTACATATATATTTGTTGGAAATGGGAAGAAAATAATTCTGCCCTGGATATGGCTGAATTCTTTGGGATACCACAGCTGTAAATATTTAGATTTAGTCAATACTATAGAATAGGAAAGTTTATATTTAGAATCAAAATTAGTAGCTAATCAGTTCTCAGAATCAGTAGCTAATTAGTTCCAAATTTTATGTCTTGTATCTCCTATAAATAGAGGTGATGTGTACATTATTTAAATATGAGAATAAGAAATATTATTCTTTCTAGCTTTAATGGTATCAGAGCTAGGGACTTATTCTTTGACCCTTTTGAACTAATCCTAGAACCTGCTAGCTATCCTTCACCATGTCAGAAACTACATCCGAATCCACTGTTACTGTTTCACCGAAAAACATTGAGAAACATGCCTCCAACACTGATTCTCACTCGGTGCAAATCACCGGCATTAAACTCAATAGTGATAATTTCCTGCGTTGGCCTCAGTCCGCCGGATGTACATTCGGGGCCGAGGAAAGATCGGATACTTGACAGGAGAGAAGAAGGCACCAGCAAAAGAAGACTCGACATATGCTACCTAGGATGCTGAAAACTCCATGGTCATGGCATGGTTAGTGAATTCCATGGAAGAAGACATCAGCTCCAACTATATGTGTTATCCAATAGCCAAAGAACTTTGGGATAATATCACCCAGATGTATTCGGATTTGGGAAATCAGTCCCAAATATATGAGTTGACAATTAAACTAGGTGAAATTTGTCAAGGTGAGTACAGTGTCACTAAGTACTTCAATTCTCTGAAAAGGCTATGGCAAGATTTGGACATGTTCAATGATTATGAGTAGAAGTCAACCAAGGACTGCAATCACAACAGAAAGATGGTGGAGGATCACCGTATCTACAAATTCCTTGCCGGCTTAAACATCGAATTTTATGAAGTCAGAGGGAGAATAATTGGCTGCCAACCTCTGCCTCCTATTGGTGATGTCTTTGCTGAAGTTAGGAGAGAAGAAAGCCGTAGGAATGTGATACTTGGGGAAAAGGGAGCTGCTGCACCTGTGGAAAACTTAGCCATGATTGCATCAAATGCAAGTGCAAACAAGGTTTTTAAACCACGGCAAAATGAAAAATCTCGAGTATTGTGTGATTATTGCAATAAACCACATCATACTTGGGAAAACTTCTAGAAGATTCATGGGAAGCCTGCAACTTGGAAGAGCAGTAAATCAAGTGACAGACCAATTCATGCATCCTCCTATGCCAACGAGGTTGAAGCAAGTCTGCTCAGTAAGGAGCAGATGGATCATCTTCTTAAACTACTAAAATCCAATTCTTTATCCAGCAGTAGCAATCCTTATCCTCTATCTTGTAGTCAAAATTCTGTCCCTTGGATCATTGATTCGGGAGCATCTGATCATGTGACTTCTTTCTCTTCTTTATTCAATACTTATTTATTTTGTTCTAAAAGTGAAAGAGTTAGGATTGCTGATGGCAGTTTCTCACCCATTATAGGAAAAAGTCAAATAAAAATTTCAGAAAATATTACTCTTCACTCTGCCCTTCATGTTCCTAAACTGGCTTGCAATTTATTGTCTGTCAGTAAATTATCCAAAAACTCACTGTCGTGTTGTTTTCTTTGACTCTCATCGTGAATTTCGAGACCGAAACTCGGGGAGAATGATTGGCAGTGCTAGAATGGTCAATGGTCTTTACTACTTTGATGATGACATATCCAGCAATAAAACAACTCAAGGCTATGGTTGTAGTATTAGTTCAATTTCGGCACGCAAGCAAATAATGCTTTGGCACTTTAGAGTAGGACATCCCAGTTTTTCATATCTTAAACATTTGTTTCCTAACTTGTTTAAAGATTTGGATTGTTCGTCTTTTCAATGTGAAAGTTGTTATTTATCTAAAAGCCATCAAACTACTTATCTTACAAAACCCTACTGTGCCTCTAAACCATTCTACTTAATTCAAAGTGATGTGTGGGGTCCCTCCAAGGTTACCACCATGACTGGTGTAAAGTGGTTTGTAACTTTTATAGATGATCACACTCAGCTTTGCTGGGTTTATTTGATGAAAGACAAATTTGAAGTAAAAAACGTGTTTCAAAATTTTTACAAAATGGTTGACAATCAATTTCATTCAAAAATTAGTATTTTTCAATCTGATAATGGAAAAGAGTACTTCAATAAATATCTAGGGAATTTTTTTAGGGAAAAAGGTATTTTTCATCGATCTACATTTCGTGACACTCCTCGACAAAATGCTATTGCCGAAAGAAAAAATAAACATTTGCTGGAAGTAGCCCGAGCATTGTTCTCAGACCCGGACCAGACCAGCCGGTCGGACCGGTTGAACCGGGCCTTGTTCCGGTCCGGTCAACCCCCTAAACCCGGATTGGGGCCAAAACCGAGAAAAACCGGTGACCCACTGGTCGAACCGGTAAAACCGGTGACCCAGTGGTCGAACCGGCCAAAACCGGTCCTCTTTTTTTTTTTTTTTTTTTGGGTTTTACTTTTTTTTTTTTTTTTCTTTCTTTCTTTCTTTCTTTCTTTCTTATATATTTATATATATATATAAATATATTTCAAAATTTTGACTAAAAATTCTTATTTCAAGAGTCTCCTCTCATAAGGAAGAGTCTCATTGAAACTTGAAAGCTTGAGGAGATTATGAAAGTCTATTCCTATTTATAGGAAAAGATTTTTCAAAGAGAACCTACAAAATTCTATGTGGGATTCAATCAAATTATTTGAAACATATTAATTGGAGGGAGAGTTGAAAATTTCATTTCCCTCCAAAATTAAATCTAGCAATCAATCAATTTATTTGGAGGGAATGTTTAAAAAATTTAATTTCTTTGAAATATTTTATCAATTATAACTTTATTAAATATTATTAATAAATACTATACAACAATTTTTATTTTTATTTGATTATTTATATATTTTTTTATTTATTTATAATTTATAATTATATTTTTTTAATTATATAATATTAATTATGACGTCACGGTTCGACCGCTTTGACCCGACGGTTGAACCGGTGACCCGTCCACCCGGTCCTTTTTCCGGTTCGCTCACCGGTCCGGTTTTGAAAACATTGAGCCCGAGCCATAATGTTCTCTGTGTATCTTCCCAAATATCTATGGGGATATGCCATTTTGACAGCCTCTTATTTAATCAACAGAATGCCTACCCGGGTTTTGCAATATGTCACACCCCTAGAATATTTCCAAAAAACCTTTCCTGATTGCAGAATTAATTCTTCTGCCTTTAAAAAAATTTAGCTGTACTGTTTTCATTCACATACCCTGCCAATTTCGATCCAAACTTGATCCTAGAGCAGAAAAATGTGTTTTCATCGGGTATGCTCCAAACAAAAGAGGCTACAAGTGCTATAATCCTCGAACAAAAAAAAAATTCTGGTGAGTATGGATGTCTCCTTTCTTGAAACTCAATCCTATTTTACCAAAAATTCTCTTCAGGGGGAGAAAGAGAGAAAGGAAGAAAATTTTTGGCAGACAACTTTGGATCCCTTATCAAATCCTCTTCTCTCATCTCCATCCCTTGTTTTTGAAAAACAAGCACAGAAACAGGGTGTTCAAGATATGGAGAACGAAAGAAATCCTAATCCAACTTCTCCAAACATAGAAGGCTCACAAGCAGGGGGAGAAATACTACAATTGGAACAAACTGTTCCCAAACTTGAGTTTTTGGTTTATGCTCAGAAAAATACTCAAAGAAAAAGTAAAGACCAGCCAACCACTCTGCCACAAATCCAATCAGAATCTGTTAAGAAGGGTCCCTCAAGTAGTTCAGGTAATCCTAATCTGGTTCCTCCTTCATCTATCTCTACTTCATCTCCATTTCCTTCAGCGGTTTTACCTAATGTTATACCCACAGATTGTGATTTTCCTATAGCCATTAGGAAAGGAGTTCGAAAATGTACCCAACCTTCCATTGCGAAATATTTATCCTATGATAAACTTTCCGATAGTCATAGGACATTTACTTTAAAAATATCTAACCTGTTTGTTCCTAGAATTATTAAGAAAGCCTTGGATGATCCTAATTGGAAATCAACAATTATGGAAGAGATGAATGATCTGGAAAAGAACGGTACTTGGAAGTTAGTGAATCTGCCTAAGGACAAAAAGACAATAGGGTGCAAATGGGTATTTACAGTGAAGTGCAAAGCTGATGGTAGCGTGGAAAGATATAAGGCGAGACTCGTGGCAAAACGGTTTACACAAACCCTCGGGATTGACTACCAAGAAACCTTTGCTCCGGTTGCCAAGATGAACTCAATTCGGGTTTTACTGTCACTAGCCGTTAATTACAGCTGGCCTCTACATCAATTAGATGTAAAACATGCCTTCTTAAATGGAAATCTAGAAGAAGTAGTCTATATGAACCTACATCCAGGTTTTGAGAAGAAGTTTGGTATAGATAAAGTCTGCAAATTAAACAAGTCTCTATACGGCCTCAAACAACCCCCAAGGGCGTGGTTTGAACGCTTTGGAAAGGTTGTAAAAAACCTTGGATACAATCAAAGCCAAGCAGATCATACTATGTTCTATAAACACTTAAGAGAAGGTAAAGTAGCTATCTTGATTGTTTATGTTGATGACATAATTCTAACAGGTAATGATAGTGCAGAATTGGAAAAGTTAAAGAAGGGACTTGCTAAAGATTTCGAGATAAAGGACCTGGGAGCACTAAAATACTTTCTTGGAATGGAGTTTGCTAGATCTAAGGAGGGCATTTTTGTCACTTAGAGGAAGTACACACTAGACTTGCTCAAAGAAACAGGCTTGCTTGGATGTAAAGCTGTTGAAACACCAACCAAGCCCAACTTGAAGCTACAACATGCTAGAATTGAAGACGTGGTGAATATAGACCAGTTTCAGAGACTTGTTAGAAGACTGATCTACTTATCTCATACACGTCCCGACATAGCATTCACAGTAAGCAGAGTAAGCCAATTCATGCATTCACCAGGATAGGAGCACTTTGAAGCAGCTTACAGGATCCTAAGGTATCTAAAAGGAACTCCTGGTAAAGATTTGATATTTAAAAAACAAGGACATCTTCAAGTGGAAGTATATACAGATGCGGATTGGGCTGGAAACATCACTGACGGGAAATCTACCTCAGGCTACTGTACCTTTGTTGGAGGAAATTTGGTTACTTGGCGGAATAAAAAACAGAACGTAGTGGTTAGAAGTAGTGCTGAAGCTGAATTTAGATCAGTGGCTCATGGAATTTGTGAAGTTTTGTGGATCAAGAGATTATTGGAAGACTTAAAAATTCCAAGAGCATCACCAATGGAAGTGTACTGTGACAACGAGGCAGCAATTGCAATTGATTATAATCCTATTCTTCACGATAGAACTAAGCATGTGGAAGTCGACAAGCACTTTATCAAAGAAAATATTGAGAAAGGATTGATCTGCATGTCTTATATACCCACTGCGGGTCAGATTGCAGATGTTCTTACAAAGGGACTGCACAAGAGGCAGTTCAACCACCTAATCAGCAAGCTGGCCATGGAAGACATTCAAGCCAACTTGAGGGGGAGTGTTGGAAATGGGAAGAAAATAATTCTACCAGGATATGGCTGAAATTTAGTCAATACTATAGAATAGGAAAGTTTATATTTAGAATCAGAATTAGTAGCTAATCAGTTCCTAATTTTATGCCTTGTATCTCCTATAAATAGAGGTGATGTGTACATTGTTTAAATATGAGAATAAGAAATATTATTCTTTCTAACTTTCAATATTTGACAAATTAAATCATAAATTAATTACAGTGTCTATATATATATAGGGTATATATACATGTATATCATAATATCTAATTAAAATTGTTAGAATAGTTGTTTTATTTCTTTATTGTCCTTCTATTAATATTTACTTAAGTTGAGGATATGATGGTCATTTCACTATTTTATACGTATTTTGCTGATGTAGAGTTAATATTTGATTCCAGATATATAAAATTACTATTTCTCTTCGTCTTCGTCGTCTTCTTCTTCTTAAACTCTATAAACCCTAACCCTAAATTTCTTCATTATTCATTCTAACTTGGTATTAGAGCAATATATTCTTCATTAGAAAGTGTTCTATAGACTCTAGAGATCGATTGAAGGTGACCGAGACGTGCTGATGTCATCATCCGTACGATGACGTCTGCATGACATAAGCACTGTATGGACGGGTCTTTCACCCCTAGACTCGAAATTACCTCCTGATATTTATGGTGATTTTTGTGAATTTTTTTGGAGCTGTTTGATGTGATTTTTCGATTTTTAAATGATTTTTGGATTTGTGGTGCTGATTTTTGCAATCTGCGATTCTAGCCTCGATTTTGTGATTTTGATTGCTGGGCTATGTCCTATGGGAGCCGACTGAGCCTCCTCAAGCATCCTTTGGAGTTTATTTTGTGATTCGGTGCATTGGGTGTGTCTTTTTGGTCTCACAGAAGGTCAGTTTGCTGTTTGTTTACTGTATTGTTGTGTGGCTGTCACTGTTACTATGTTTTTTTGGTATTGTCGTTGGTGTCTTGCTCTCCTTCTCCTCATGGATTGTTAGTTTGGTTCATCTAACCCGTGTTCTCCTCTTCAGTGGCATTTCTGCTTGGGTCATCCCTCTGTGGCCAAGCTCAAGTTAATTGTTCCTGGTTTGAGTCATATTTCTCAGATTGAGTGTGAAGCCTGTCAATTTGGGAAGCATCACCATAGTTCTTTTCCTAGTAAGAGTGTTAGTCGTGTGTCTAAGTCTTTTGCTCTTGGCCATACAGATATCTGGGGTCCTTCTAGAACACCCACTGTTAATGGTTTTTTTTATTTTGTTATTTTTGTGGATGATTATTCTCGGATGACTTGGTTTTTTTTAATGAAACAGAGATTTGATTTGCCTTCTATTATCTCTAAGTTTTATAATGAAATCTTTACTCAATTTGGGAAACGTATTAAGATATTTAGGTATGATAATGCCTAAAAAATGTGCAGTCTATTGTGACTACCTTTTGTGATGCTCGCGATATTATTCATCAGAATAGTTGTTCTTATACATCTCCTCAAAATGGTGTTGCAGAGCATAAACACCGTCATTTGTTAGATGTTGCCGCACTTTGATGTTTAATATGCATGTTCCCAAACAGGTTTGGGGCGATACTGTTCTCACCGCTTGTTTTCTTATTAACCACATGCCTTCTAGTGTTGTACACACGTCTCCCTATTCTCAGTTATATCCCACATCGTCTCATTTTCCCTTGTCACCTCGGATTTTTGATTGTGGCCTTTGTCCATGTTCTTGACCCTAGCTTAGATAAGTTATCTCCTCGTGCTTGCACGTGTGTGTTCTTAGGCTACTCTCGTACTCAGAAAGGGTATCGATATTATCATCCTGAGTCACCTCGATACTTTGTTAGTGCTGATGTTACCTTTTTTAAGTCCACTTTTTTTTCTCCTCTTCTGGGCAACAATTATCCCCTGATCTTCTCTCTTGTCGTACGAGGGAGACAACTTCTCTCATCCCTACTTTTCCGTCTTGTGGTCTTTCCTCCTCCACTTCTATATCCTCTCTCTCCAATCTTCCCGTTACCCCTCCTTTATAGGTTTATCAATAGTCTCAAGCTCATCGCATTGTATCTTATGGCCCGACCAGTTCATCTCCTTCGTCTGAGGTTCCTGACTCCCCTGCTCCATCTGCTGATAAGCCCTCTGATGACCTTTCTATTGCCCTCTGCAAAGGTAAACGTACTTGCACTCAACATTCTATTGCTAATTTTGTTTCTTTAGTGTGGATTGTCAGTGGATTTATACTGTTAAGTATCTTCCTGATAGGACTGTTGAGCGGCTTAAGGCTCGCCTAGTAGCCAAAGGCTACACACAAACCTATGGTGTTGATTACTTGGGAGACTTTTTCTCCTATGGCACGTCTTAATTCTGTTCGGATCCTTCTCTCCATTGCAGTTAATCAGTCTTGGCCTTTGTATCAACTTCATATCAAGAATGCCTTCCTTTATGGCGAGGTCTATATGGATCAACCCCTTGGCTATGTTGTTCCCAGTTATAAGCATCTTGTTTGTCGATTACGGAAGGCCTTGTATGGTCTCAAGCAGTCTCCTTGTGCCTGGTTTGATCGTTTCAGTGCTGTTGTGCTTGCCTATGGTTTTCATCGTTCACCTTTGATCACTCTGTCTTTGTTCGACACTCGTCTACTGGGAGTATTGTTCTTATTGTATATGTCGATGACATAATCATTTTTGGGAGTGACTCCACTGGTATTGCTGATTTGAAGTGGTATTTAGGCCAACAATTTCACACCACAGACTTGGGTTATCTTCGCTATTTTCTTGGGATTGAAGTTGCTTGCTCTTCTCAGGGATTGTTTCTCTCCCAATGGAAGTATATTCTTGATCTCCTTACTGAGACTGATCTCTTAGGCGCTCGCCCTAATGATATTCCCATAGATTCTAGTGTCAAGTTTGATAGTGCAACCGGGGACTTGTTTCCTGATATTGGTTGTCATCATCGGTTGGTTGGAAAGTTAATCTATCTCACTGTCACTCGTCCCGATATTACGTATGGCGTGGGTGTGGTTAGTCAGTTTATGCATGCTCCCCGCCAATCCCATTTTGCTGTTGTGTGTCATATTTTGCAATACTTAAAGAGTGCCCCCGGTCGGGGTTTACTATATCGCCCATCTTCCCCGTTATCTGTCACTGGCTTCAGTGGTGCTGATTGGGCTAGTAATAGGATTGACCGCCGTTCCACCTCGAGCTATTGTACCTTCGTTGGTGGTAATCTTGTTACTTAGTGTAGCAAGAAACAGCTTCTTGTTGCTCATTCTAGTGTCAAGGCTGAGTACCGTGTCATGGCTCATATTGCTTCTGAGATGCTCTGAATTCAGTCTCTTCTTCGGGATTTTAGTTTTTCTGTTCCCACTTCTATGAGTATGTCTTGTGATAATCAGACTGCTATCTTCATAGCCAATAATCCCGTGTTCTATGAACGAACCAAACATATCAAATTTGATTGTCATTTTATACATGATCTCTTACTACACAAGCAACTTGTGACTCCTTATGTTCATTCTGAAGATCAATTGAGTGATATTCTCACTAAACCTTTTACTCAGTCTTCGTTTCATCGTTTATCCGTCAAGTTGGGCTGGTTTGACCTCTATGCTTCAGCTTGAGGCTGAGTGTTAGAATAGTTGTTTTATTTCTTTATTGTCCTTCTGTTAATATTTACTTAAGTTGAGGGCATGATTGTCATTTCACTATATTAGGATTTGTATATATATTTTGCTGATAAACAACGGGAGAGATTGATGCGGATGCGGCCCATAGGATTAAGGCGGGATGGTGTAAGTAGAGAAGTGTGTCTGGGGTATTGTGCGATAGACGAATACCCACTAGACTTAAAGGTAAGTTCTATACAACGGCTATTAAACCAGCGATATTGTATGGGACAGAGTATTGGGCAACCAAGAAACATATAGATAAGATGAGTGTGGCTAAGATAAGAATGCTACGGTGGATGTGTGGCAAGACTAAACAAGACAGAATTAGGAATGAGTGTATTCGGGAATGGGTAGGAGTAGCACCGATAAAAGATAAGTTGAGAGAGAATCGATTGAGATAGTCTGGTCATATTCAACGGAGACCAACAAAGGCAGTAGTGAAGAGATGCGATGCTGTAACGGTAGATGGAAGTGTTACGGGACGGGGTAGGCCTAGATTAACATTGGTTAGCATTGTAAATAGAGATATGGATCTACTTAATTTGACTAACGAAATAGCATTTGATAGGGCCGCGTGAAAAAGAATGATTTATGTAGCCAACCCCATTTGATGGGACTTAAGGCTTAGTTTGGTTTGGTTTAGTTGGGTATATAGATTTTGCTAATGTAGAGTTAATATTTGATTCCAGGTATATAAAATTACTCTCTTCTTCCTCTTAAACCCTATAAACCCTAACCCTAAATTTCTTCATTATTCATTCTAATTAAAATTAAAAATTAAGTTTGTTAAAAAATATAGGGCGAATTACACTAACAGTCCCTATAATTTGGGACTCATGTCACTTTGGTCCCTAACTTTTCAATTGTAACACATTTGACTCTAAATTTTAAATCTTGTTCCAAATAAGGCCAATTGAAGATACCATTGCTTAATTTCAAGGGCAAAATTGTCAATTTAATAAAATATAAAATATAAAATAATTTGATAAAAATAAATGTCCAAAAAATATTTTTAAATTTTTAAAAATTATTTCTACCCACAAAAGATAAAATTATGTAAAATTGATAAATATTTTAGACATTTATTTATTTATTTTTATCAAATTAATTTTTATTGTGTGCTTGGATGATGATCATGTAATGGATGGTTATTAGGATTTTAATGTGTAATCGATATATTTAATATATAAAATGTTTTTAGTTTTGAATTTTTTGATTTAATGGATTGGTTTAATAATGATATCAAAGTTATCGCCATATTTAACTTTTGAAAAAATAGAAACTAATTTAATGAAAATAAAAACAACTACCGATTACATGATCATCATCCAAACACATAATAAAAATTAATTTGATAAAATAAATAAATAAATAAATGTCTAAAAGACTTATCAATTTTACATAATTTTATCTCTAGTGGGTAGAATTAATTTTTAAAAATTCAAAAATATTTTTTTGATATTTATTTTTGTCAAATTAGTTTATATTTTATCAAATTGATGATTTTGCCCTTAAAATTAAGCAATAGTATTTTCAATTGTCCTTATTTGAAATAAGATTCAAAGTTCAAAGTTCAAAATCAAATGTGTCACAATTGAAAAATTAGAGACCAAAGTGACACAAGCTCCAAATTATAGGGACGGTTAGTGTAATTCACCCAAAAAAATATTTGGTAAACACTAGTTTCTTAAATGATTTGTGTTATAATTTTAATTTTTTTGGGTTAGTCATGGAGGTGAATTTATTTATTTATCCACCAAGAGACAAGAATAGAAGAAGAAAACATAGAGGGTATAATTGTCTTTTTAATGTTAATATTAAAGGAATTGAGGTTGCATTTTAGTCCAAAACACATGTGGGGCATATGGCTATTTTTAAAAAACAGTGGGATAAAGTGCTATCAAGCCATACCACATTGAGGTATATTACCCTAAAAAATACCCATAGATTTATAGATTCAACTTGGGAGGAGTGAAGTACAGATGCCACTCAGAAAATAGGTCTGACTAACAAATTATGTTGGATCGATGAACAAATTCATAAATAACTTGCGACACAATTGGAGCCATTGGAATGTACAAAATCTGTACAGAATTCATGTGAAAGTTTATGTTTCAACTCTGATTGCAACAGGGACAGTCCAATTCTCACTTCAACAAGTGTACATCAAACAACTATTCTGACACAAAAGTTGGAGGAGCAATTTAAAAAGATAAAGGGTTGGGTCTGGTCAAGTTGCCAATTTTCTGTTTTCCATTTTTCTGAACAAAAAAACATGATGCATTTTTTTTTTCCAAAAAAAAAAACAAGAAACATGCTTGGTACCCACATCTCTCTCTCTCTCTCTCTCTCTCTATTGCGAGGGTTTAACATTAGATGCCTGATTTTCAGTGGAAGGGGGTTTATGGACAGGGATCAAAGAGAGAGGGAAGGGACTGAGGGAGGGAGTTTCTGTGGGTGGGAAGGGGAGTTGCAGGTCACAGGGGTGAGGGAGAAGAGGTCACAGAAGATGAGAGGTGAGGGGTGAGGGAGGGAGTCGCAGGTCAGGGAGTGAGGGAGAAGGGGTTATAGAGCGGGAGGGATGAGGGAGGGAGTTGCAGGTTATGTTACAAGTGCTCGGGTATGAGTATCGAGCGCAAGCGGTAGTGCATGTCCAAGCGTTAGATCATCCTAAACCTTAATTTTAGAATATTGGGAAATATATGCAAAAGCTGGATATGAGTATGAAAGACACGTCTCAAACACTTAGATATAATGCATATTGTAGTATTCCTAGATAAATGTGGTAAATTATTTAGAAATGTACTTCAAATTAAATAAGATTTAGAGTAAATATAGAAATTATATCTCTTTCGTGTGAGAAGCTAGAAATGCTTCTTTACTGGCAAATGTGTAAATCTTCTTCAAACATCATATAAAATTTGAGGATCCTAGTGTTAAAATTGAGTATGGGAGTCAAACAATACCTCACACCCTCAACCTTGTCATATCCAACGGACACAAGTACACTTTTTGTTTTAAATGTGTGAAATACCAAAACAGTTTATTGTTTTCTTCCAATCAGAACATAACATTAAAGAACACAACTGTAATCAACCATAGTTATGTTGTGCCCCCATGTTATAAGAGCATCTCCAACGGTGCATCTTTTTTTTCACCAAATTTGAGTAAAAATTTGAGTAAAAACTCCATTTGATATCAAGTGCTCCAACAAAGGATTTTGAGCTTTCATCAAAATACCGGTCGACCAGGTTGGGTCTGGTCAAGCTGCCAATTTTCAGTTTTCCATTTTTTTGAACAAAAAAACATGACGCATTTTTTTTTTTTCCACAAAAAAAAAAAAAAAAAAAAAGAAACTAGAAACATGTTTGGCACCCACATCTCTCTCTCTCTCTCTCTCTCTCTCTCTCTCTATTGAGAGGGTTTAACATTAGACACCTGATTTTCAGTGGAAGAGGGGCTTATAGACAGGGATCAAAGAGGGAGGGAAGGGCTGAGGGAGGGAGTTTCTGTGGGCGGGAGGGGAGTTGCAGGTCACAGGGATGAGGGAGAAGAGGGAAGGGCTGAGGGAGGGAGTTTCTGTGGGTGGGAATGGGAGTTGCCGGTCACAGGGGTGAGGGAGAAGAGGTCACAGAAGATGAGAGGTGAGGGGTGAGGGAGGGAGTCGCAGGTCAGGGAGTGAGGAAGAAGGGGTTATAGAGCGGGAGGGATGAGGGAGGGAGTTGCAGGTTATGTTACAAGTGCTCGGGTATGAGAATCGAGTGCAAGTGGTAGTGCATGTCCAAGCGTTAGATCATCCTAAACCTTAATTTTAGAATATTGGGAAATATATGCAAAAGTTGGATATGAGCATGAACGAAACATCTCAAACACTTACATATAATGCATATTGTAGTATTCCTAGATAAATGTTGTAAATTATTTAGAAATGTACTTCAAATTAAATGGGATTTAGAGTAAATATAGAAATTATATCTCTTTCGTGTGAGAAACTAGAAATGCTTCTTTACTAGCAAATGTGTAAATCTTCTTCTTCAAACATCATATGAAGTTTGAGGATCCCAGTGTTAAAATTGAGTATAGGTGTCAAACACATACCTCACACCCTTAACCTTGTCATATCGAGCAGACCAAAACAGTTTATTGTTTTCTTCCAATCAGAACATAACATCAAAGGACACAGCTGTAATCAACCATAGTTCTGTTGTGCCCCCCATGTTATAAGAGCATCTCCGACGGTGCATCTTTTTTTTCACCAAATTTGAGGAAAAACTCCATTTGATATCAAGTGCTCCAACAGAGATTTTGAGCTTTCATCAAAACACCGGTCGACCAAAAGGATGTCCTTCACAAATTTTTGCCTAGAGCTGGTCATCCAAGAGGACATCTAGTGGAAAAATCTAACAGTTATGAATAGTGATTTGATGAAAGCTCCTAGGCATGCTCAATTTGATGAAAGATTTTTGATATCCTCAATTTGATACTAATCTGATGAAACCATTGGAGCAGGAAAAATATTGTTTTTTCATCAAATTTAAATTTGATGAAAGAATTGATGAACCGTTGGAGATTGTCTAACAATGATAACCCCAAAATAAATAATAACACACAAAAAGCAATTGAAAGTCCTTGTACTTAGAAACTGAAGAACAAACCTTGGAAAGCAAATCCCGATCACGCAAGTTTGAAGCAGATACTGATATCTGCACAAATTAGTGGAGAAAAAGTTAAGTATGGCAGCTGAGGAAGCATATTAAACATAACAAATTGAATTAACAACCTCAATACATCTTGTAATACATTGTAGCACAAATTCTATACATATGAAGAACATCCAAAGTAGGTGCACAGATTTCCTGCCAAATGACAAAAAAAAAAAAAAAATCTATACCACAAATTCTGTTGAGATGATCAGACCTTGTTCAGATCAATATGAGCTTGGGGAAAAGTTAAGTTTGGCCCAAGTGTATAATGTTTATTACACACAACTTTTTTGTGATAAGTCACAAAGTAACAATGGCATATATAATGTAAATTGGTTTTGAAAAATTAGAGGTTCAATCAAGGGAGAGAATTACTCCAACTGTAAGACATTCGGCTTATGGTAAAGGCTTTAGTCCGTGATCAATGTGGCCAATGGTTCTACAATTTGGCCAAGGCTTGAACTGACCTCAGCTTGGCTAAACTTACAAATCTGGTGGTACAAGCCTGTGGAAAAAATTATCAATTGGCCCTTCAAGCATTCCTTCATAGAGCATCCACTTCAGTGTTTTTGTATCCTGCCATTTGCCGACAACAACCACCTCACAAAATACAATTGCAAACCCATTTCTATATGCAAAATGCATGAATTTCTGTAAATTTATATTTAAGTTGAAATAAATCAATGATGACCTATCTGTGGAAAGCAACTTAAATATAATACAT
The DNA here is from genome assembly GCA_030407325.1 of Camellia japonica. Lineage (NCBI taxonomy): Eukaryota > Viridiplantae > Streptophyta > Magnoliopsida > Ericales > Theaceae > Camellia > Camellia japonica. The sequence continues at coordinate 79,710,041 of JAPPVO010000059.1, read as the reverse complement.
AGCAAAATCAAAAGCCAGTATAAAGAAATGAAAATTTTCATTATCTACAGATTGTTTAGCCAACACTCTTGAGTTGTTTCATGCAGAAGTTCACAATTAGTTTGTCCATCATTATTATTTCACCAATTTTATAACAGCTTAAGTGCACTTGTTTTCGACCAGACAATACTTCCTAAAGTATGTGGAAATCTTGTTTTATCAGGCCAGTGATGCCACCAATTTGATTTGTTATCTTCATGGAACAGCAGCTTGAAAGTGAATGAGAGATGATAATGTAACATGGTGAACTAATAGTTCAACACAAAAGTACCAAATTAATGGAGGAAGAACACGTCTACCTGTAACTGAAGATAAAAGCAGACTATACCCAACCACAGAACTGGCTTGTACAAGGTCTCACGAATGAAACAGGTTCACAAATACCATCAAAATCTACTAGAGGAATATAGATGAGGGACTTTACAAAGTCCAACAATAACTCTAAGAATGGGTTAACACTCCCCATGACCTAACTTACAAAATGCTCCATAATCTGTTCTTAACTTGTATAGGATCCTCACTCTATGGTAATGTCTTCGAGCCACACCCCCAAATAAAGCAACTAAACTCCAACCTTTTTCCCTCTTTTCCCCAATTCTACCTGATAACGAACATGAAAAGAAGTAAAATGGCAAATCTAAAATCTCATAAGTAGTCCACCTAGAGCTTTATGTATCAGAATTCGCAAAGTAAGAAGAATGCAAAGCTGGGGGCTGGGGGAGAGATTGAATAAAAAAGAAAGAATCTCGACTTCTTGGAATCCAATTCACCACTACCTAAAGACCAGACAAGAGAGAAAAGAGAGAGAATGAAAGGCCAAGGCACCACCTCTTAGCTTTGCTTTCTGCCTTATAAACTTCACTACCTGAACTATATGGAACATGGAGTACACCTAGAGCTTTATGTAATCATGTTTAGGATTAGTTTGAGACATATTTTCATCTATTTCATATTTAGAATGTCTTTGGACAAATTTAATTGTTTTTAATTCAATTTTAATACTTGGGAGTATTTTAGCAATTTGTAAATTATTGACACGGGTTGTAGGGCTCATGGGTCTTCTTATGGATCAAATTATGTTATTGGTTCTTCTATAGAGTCTTTATTGGGTCTAGGATATTTTAGTTGATCAAAATCTCTTAACTTCCTATTTATTTATTTTTTTTAAAAAAAAAATCTCTTAATTTCCTAATTATGGAATCATAGTCTTAGTATTAAACAAAAAAAAGGAAAAGTTTGTCAAATAAGCATGTATCTCTTTTTGAGGAGTTGAATTATGAAATTTACGATTGTGTTTGTATGAATTTGCATAACCCTTGCGAGGGTGAAGTACCTCTTTCCCACTCCTCCTCCTCCTCCTCTTCTTCTTCATCATCATTGTGAATAACCCAAATATTATTTCTAGACTATTGTTTGCAGGCTCAACCTTCACAAAGTGCACTTTTCAACCCAAAATCCTATCTAATAATGCCCACATCAATTTCATCCCCCTTTTCCCTACCTATTGGCATTAAACCCTAAATTAGTCATTATTTAGTCATTTAAATAGTCTATTTTGAAAATTAAAAAGGCAATCACTTCAGGAAATCAAACCAAACCAAACCTCACACCTATTCATCTCCAAACCCCATAAACTTTCTTCTTCCTCTTAGAACACTATCCCTAAAAGCTTTCCATAACCAACAAACCCACACAATTCCTATTATAGGCAGCAATCAACCAAGTTTCCTAAAGATGTATTACATCACTTGCACCCCTCCATCCACAAACAAGATCAGCCACACTGCAGGTATGCCCTTTGGTTGCAACTTAATGAAGAAACTTTGACTCTGTCACTTGAGAAAAATGAAACAAAATTTATTGCTTGCCTTCTTATACAAGAGAATAATTCCTTAAATCTTCTAGGCTCTAGCACTCACATCCTATGCTAAAGCTTCTTCAAAGATGTGGACTGAAGATTTCCTCTCTGCATAATCCCCCAATTAGAATACTCCATTTCAGAGAGCAAAAACCTTGGTACACTCTACTACTCATACGTTAAATCACTATAGTTCATCGAACAAACAATTAAGTAGCTGCCTTGATGCAGGACAATTAAGGACAGCAGCAAATCTAGGCTTTTGGGTCTGATTTTAATTGGATTTTATGGCTGCAATTGCAATAAGAATATAGGGGACAAGTAGGATTTGTTTAGGGTAATAAATAGATAAGAGTTTAAGCATGAAAAGATGGGATTTTAACACTGTTTAGGGGCTGTTATGAGGCTGTGAACAGTAACTCGTGAATAATAATCTAAAATAGAAAAGAAGAAAGGAAAGACGAAGATGAGACTAGGCATCAAACCTAGATTCCACAGGCATCACACCTTGGGTTTGATTGCATCACACAACCTATAAAAAAAACTTCAAAGCTCTCAACTTTTTATAAAATATCAACTCTCTCAATTATAAGCATTACAAGGCTTTATATGGAATTAGGAGACTTTATAAACCAATTAGAACCAAAAACAGAAAACTACTAAAATATCTTTAATTTCTAAAACTAATTTAAGACCAAATAAGAAACAAAAACAAAGACTAATTAAATAACTTGACCCACAAGACTACCCATGGGCGACCCATACAGCTCATATCAGTAAATATAAAATCACCAAAATACTCCTAACCTTAAAAATCCTAGAAAACACAAAAATACTAATAAAATAAAACTCTAATAACATTAGAAACATAATTATAGAAGATTTCTATCAGTTTCTTTATGAAATCAAGCCAATGTCCAAGTATCATTACTTCTTTGAATTTAGCCTTTCTTGAGCTTCATATACTCTGCATCATTCTCCCTTGGTTGGAAAAAAACTCGACCTCAAGTTTTAAAGTGTTGGAGTATAAGAATCCACAAATTTTGAAATTGCATCCATGGCTTCACATTAAAATTTTCAAGTTGGCAGCATCGTTTCTTCTTTATTGGAGGTAGCAATGAAAGCAACAAGGTATTTTCAGCTCTAAAGCTGAATTTATCTGGAATGACAAAATCAATTGAAGTAGAAGATGAACCCTTGAATTGATCAAAGTGTTGAGTTGCCCCATCATCCATTCCATTCTTTTTTGGCTTTGTAATATAGTGCTCACAATCAATTTGAATGTTCCTATTTGCATCAACAAACATGGATTCCATATTCTCAATCTTTTTCTCAACAAAAATGTTGTTTTGCAATCCTTTTGTAACTTCAGCATATGCTTTAAAGGCGTATTTTGCTCAACACTAGCAGTCGGTTGCTTCGATTCTTCATTCCGACAGCTTCCATAGCATCCAATTCCTCGCTTTGGACTCTAGTAATAACTAGATCTTCTTGGGGTAAGAGCTTCGTTATCCTTCAAAATCTAGTCATCTTTCACCTTGTGCGGGGTTTGATTGTCCTCCTTCACTTGTAGCTTCAATTGCATAAGCTTTTGATCTTTAACTCTAGCTTTCAGCTTTGGTACAACTTCTTGTGTGTACTCCATCCTATATCTTGACTAATGTGGCACTTCTTGCCTAATAATAGGGCTTAATGCAAGTTTAAATCTAGCAAGTCTGACATAATTCTTCCAAAACTCGATTTCGAGTGTCAAGTGCCTCAAGTCTTTGCATATATTCTTCAAAGAAAGTGTTGTCATGTCTTGAATCAACAAGTTGGTCACATGACTCAAAAAAGATTATTTGAAGGTATATACTTCTCTTGAAGCTTAGCTTTCATCTCTTGCGATGTGTTTATTGGTGGCAATTCCAATCTTCTTATGTCTTCTTCAACACGATACCACCAAAGTTGTGCCAAACCTACAAGTTTCATCTTGGCAAATCTTTCTTTTTGATCATCCGTCCAATCATAGCAATCAAAATATTCCTCAATTGAAACAAACCAATTAAAAAACACCACAGGATCATCTCTTTCTTCAAAATTTGGAACTTCTTTGTTATGGGGTATAACATATTGTGGCACATAGGATCTCCCACTTTATAAGAACATCGTGCCGAAACCTTAAGCTCTGATACCAAACTGGTGCAAGACGATTAGGGGCAGCAGCAAATCTAGGCTTTTGGTTCTGATTTTAATTGGATTTTATGGCTGCAATTGCAATAAGAATATAGGGGACAACTATGAAGCATGGACACTCCAAAATCGGTGCCGTGGCAGCGTCCGACACGCGGACATGCTGAGGATACGAGGACACATACGAGACACGTTAGATGGCGTATTCCTTTAATTTAATGATTTTTTTTTAGGGGACACGGCATGGACACACGTGCCATATCAGGACACAACGGGGCTCATTTTTAATTTTGTTAATATTTATTTGGGGTCAAAGTATAATATTTAAAAGGTTAAAAAAAATAAAAAAAATAAAAAAACAACGATGTATAAGAAGAATCCCATCCAATCGTCTATCAGTCGATCCAGTCGGCAGTGAACATCATTGATCCAGTCGATCCGGTTGATCGAAGACCCCCATCCATTAAACCAATCGTTTATCGCCCACTTGAACATTGTTGATCCACCTCCATCCAGTTGATCGAAGACTTCAAAGGTAAGCCCCTCTCTCTCTATTTCTCTTTTTCTCTCTCTCACGCTCGATCGTCTCTGTTCTCTCTCTCTTTCTCTCTTAGATCGTCTATGTTCTCTCTCTCTCTCTTTCTCTTTCTCTTTGTTTGCATATAATTTACTTTATATAAGATAATTGATCATATATAATATATATATAAATATAAAATAAAATTTATAAATTATAATTTTTATCTTGTATAATAAAATATCTAATTGTTATTTATTAAAATATCATATATAATAATATTTTTTGTAAATTATTATTTCTTAACTTTTTAACATAAAATAAATCATCCAATTATTTAAAAGAAATCGAATTAAATCATATATAATAAAAATATTATAAAATAAAATATCTAATTTTTCTTTTTATTTATTTTAACATATTTTATTATATTTGTTATATTTTTTATTTATAATATATATCAATTAAAAATAAAAAAAATAAATTGACAATAACACATTATTTAAAAAATATAATAAATAAATAAAATAATTAATGTGTATTAAAATAAAAATATTTATTAAAAAATTAAAAAAATTGCCGTGTCCCCTGCTATGGCTATGTCCGTGTCCCCATTTTTTAGAAATTGCCGTGTCTCGTGTCCGTGTTCGTATGTGTGTCCGTGTCCCTGTCTGCGCCTGTGTCCATGCTTCATAGGGGGACAAGTAGGGGGAACAAGTAGGATTTGTTTAGGGTAATAAATAGGTAAGAGTTTAAGCATGAAAAGATGGGATTTTAACACTATTTAGGGGCTGTTATGAGGCTGTGAACAGTAACTCGTGAATAATAAACAGAAAAGAAGAAGAAAGAAGAGAAGAAGATAGGAATAGACATCACACCTAGATTCCATAAGCATCACCCCCCCTAGAGTTTGATTGCATCACACAACCTATAAAAAAGCTTCAAAGCTCTCAACTATTTATAAAAGATCAACTCTCTCAATTATAAACAGTACAAGGCTTTGTATGGGATTATGAAACTTCATAAACCAATTAGAACCAAAACAAGGAAACTACTAAAATATTTTTAATTTCTAAAACTAATTTAAGACCAAATAAGAAATAAAAACAAAGACTAATTAAATAACTTGACCCATACAGCCCATGTTAGTAAATATAAAATTACCAAAATACTCCAAACCTTAAAAATCCTAGAAAACATAAAAATAATAATAAAATAAGACTAATAATATTAGAAACATAATTATATAAGATTTCTATCATTTTCTCTATCTATGAAATCATACCAATATCCAAATATCATCACTTCTCTAAATTTAGCCTTTCTTGAACTTCTTCATGCCTCCTTAGCATTTTTAAAGTAATTTTATTCCATATTCCGTTTGGTGTAACTTAAGCTAAAATCAAAAAGCATAAACTAAAAGCATCTCTTCTCTAACTTTTAAATAATTAATTTTTTTCAACTTATTTAACCTATTTATAATCAACTTTTCCTAACTTGTTTAAACTATTTTCCCCTAATAAGCCGTAATAACCAAACAGTAACTACCCGATTAAAAAGCTATGTTTGGGTAAAAAGTCACGACAAGTCTTTTTTTCGTTCCTTTTATAAAAAGTCAAAACCGCACTCAAAAATTTTAATTCCCAAACGAACCCTAAAATAAAATAAGCAATAATCAACTCATTTAAGCTATATCAAACACAAAAGTAAATTTTGTTTTCAATAGCAATAATAATAAATATATAAATAAATAAATAAAAACCTAATGCGTCACAACATCGCTTTCGAATCTTTAAGATCATATCCTTTGACGATACAATGATCGAAATTCAACTACTAGTGCTTACAAAGGAGTTTTTAGCTTCAATTCCAACAGTTTTATTCAATCATATTGAAATGCAAACAAGAAATCTGGAAGGAACTCCAAACATAAAAACATATAAATTTGTAAAATTTCTGTGCGTAAAAAAGAAGATGAACAACAGTTGAATGGATGAATGAAGTACCTCGATCCGCGAAAAGAGGCCGCGGTAGCCGCGAGCGGTGAAGAAGTAATCGACGGCGTCGTTGGGGCCGCCGTCAGCTAAATTACTTTGATAAGATGCGGCGGCGGCGGCACCACCAACCGCCGCCTGTCCTGCGGCGACGTTGGAGAAACAACAGCCCATTGCCGCCGCCCAAGCACTTGGTAGTAGCTGGTAGAGATTTTTTGGAGTCAATGAATGTATGTGAAACGTGAAAAGAAGACTTTGACCAGATATGTAAAAATGATAATTATATTATATTATATAATATAATTATATTATAATATAATTTGAATAAAAAAAATGATAATTATATTATAATATGACAAGTATTTTTATAAATATAAAATTTCATTTATTTTTAAATTTTAATATATAAATTATGCTTGTTTAGTATTTAAAATTTAATTTGACCCAGTGATTTTGGTCAAGTTTGGCAAGTTGTCAAAAAATCAAAAAGTTACTCAAAAAGTTAAAAAGTTATCACTATTCACCAAAAGTCAAAAATTACGGTTGCACAACTCTCAATTCTAATTTTCCCCTACACACTAATTTATACAATTTTTTAATACATATTTTTCCATAAAAAGTCAAAAAGTTAACCCAAACATCCATATTTTTTTTTCAATTTTTTAGGCCAAGTTTGGCAAGTTGAAAAAAAGCTAAAAAGCTAAAAAGTTACTCAAAAAGTTAAAAAGTTATCACTATTCACCAAAAGTCAAAAAGTATGGCTGCACAACTCTCAATCCTAATTTTCCCTTACACACTAATTTATACAATTTTTTAATACACATTTTTTCATAAAAAGTCAAAAAATTAACCCAAACATCCATATTTTTTCCCTCAACTTTTTAGTCCAAAAAGACAAAAAGTGCACTTATTTAGGACACCCCAAACAACCCCTTCGTCCAAAAAAATAAAAAATACACTTATTTAGAACACCCCAAACAACCCCTTTAAGTCGCCAAATAATTTCAATAATATTAGACACATCAATTGCTTTATTTATAAATCACTATTTGTCTTGTATAATTCAATTTAAAAATTACTTCCATGAATTATTTATATTAATTTATTTGATCCTAATTTTACACCAAATATCACTTATGTCAGTACATTAATTACGATATTGATTCATTATTGATTCACTTTTGCCTCTCAGTAGGATGACAAATATTCACATATTAGACCACCTTTAACGATTTATTAAATAATTCATCAAATTTAAATTTAATAAAAAACTCACTTTTTGTTATTTTAATCTAATATCAAATCTTTTATCAAATTTAAAATTTTTCAAATCTTTTATAAAATTGAAAATAGATATGTTTTTCATCAAATTACTATTCATAACTACTGAATTTTTACCATTAGATGTCTTTCAAATATCCACCTCAAGGCAAAATTTTGTGAAAAAATTGTACTAATCGGTTGACCGACTGCACATCTGCCTAGTCGTCCACCTAGTCAATCAGTGTTCTGATAAAACTTTAAAAACCTCCGTTAAAATACTTGATATCAAATAGAGTTTTTATTCAAATTTGATAAATAAAAATAAAAAATGAAAAAGATAAACCATTGGAACTGTCTTTATGTAACAAAATATAACCTAACTATTTTAATAAAAATATTCAATAAAACTCAAAATACAATAAATTATAACAAATTACTATCACTAAATATAACAAAATTAAACAAATTATGTGCGCAAATATTTTGTGTGATATTTTGTTACAAATAAAATAAATCAATATTAATATTTTAAGAGTAACTATTGAAATTGATAATTTAAGATAGTATGGGGAGAGGGAGAGGGAGAGGGAGAGGGAGTGATTGGTAAACACAATGGCCCACTTATCTGCTGTGTATTTCAGTACACGTCAGTGAAAAAAAATACTCCTCTGGGAAAGCATCGTTCAGCTTATCCGAAAACGACACATTGACATAAGTGGGTGTTTCTGTCAATATGTTAATGGAAAGGACTGCTAAATTGCCATGGAGTCCCTGAAGGCATTATGATTGTGGTGGAGTGTGGTGGCTAGAGATCATTGGTGATTGCAGCATACAATGGTGGTCCCTAGTAAACTACCCACCATGTTATTCATGATGAACAATTATGCAATAGTCCTGAAATATGAAGCTATCATATTTCTTCATTAATTATTATTTATTATGTTTACTATATTTCTGAATTATTTAATATAAATAATTAAAGAAAAAATTACATGCAAGCAAGAGAAGATAAAAAAATTACCAACACATGAGGTAACTTTTCATTTGTACTCCACCACAGACACAAATGCACCTCTATATATTTGTAATTTTTTTTGGGCAAATTACTTAGAAGTCCTATTTAAAAGATAATATGTTTATTTAGTCCCACAACCTTTTGAATACTCTCAAAAGTTTACTGCCTCTTTTTCTTCTTTATTCTTCTTTTTCTTCTTTAAAAGATTATTTGTTTTAAAAGCTTTTATTCTTCTTTATTCGCCTTGAAGAAATTTTTCCAACAGATCAGAGAGTATCGGTTGTGACTGAATCCTCTGAAATGTACTTTTGGCGTTACAGTAAGGAAACTGCTGGGGTTCTTGATTACACAAAGGGGCATCGAGGTCGATCCTTCCAAAATCAAGGCCATCTTAGAAATGCCACCACCAAGGACTCAAAAGGAGGTGCGTGGCTTTCTGGGTAAAGTGTAATTCATAAGACGGTTTATTGCAAAATTAACCTTAACTTGTAAACCACTATTTGGTCTCCTGAAGAAAGGAAAGAAGTTCCAATGGGATGACCGATGCCAAGTTGCTTTTGAACAGATCAAGCAGTATCTACAGAACCCACCCGTGTTATCGCCGCCAAAGTCGGGGAAACCGTTGATTCTGTATCTATCAGTGACCAACACGACAATGGGTTGCATGCTTGCGCAGGAATCTGAGAATAAGGTGGAGAAGGTCATATACTACCTGAGCAAGAACATGTTGGAATATGAAACACGTTACACTCCGCTTGAGAATGCTTGTTTGGCCTTGGTATGGGCTACCAGGAAGTTGAGACACTACTTGTTAGCTCACTCCATAATATTGGTTTCGAGATTGGATTCCATCAAATATCTCTTCGAGAAACCAGCACTTATGAGTAGGCTAGCTTGTTGGTTGCTTCTTCTCTCCAAATTTGATCTGAAGCACATGACTCGCAAGTCTGTGAAAGGGAGAGCGGTAGCGGAGTTCCTAGCCGATCACCCAGTAAAGGGAGATGAAGCAGTAGAGTATCTGTTCCCGAATGAGGCCATTCTGCAGCTTGAAAAAGAGGTCTGGACTATGTACTTTGACGGAGCGTCTAACCAGTACGAGTATAGGATAGGGGTGTTGCTGATAGCACCCGACAATTCCCACATACCCTTAGCTTTCAAACTCCGGTTCAAAGTATCAAACAATGAGGCAGAGTACGAGACATATATTGCTGGCTTGGAAGCCGCCTTGGAACTAGGGACAAAAGGTTGGACGTCATTGGGGACTCGAACCTAGTTGTGTCTCAAGCAAAAAGAGACTGGAAGGTTAAAGAAGAAATGAAAAAAACCAATCACCAAACCCTGGACGTTCTAATTCCCAGGTTTGAGAAACTAACCTTCACCCATTTGTTAAGAGAGAGCAACAGGTTCGCAGACACTTTATTAACTCTATCTTCTATGATAGATATTCTTTTGGGAGTCCGGATGCGTCCAATCATCATTGAACAGAGGTATGTGCCAGCCTACGAGCTGATTGCCGCCATAGATGAAGTACAATATCAAAACCCTTGGTATCATGACATCTGGAACTTCTAGGAAAATGAGGCTTATCCACCAGGGGCAAATGCCAAAGATAAGAGGGTAATACGAAGAATGGCTGCTCAGTTTATCATCTGTTGGTGTAAATTGTACAAACGGGGTCATCTTGGGATGCATAAACTGTGTGTTGATGCTGAAGAATCGAAGCGCCTAATGAAGGCCGTCCACGGAGGAGAGTGCGGAGCGCACATGAGCGGGGTGATGCTAACCCGAAAGATTCTCAAACAGGGTTACTACTGGTCAACCGTGGAAGAGGATTGGTTTTGTTCGGCGATGCCACAAATGCCAGATCCATGCAAACCCCATGAACATTCCACCGTCAAAGTTGTACAACATAACTTCGCCATGGCCATTTTCAGTTTGGAGGATTGACGTTATTGGGGCAGTTACTCCGAAGGGGTCGAACGGGTATGAGTACATCTTGGTGGCGATAGACTACTTTACAAAGTGGGTCGAGGCCCTATCCTACGCAGTGCTGAAGGCATCGCACGTAGCTAAGTTCATCAGGAACAACATTATTTGTCGCTATAGAGTCCCGAATGAGATTATTTCGGACAATGGTTCCCACTTCAAGAAGGAAGTAATCGACTTGTTGGAGAAGTACAACGTGGCTTTTCATAAGTCATCCACATATCGGTCGCAAACCAACGGAGCTGTTAAGGCCACCAACAAGAACATCAAGCATATTTTGCAGAAGATGATGGAAACCTACAGGGACTGGCCAGATAAGCTGTCATTTGCTCTCTGGGGCTACAAAACATCAATTCGAACTTCTACTGGGGCAATTCCGTATTCCTTGGTTTATGGGATGGAGGTTGTTCTGCCAATCGAAGTTGAGGTTCCGTCATTGCGGGTTATGGCTGAGTGCTAGATAGTTAAGGCAGATTGGCAGCAGAGCAGGTTCAAAGAACTTATGTTGTTTGACAAGAGAAGGATGAAAACACTGTATCACGTCCAAGGTTATCAACGAAGAATTTCCAGAGCTTTCAACAAGAAGGTTAAGTCCAGGAATTTGAAAGAAAAGGATTTGGTGCTTAAAGACAACCGAGCTCCCATCCACGACCCTAGGGGCAAGTTCAGACCTAATTGGACTGGCCCTTATATCATCAAGTCAATCCGGTCGGGTGGAGCTGTCGTTCTTATGGACCTAGATGGCCTCGAATTTTCCCAACCAGTTAACATGGACAAGTTGAAGAAATACTATCCCTAAGTGGCTTGCTAGGCCGAAAATCCGAAAGGGCGACCTAGGCAAAAGTTAGAGCACAGAAAATTTGAAATAAGAAAAACTAAGCTCGCAAGGTTGAAAACTCAGAAACGGCGGCCTTGGCAAAAGTTAGAGCGTCAAAGAAGAGTGTTAACACCCGAGTGAACCTAAACCAAACTACGTAAGGCTTGATCCCCATTTTTGGGATACGTAGGCAACTTCATTCTGAAATCCAGCCATAAACACTTCCAAATCAACTGTGTCCATGTGATTGTTTTGGTCATCTTTGTCTTTTCTACATCCAAGAGTTTGGTTGTGATCTCCAGTGCAGTGCTATTCAGACAAGGGGCAACTTTCCAGTTATGGGATCCGAGGTTGTACATCTCAATGATAGATTCCGGGCATGCCCAGTTGTGATCCTCATCGAAAATGGTTTTGAAAAGTTTTAATAAAAGTTGATTTTATTCAAATTAATCTTTTTACAACTTAGGCCATTTTTTGACCAAACGGAAAATTTTCAGTACCCACAACCTTCAATTTCATTGATTTCAATACAGAGTTCTCCGACTCTTGATACAAATTGAAGTTGTTTTTTATTACATTCCAAAAGAAAACTTGAAAGTACAGATTAAAGCAATAAACTTGGGGCATGGTCAGGTGTTCCTGCGTTCCCTCTCAGAGCTTGTGGAAGCTTCAGATGCCAAAATAGGCCCAGTTTGTGCCTCATCTTCAAGCCAAGCTATGTATTCGCCAGAAAAGGCACAACTAAAAGTGGGAGCGGGAGCCAGAGTTTCTCTTGTTCTCCATGCTACGGTATACCGAGCTACTTGTGTGCCTTGGATCGGAAATGAAGCTGGGTACTCTATCCCCTCTTCCGGGCAAGTCTGATCATGTCCGAACTGATGCTGGAATCGGAATGGAAAGTAGAAGACACAGTGTGTCAAGCCAATCAACTGAATGCCAGGCTCATCTCAGGCAGATCAAACCAGGGGCAGCGCCAAGCAATGTCAACAGCAGACTTGTTGCACATCTAGTGGCACCACTATCCCTCGTTCGGGAAGTCAACTAGCCAAGGGTGAAAGAAATAACTGCGTGCTGAATATGCGGGACAAGAGTCCACTACCTTCAACTTCTCCATCAGCCATACCTGGGGAGGGATGAAAAATAAGAGAGATTAAAGAATAGAGAGGTGTACGTGGAAAGAAAAGTGAGAAAGGGTTTTGAGAGAAAAACAGAGCCTGAGGGCCAAGTGATGTCAGAAACATATGTGAGAACGGTGGGAAACATTACCTGCAGTAGTAGTGGGCTACCCGCAAACTTGGATGTCTCCCGACGATGGAAAGCATCCAAACCCATCAAAGTCTCAACTAGTGTCATGCCAATACAGCTCTTGCCCTCTTTTAAGCCTTGGGCAACTTCAATCAAGCGAATGCTAGACCCTCCGGAGCTAGGGGCAAGCAGAAAATGGGCCAACATGCACAAGCAAAGGGCATGCTACCGAAAACTTTGCCAAAAGTGGTCACCGCGGTCACCGGCGTCAGAAAAATGATGAATCAAGCTCGGAATGTCCAATTCCCAGTTGTGCACCAAAGACTGGGCGTCGTGTAAAGTAAGGCCACACATCCTCCCCAAAGCTTGAATGTGGCCAAAACGAGACTGGGGCAGGATCTCCTCATCAAGTTGGGATTCCATCAAAGCTTGGAATTCTTCGATTGTGGGGCATATCTCTTGTCCTCTAAAACTAAAAACGTGTGTGACCGGATTCCAACATCGAACTACAGCATGGAGGAATGGAAAACACAACGGAGTGCGGCTCAGTGGGAATAGTGCGTTTAGTTCGAAACCCCGAAAATTCAACTTTTCCGAGCCATCCAAAGTGGTGATCCAATTTGAGAGATTTTCGGCAAAGAATGGTTCCATTTGGGGCAAAAGTAAAGTTGAATTGAAGAAACCTTAAAGCTGAAGCTTTTGTAGAAGATAAGGTGTTAAGTGGAAGACAGGTGGCAGCAATCTGGAGGTTTTCTGCATTGATGGCCGACCGGGCATTGTTAATGGCTGACTGGCCAATTTTGTGGCCGACCGGCCAGCACTAGTGGTCGACAACTATTTTAGATGGCTGACAGCATTTGTTTGTGGCCACCGCCTTTCATTTTACCTTCTGGTCCTTTCAAGTGTTGAAAATGCCAAGAAACTATGTTTATTCCACTCTTAGTGCATTTTCTCCAGAATTTTGTCAATTGTTTATCGAGTTGTAATTTTTGCTTATCGAGTTGTATTCATTTTGGATGTTGAGTTATTGTTCTGTTCTTTGAGTTGTTTTGTGTTAATTGGTTCACTACCTGACTAAGCAATTGCCAATACAATTTTTTATTTCCATCAATCTTGTTTTCGTGAAAAATGATGCGATGTGATGTAATGCTCAGAATATAAAATATAACACTTTTTAATCAAAAAGCTAATTTCATTCCAGTCATGGTTTTCTTTTTACAAAAAGAGTACAAGTTTTTAAGAAAAAGAAAAACTGCCTAAGGCTTTACAATGTGCTAATACAACTTGTAAAAAGAAAACTAAAGCAAGAAGCTCTTGAATCCGTGTCAGCCATCTCAAGATCGAGAGGCTTTCTTCGTCCTCTTCCTCGGCTGTGCGGACTCAGAGCTATTGCCGTCGACGCCGCTGTCTGCCTCTGAGCCGGAGCTTGAACTAGAGCCATCTCCGCTCCCCTCCTCAGATCTATCCTCGGCGTCGCCACAGCCCTTAGAATCCGAGTTGGTGTCGTCGCCTCTACCCTGAGATGACTCGGACTGTGGACTCGCTGGCTCCTCATCCTCATCAGTCTCATCATCCTCCGGGATAGGCTCTGGTGAACTGTGAGCGCACCTAGCCCTGCCTCGGCTATGTGTTGGAGCCCCTCGTCTCTCTCTCCCTGCTGTCGGAGGAGGTGCCAAAGCTCCTGTTGGGGCGCCCGGTGGAACTGGCATCTGAAATGGGACCTGAAAAGAACAGTTTGTCAAATGCATCAGTTATTGGTATGTAGAGCTGAGTATGGTATTGAATGCAGTGTGTGGAAGCAGTGTGTCAATGCAGTGCTGCTAATGCAATGAACTTAGATTAGTATGAAGTAAATTGTGGTTGAAATGCTAATGTATCTGCAGAAAATTTCTTGGCATGAAATGCAAAATAAGGAAACTTACCGGAATCTTGTACATACTAAGAAGGTTCAGACTGGTCTGAACTATTCCCATCAGAGAGGCCGCCAGCTCGAGAGCCTGCCTGGTGTACTCTATGGAAGCCTGCAAATGTGTTGAGATGATTAGCAGTCTACCAAGCATAACTGAAATGAAGTTGAATGTATAAAATGTGAAGTATGGTATATATCGGAGTCGGGCCTCGAACTCCGGCGAGCTCGTGGGCGGCTGGTGCAGGCTCGATGGGGATATGATAAGTCTCCCCAGAACGTCCCCAGTAGGTCATAGTAGTGGGCAACTCTGGCCATCTCGAGCTCTGCCTCGTCTGGGAGCCTCTCCTATCATGGGCCTGGGCCTGAGTAGTCTTGGATCCCCGGGCTCTCCCCCTCACAGCTGGAGCTCTGGCTCTCTCCCCCTCGCGAGCACCGGTCAATGGTGGCATAAGGTATGTCTGGATGAAGGCAGTGTAATCGCCGTCAAGCCTAAAAAAGTCGGCATCCCAACCTCTCGTGAAATCGATTATCTTCTGCTCGGTGTACCTCTCTGTAATCCTCATGTATGCGGGAGGCGGCATCAGGACCACCGGCTCAGGAAAGCCAAGGCTCTGTCGCAAGAACCGTTCCCCTAGAAACCACGCTCGGCAAACTGGGTCCTCAAGCAAGATCCGGAATCGTGAGGCCTCCCGAGCGCCCACAAACTAGTCTCTAACCCCGTCAAGCATCACCGCCCACGGCTGCGAAGTGATCTGCAGTCAGTGAATGTACAGACTGTTAGCTGCCATTGTATATGCAATATGAAGTAAAGCTGAAATGACTGTAAGGTTTGAGTTACCTTTGCAGTGGTCACGGTGTCGAAGAATCGACGGAAGAATGAGAATGACTCTCGGGGCCTCCGCTCGCATCTCCCATCATATCGGTGTGAATATGGCACCATGGCTGGTATCTCTACATATGGCTCTGGGGCAAGCCTTGGGAAATAGGCATACACCCATAACTGCAGAAGGTGGAAGGATAGCAGTGAGTATAAGTATACAATGTGTGCAGAAAGTATACAATGTGTGTAGAAAGTATACAGTGTGTGCTGAAAATATACACTGTGAGCAGTGCAGTGTCTAATGTGTAATGTGCAGTATACAGAAAATGAAGAGCAGAAATGTAAAGAAGAAGGGTAGGGTGTACCTCCCAGGCCCTCTAGTAGCCTTTTAGTAGATGTCCGCTCCGGCGAGAAGAGGAGCTCATATATCCATATAGTGTGGCCAGGCCTATGCCGCCCCAGTCATAGAATTGGATGCGAGGCAAGTCAACCAGTGCGCTCAGGAGGTAGAGCCCGACGGTGTTTGTCCGGTCGACGAACAAAGTAGTACTAAGCAAAAACATGAGGAAGCCCCAAGCGTAGTACTCAGCCTCCTCGCGAGTCGTCAGCATCGTCCCTCTGAAATAATCGGTGAACCATGTGTAGCGTACCATCCCAGATCGGGAGATGGGAGGGCGAGTCCTTAGCAGGTAGATTTGGGCGGCCTCCCACTTGCCCATGTTGGTGTCGTAAGGAATCGGATGATCCCCTACTCCAATGCCGGAAAGCATAGAGAAGTCGAAGGGAGTCATCGTCATCTCCCCAGCTGTAGAAAAGTGGAAGGAATCGGTGATATCCCACCACCTCTCCACTAAAGCGCCTAGAAGGGGCCGACTCGCAGTGAGACGTAAGAGCCACATGCAAAATGCGCCGAAGCCGGCCTCGTCGACTGTAATAACCCCGACCCGTAATTAGCTATTAATCGGTATTTAAGGATGCTACTGAATGGATTAAAATGAATTATGGGATTAATACGTAATCTGCATGATAATTGGCTTTCTATCTGTCACTTATAAAAATATCTGCTTAGAATCCCGCTTAAAAATAAAAATTGAAAGCCTTATCGGCATCCAAACCCGAAATTGATTATACCATTGTGTTATTTGGAATTTTTAGAACCTTATGGCATACTTATGTAAAATGTGATTTGGTATGATTAATTTAGATTAAATGAAGCTAATTAAATAGTTGGCGTAAATTACAATTTTGCCATGTTAGTGGCTTATTTCTTCAACACCTTTGAGCCTTATTTTTGGTTGTTCAATTCGTTGGTCCCTTAGTGTAAAAAATCTGAGGAAACATTTTAGAGAGAGAGGGAGAGCAATTCTAGAGAGAGAGGGAGAGAAATTGAAGGAGAAATTCAAGGATTTGCATGCACTCTTCAAGATTAAGCAAGGTTTTAGCAAGAACAAGATCTAAGGTAGAATATTCATCCATTTATTTATGAATTTCAGTGTTATCTTGCATGGTTCATGAAGATTATGGGTTTAATCATGTAAAGGAGCTTAGAAGGAGGAATTGTAGCTCAAATCATGCATGCATGCATAAATTTCCAAGTTTTGGGTTTGATTTCAAAGGTTTCTTCCATGCATGTGTTAACATCTTCTACATTTTGGCCATTCAACTTGTTTTCTATCAAATCACCAAGTTTGATCATGTTTTGGAAGGTTTAGTGTGGTAGAAGTTCTTGCATGTCATGTTCATGAATTGATTTTGGGTTTCAAGTTGTTTTCATAGAGAATTCTAGCATGCATGTCCATAATATTGATTTAGGCCATGAGTTCAACTTGTTTTCCATCAAATCAGCAAGTTTCCAGTTATTTCATGGTGTTTGATTATGCTTTAAGAGATTTGAAACAAGAAAAGTCCATGCATGTGGTGTTCTTGAGCATTCATCATGTTTTAAGTTGAGATTGTGAGTTTTTGACAAACCTTGGGCCATAATTTTATAAATTGATCTTTAAAACTTTCATATTCTACAAGTTTTCTGGGTTATATCAAGTTTTGGGGCCCAAGAGAGGTGTTTTGGAGGTTTTAATTCCAGTTTTGAAGTTGGAGGTACAATCTGGAAATTCCAGATTTTGCAGCCTCGCTCGAGCGAAGGGGTTCTCGCTCGAGCGACCACTCTGAAATCGTGCACCTCGCTCGAGCGACCAAATGTCCGCTCGAGCGTAAATTTCGAGCTCCCAGAAGTTTGCATCATTTACAGATCGCTCGAGCGAAGGAATGTGCGCTCGAGCGACCAGTCACATTTTTGCATGCTCGCTCGAGTGAGGGAAGCTTCGCTCGAGCGAGGACTTAAAATTCTGAAATTTTGCCTAAGTGTTCCAAGGCATGTTTTGACATCCTCATTGCATCTTAGGCATTCCTAAGCCTTAATTAAACCATAGTAATGAGGATATGGGCTAGAAACACACACTAAGAAAAGAATGTAACAAGTTATTGAACGCCAAGTGTGTGTGTGAGTTGAGCATTGTAATAAGTATGAAGCACACTAAGTGATTGTAAGGGTGTGTGTGTTCTAAGCCATATGTTAAGAACGAATAAGAACCAACGTAATGTAAGCTAAGCCTTAATGGCCACATGAATGAGTAATGATGAGATACGTTGTGTTATGTGCCTTTGTGATTGTAGGTCAACGTTCGAGAAGTGCTTGACCATCTACGGAACCACTGTGAGTAACGTTATCGTAAAGATACGTTCATATGAAATTATGTTCCAAATGTGATATATCAAGCTATGATTTCTGAAATGGTATATGTTTCTGTGAACGAAGATCCATGTTTGGAATCTATTATGGCATCCATAGATAGTCCCAAGTCATGGGGGACGGCATGAAAATGCGGGTCCATGACAGTTACGAGATCTCGTTAGCTACTTCATTGTGGTGTTTGTTTAATCGGTGTCCGGGACCGGTTACTCTAGTCGGAAGACGTTATGTGATATGTGATATGTTCTATGGGATATGCCATTATTATGTTCTGATATGAGATGACTATGATTATGCTATGATCTGTTTTGTACGTATAAAATGTTCGGATATCGTTCACTAACCCCTTTACCTTAATGTTATTCACTGGGCTTTAGCTCACTGTTTGTATATATATATTATAGGTGAGCATTCTGGAATGCAAGCCCGAAGGTTTTGTGGGGGACTGTGTTTCTGTTGTCAGCCAGCCTTTGTGCCTCACGTGGAGGTTCCCGAAGTGTCATGGGTTCAAGGGTTGATTAATTCTGTTTATGCATGGGACTTTATTTTTATCATGTTGTCTGTACGGAAAATACTGTAATGTGTGTGGTATAATATGATGTATGGTTGACTTATGGCTATGTAAATAAAGTTTTAAACTATTCTGTTTCATGTAAGTCAACACAGCTCATTGGACAACTATAATTATGTATTTGCTTCCGCTAGCCCCTTATCATATGCTTATCTGTTTAGAGGCCTTTGGTAATCTAAGGATTACTGGCCGGTTGCGGCGCTAAACCTATAGGGGCGGGTTTGGGTCGTGACATCGACGATGTGGCGTATGGCGTCGGGTAGCTCTATATACCACCCCCTCACAGAGATGGTCCCATATCCTCGGAAAGCATGTGAGTCTCCCTGTAAACAAGACAAACAGAGGCAAGGGTATGTTCAGGGCCAACAGATACAAGGTAGTGTAGAAGATGCAGTGTACAAGTGTGTTTGAGATGAATATGTGAAAAGCAGTGTAAGCTATGCAAGAAATGTGATGTACGTTGCAGAAAATAAAGAGAAAATGTATACCTCAGAAGCGCCGTAGGATAGGTGTGACTCCGGCTCGCATAGCAGAAGCTCCTCCGGTGTACCTCGCGCAAACCCTCGGAACTGTCGGATGCTGTCAGAAGGCAACACATGTACCTCAAGGTGGTACGTCGTCGGATCGAATGGTCGGATGTTGAGCGGCAAGGGCTCGAACTCGGGATCCATCTCCATCCCCGGGGAAGCTCCGCCGTGTGGAATGTCATCTGCCATCTCAAGAGAGGATAAAGAATGGTCGTAAATGCGAAAAATGGGCGGGAATGCCAAGAGTCAACAAAAAGTCAACTCCGATGGGTGAAAAATGGAAGAAAATGTTAAGGTCCGGAAGAGGGCACGAAAATCAAGGGTGACTCAGGGAAAACAAACCCCGAGTGATGAAAATCAAGAAGGAGGCACCGAATGTACTTTTCAATCGGTTCAAAATGTTAAAAACTTTGAGGGTTTCGCGAATCGAATGTTTGAGGGATGACCGAAAACGCATTTGAAGCTCAGATTGGGAGGGGAAAAGTGATCTAGAGCACAAGGGGGAAGTTTTTCGGCAAAGGAGAAGTGGAAATATAGGGTTTGGAACCCTATATTTAAAGACCCGTGGCAAAATGTCAAATTTACCCCGAATCTATCATCAATGGCCGACCGGCTATCATTGTTGGCCGACCAGCCATATTTTTGGCCGATGACTTTGTTTTGTGGCCGATGGGTGGCCGATGGGCCTCCAGTACTCTCATTGGGTGTTTCTTTGTCGTTTTGTGCCTTGGTCTCTCAAGAAAGTGCAAGAAAATACATCCTTTAGCTCAAGTGGCCTCTGCAGAAGCTCCAGACTGTGTTTTCGGTGTGCGGCACTAATACAAACAAAATGTATCCTTTTCGTATCCTTTCATATATCGCAAGATTGATGAATTGTTTTTGAATATATTACATTATAGCGGTTTTGTCATATATGCGAGGTGTGCATTGTTATGCGCCTTTTTCATTCTTGCATTGTATATGCATTTCTTAGTCTTGCATTGAAGTTGTATCTCGGTGTTATATGGAGCATACATTTGTTGCTCCTGTATGGGCTATGCATACATTAGTCTTGCTTTGCTCGATGTTGCATGAAGCAAGTGTTTACCATACTTGCGTAGGGTATGTAGTTTTCACACCTGTATCGAGTGTGCATTTCTTTATCGTTGCATCGAACATGCGTCATCATGTTTGCATAGAATATGCATGTTGCGTTGTGTTGCATTGTGCATGCTCTTACATTCGTATAGAAATTCTCTGTACTTGTTGCATTGAACATGCATTCGATGTCGCCTAGAACACGCTCCCTATTATGCTTCTATTTTGTTTTTGGCATAATGTGCATGAAACATGCCTTCCTAAGCATTGTATCATGGTTATTGATGTTGTATTGAACATGCATTCCTATTGTATTGTACTTGTCGAAGTTTTTTTCTCGTGCAGGCACGATATTGTATGTACGGTTCATTCAAAGCTGATACAACCAGATGATATTGTATGTACTGTTCATTCAGAGGAACTCTAGGTAAGATCATTCATGTCCTTTGAACTCCTTGTTTTGGTTAGAAACATTCGGGTACACCCGGTGTTTACACCACCACCTCGTTGGTTAGAAACATTTGGGTACGCCCAGTGTTTACACCAATCTCTTGTTGGTTAGAAACATTCGGGTACGCCCGGAGTTTACACCGACATCCTTTTGGTTAGAAGCGTTTGGGTCGTGCGCCCAACGTTTATACCTTGCGTTGGTTAGAAACACTCGGGTATGCCCGATGTTTACACCGACACCCTGTTGGTTAGAGACATTGGGTTGTGCGCCCGATGTTTATACCACCCCTCCGGTTAGAAGCGTTTGGACCGTGTGCCCAACGCTTATACCTCATTGCTTCGGTTAGAAGCGTTTGGACTGTGTGCCCGACACTTATACCTTCTTGCTTCGGTTAGAAGCGTTTGGACTGTGTGTCCGACGCTTATACATTGCTTCGTTCAGAAGCGTTTGGACTGTGTGCTCGACGCTTATACCTTGCTTTAGTTAGAAACATTGGAACGTGCTCTGATGTTTATACCACCCTCTGGTGTTCGCACCGCTCCCTTTTCCTTCTCGCGCGTGCCGCACTGGGATGCTTTGGTTAAATGCATCTGGACGGGTTCCAATGTTTATACCGCTCTTTTGCTATTGATTGCATAATGGTTGGATGTGCTTCATCTATTGTTATTTGTTCGTTGTGGCTCGGAACCTTAGGGTGTGTCCTTAGGTTCACTCCACTTCTTTCCTCACATGTGCCATGCGTCGGGAACTTGTTTTTCGTTTCGGGTGTGCTCGACGGTTGTTGCTCTTTACCTTTTCTGCGCGAGGCGTAGTTAAGATTGCATAATTTTCTTACATCCTTTGTGCATGAAACGTGGTTCAACTTATGATTCTCACGCGTGGCGTGTTTATTTGCTTACCTCTTCTCATGAGTGAGATTGTTGTACTTGTTGGTGTGCTTAAAATGTTGTATTGTCTTTGCATATTACTTGCATTTAAATGCTTCATTATAGCCTTCTTTACATGATCATAAGTTATGCTCTTGCATTGTGTGTATCATTTGCATTTTGCTCCAGCCCGCGGGCGTATCTATGTTATGTTACCTTGCTTGTTTGTCTAAGTCTTCGGCCTTGTCAAAAATGGGTCGTCTCTGGGTTTTGACATTTACTTTCGTCATTTCATGACTTCCGAGTTCTGTCAAAGAGAGGCAACTGTAGACACCCCATTTTTTACCGTCCTCAAGACTTGGACGTCATCGCTTGAATACTCGATGATTATCCATGTTTGTGTTCATTTTGAACGCCTGAAGTTCTTGGCGAAGTGCCTTGCCTTTGAGCCTTTGAAACTTGTCTGTTTTGTGCTTGGTTGTGGACCAAATGCTTGCTTCTTTGCTTCTGAAGGAGAGGGTGGCCTGCCGGCCATCCCTACAATCCATCGGCCAGGGTTTATTCCCATTGGCCATCAGTGGTGGCCGGTTGGCTACATTGATGGCCGACAGCCATTTTTCTCCTTTTTCAGATATTTTGTGTGCCAGCTGTGCCAGCTGTTGATCACTTAGTGCATCCTCCATACACGTGTATGGAGGGATGTAAACAAGCTTGTAACTTGTTTTTCTATATAAGGGGAGGTCCCTCCCCTATTTTGAGGGTTGAGAAATTTTGTGAGCAAATTTTCACTCTCTCTCTCTAGAATTCTCTCTCTTTTCCTATTTAGTGCTTGAAAGTGAGTTTTCTTTACATATTTGCATACAACCTCTTGACCAAATTAGACTACCTTGTTGCTGAGGTGCTTGGAGGTCTTATTTGGGTTGTTGAAGGCTGGTTTTGGCTCAGAAGTTGCTGTTTTGCTGCTGTACTTCAAGGGTAAGGCTTTACCCTCTTTAAAGCTTTATTTAGTTACTTGTTTGGCCACTTTTGCATGCTATATTTGGCCTAGTTTTTCAACTACTAAGACCTCTGTTTTTGAGGTTTAAAAATGTTGGTTTAAGACATTTTTGAAGTTAGGGGTGGTCCACCCTCTTTTGTAGCTTGTTTGCTAAGCTTTGTGCCATCTTTTAAAAGCTTTTAAAACAATCTTTTTGGCCTTTTAACCACTGAATTCCAAGGGAATTTTAGTGGCAAAAACTTGGTTTTGAGGTTCCAAATAGGAGGGGGTGGCCTCCCCTTCTTGTGTTTTCTTTGCAAGTTTTAATGGCCCAACATGTGAGCATGTTTTTCTACCATCTCATGGCTTGATCTCAGCATGTTTTTGTGACTTTTTTGACCTGCTTTAGCTCTGTGTTTGGCTGGTTAAGTCACTTGTTGCTTGCTTCTTACACTTGTAGTGTAATCATGCTTACTAGCTTAACATGCTTAATGAGTTAGCCTATCATTCTAGCTTGCGTTAGCTCCATCTCAACATGTTTTTGCTCATATTTTGTCATGCTTTAACTCTGTTTTGAGTGGTCTTGGTCATATATGCTTTGCCTTGCATGGCAATAGTGTAGTTGGCTTCACTAGCTTTGTCATCTAAGGCTTCTAACATGCTTTGCTTGGGTTGTTTACATGTCATAGCATCATTTAGTATGTAATTTCAGTGTATATACCACTGTCAAACTCTCACATATTCCACTCTTTCATTGCTTTTGAGAGGTGTGCTTTATGTCTTGTTTGTGAGCCGACATGCAAGCATGTTTTTCTTGCTTTTTGTACCTAAGTTTCAGCATGATTAGGCCACTATTTTGGCATGATGTAGCTCTATTTTGAGCTGGTTTGGTCATTCGAGCATTGTATTGCATGCCTCTAATGTTGTGTCCTTCACTAGTTTCAATGCTTTTGGTTGTTGGAACATGTTATGCATATGTTGATTGCATGATTTAGTGTCTTGAGCATGTCATTTCAGTACTAAAATTATGTAACCTCCCTTTGTTCTTCACTTTTGAATTTGCTCTTCAAAGTGGTCTTAAGCCCCTTGTTGGTTTGAGCATGAAATTGAGGCATTCATGCCTAATGGTTTTAATCGTCCCTTGAGGGTTTCTACTAACCAACAGCATGAGGCCTCTTTCATGCTTAAGGTACTTGTGGCTTAGGCCATCTTTCCAATTAGAGGACTTTTCACATTTGACTTAACCGATTAAATGACTAATTGGTAAGCTAAAATGTGTAAACAAGAAATGGACCAAGTAAAACATGAACAAGATAAGCATTCGTGTTGCATTGTATGTGTTTGGATCGGACGTTAATCAAAACACAAGAAACGAGGGACGTTTCATACTCAAAGTGATGAAACGCGTCATGTTTCTTGGTCGCCAACACCCTTGATCATGCATGATAGGGTGGAGGCTCTTTGAGTCTTATGTGTGCACTCACTAAGCTTGTACAAGCTTGGTTTTTGGGCCATCATGCATTGAGATGCTTGATTGGTGGCTTGAGAGCCAAGCACCACACTCCTTTGAGCTTGAGACATGATAAGGAGGTGGCAGTACATACATTTCCTTGCAAATACATTGTCTTAGCTCTGTTGTTCTCCGTTACAGCAAAAATAGAATTTTGGAAAAGCAGGTGGCCGACTGCCCACTTGAGGTAGCCGACCGGCTAGTGTTTGTGGCCGACAGCCACCTTTTGTGTCAGTCCATTTTTGGTGCAAAAATGTTTCTGTTTTAAGGCAAAGGCAGTCTGGAGATTGGTACAATTTTCAAAAAACAAGGCAAGTGTAAACAGAGATAACCGACGGCAAGGCGATGAATTTTCCGGAGGACGCAACCAAGCATGCATATCTCCCTCGCCTACGAGGCCATTTCATTGCTTATGATTAGTTTGTGTAATTAATCATTCAATTTGTTTTGTAATATTTTAATTAGCTTAGCATAGTTAGTTATTCAATTGTGTTGTAATAATTAATTAGCTAGAATAGTTAATTAGTTGATTTGTAATAAGCAGCTTAGCTTAGCGTAGCTAGTTAGCTTATTTATTCGGACCCTCCTTCGAGAGGGCGCAATGTTGTAATAAGTGTGCGTGCGTGTGTGTGTGCATGTCTTCCAACCTCACGTCTTTCTCCCTTTTATTTATCTGCTTTCGATGGTTAAATTAGGACACGTTTTAATTAGCATACCTTATGCTTGCATGTTTGCATCATTCATTTGTATTGCATGCATCGGGCTTGGTACATCATTCAAACTGCATCGCAATTTCAATACGCTTATTTGAATACGTGTTCAAAAGCATGTTATCAAAGTGTTGCCAATACCATGATTAGATAGCCGAGCCTATTTAGTTGCATTATTGCATGTGTTATATTAGACATCTTGTATAGTTAGGATCATGCATATTTCTAACTAGTTTTTGTTTTGGCTCGGAGTACACTGTAAGTTTTACGCTTTAGCATGCTTGCATGAGTGTGAGTGTTGCCATGTTTAGCATGCTTGCCATGAGGCTATTTGCTTATTTGCTAAACTGCATGAATGCCTGTGGATGAAGGCTTTATTGCTTGAATTTGAACAATTCATCA
This sequence comes from Camellia japonica, assembly GCA_030407325.1. Classification (NCBI taxonomy): domain Eukaryota; kingdom Viridiplantae; phylum Streptophyta; class Magnoliopsida; order Ericales; family Theaceae; genus Camellia; species Camellia japonica. The sequence goes on along the minus strand of JAPPVO010000059.1, from coordinate 79,684,567 downwards.
AATGTGAGTTTTAAAGCCCATCTTGTGAGATGGCAAATCTGCGCTTTAGCTCACTTGAGGGTGGCATTTTCAAACCATTTTTGAAAACAAACATGAATTGTTTTGTTCCAATTCTTGCGATTTTAGTCTATACTTGTATGTTGTGCGCATCACATAGTAAGTTAGATTAATAACCAGAACAAGAACACATGTGTTTATAAAGCAACATATCATGCTTAGTAGAGGCCGATCCTTTGATCGGGCGAGCATGGGTGCTCATTTTAGGACCTTCCCCTCTCGTACCCAAGTTCCCGAGCCGAGGCAACTTTGGTGATGACGGACACGTGGCCTTTGGTATGAGTCAGGGTTTCCTAAATTTCCCAAAAATAAAATATTTAGGTGGCGACTCTGTAATTTGGCAAAGTAGTCCAGTTTTGGCATAATTTGATCTAAAATCTTATTTTCCAAAATGATTTGCCGGATTGGACTCTTTGGTGTTTATCAGTCTCACATTGCACTTTATGATATTAGATTCAGAACCGTGACAGGAGTCCGAACTGTATGAGACCTATTCACGCCTCTCCGAAAAGGGGGCGCGCGAAGAAAGTCGAGTCCACAGGGACTTACAGGTAAATGGCCCTTTTTTTTTTCTTTTCTTTTTTTTTATCTCTCACGTACATATAATTCCCTTAATAATCAATACTCTACCTTCTTTATCAATCATACTGCCATGAACTACTATGCAACCGTACTCCCGAATTACCGAATAATCACTCATTAGTTTCAAACGCATCTCTTACAGTATCTTTTATTCCAAGAGAATTATGACATACACACCTCATATCATATGTACCCTTAGTTGTGACATTTTCTTCTTTACTTATAATCAATTTTATTCATTAGTTATGAAATTATTTTGAGATATTTGGTTATGCCTCATGTAGTGTTTGGTTATGACTTTCTTTTTTCATTTTTTTTTTTAAAGTTATGACTCAGAAAATATGAATATATATCATTTTCTTTTTTAATTATAAGGCGCATATGGTATACACTCTCTGAAGAGTGTGTACCATAATCTTTCCCTTCTGAAAGAAATTAGCTATCAGTACTGTCAGAAAATTATTACGAAATGATAAATAATATCATAATTTTAATTATTAATATATATAAAATTTCTTATTTATTTATAATTTTTTTTTTTTAAATATGCTCTTTTCCTTATTCCAAATTGACTATTGTCAATGTTGGAAATTGGGTCGGGTTTAGAACCCGAACTCAATTGGGTCGTCCATGGTGGCATGACCTGATTAAAAGAGATCCAAATAATCTTAATAGATTATATTTCAAGATATGAGATAATCTTGATATGAAATAATCTTGATATGGATAATTGTCAATATATTAGATGATACTTATTAATTAGATATTGTTGATATGAGATAGACATTATCTAGGATAATACATCTATCTTATGGGTCTCCTAACTCTCCTATATAAACAGAACTTGGGTTCTGTATTTGAAACAACAAAAGTTATACGTTCTCTCTTCCCATAAACCATTCCGCCTTTGTACTGTGAACAGGGCCGGCCCTGAGATTTGTGGGGCCTAAGGCGCACTGTGAAAATGGGGCCTCTCTAATATATTTTTTTTAATAAAAAATTTATGCATAAAATGGTAAGTATCCACAAATTTTTTATTATACTTGAACATATAATCATTAAAATTATAAACTAAAATTTACTTTCATATATTAAGATAGGAAGAAATCAGTACAATGACTCAAAAACATTAAAAACTGGTTTTGTTGCTTTATAGTTTAGCAATATCCAGCTTACAATTAACCCAACGATCACTTAAATACTACTCTTCTTGCATTTTTAGCTACAAAATCACTAATTAAGTTTGTATAATCTAATTTATCTACCAAATCCTTTTCAATAGACAATATAGCTAATCCATTCAATCTTTCTTGTGACATTGTTGATCGAAGGTAAGATTTGATCAATTTTAACTTTGAAAAACTTCTTTCTCGAGAGGCAACGGTAACTGGAATAGTCAATAATATTCTATACGCAATCCAGGCATTTGGAAAACAACCATCCATCAATTTCAAATAATTCATCACCTCAATTGACCTATTGATTTCTTTTGGCAAAATTTCTTTGAAGACCTTCAACTCAGAAAATAAATCTCTCCCATCAACATCCATAAGCCCATCATGTTTCAAAAAGTCTTCAAGATTAGCACAATAAGTCTTCAAGCACTCATCATTGGTAGAATTTAACTTCTTCAAATCAAACAAAAATCCAAAAGTTTCATCATATATTTGAAATTGTTCAAATCTACTCTTAAGTGAAGAAAAGCTTGATCGATTATATATATGAAATAATTAACTCTAAAGGATTCTTCAGCTGATTGTGCAACCTCCTCACTAACATTCTCATCAAAATGTTTCTTTCTACGAATGACACGCCTTTCACGAAATGTAGGCTCAATCTCCATTTCAATTGCAACTTCTTTAGCTTCAATCATGGCCTCCAAAAATCCAGTTTCTCTATACTTTTCAAGAAATGTAATGAGTCCTTTTAATTGATGTATAGCAACATCAATATGCATGTCTTCAGCTTGAAATGTCTTGCTAACAGAATTAACAGCAAACAACAGATTGTGCCAAATAATCATGCCAAGCAAAAACTCAAAGTTCTCAATTTCAGATGTAACTAAGGATTCAGCTTCACACTTTGTATTGGCATCATCAGCTTCTTTTTCCAACTGAATTAAAGCATCTCTAATTTGTGGAGCTTGGTACCATATAGCTTTAACACTTTCAATGCGACTTTCCCAACGAGTTTGTGATAATGGCTTAAGTGTGAGACCTTCCACATTGTCTTTGAAAATTTTCCACCTCTTTGTAGAAGATGAAAACAACACATATATGCGTTGTACCACTCTAAAGAAATAGATAGCTTTGGAACAAGAGGTAGCCATATCACAAAGGGCAAGATTAAGACTATGACACCCACATGGCGTGTAGAATGCTCTTGGATTTATTTCAAGTACTCTTTTTTGTACACCTTTGTGTCTCCCTTTCATATTAGAGCCATTATCATATCCTTGCCCTCTTATATCACCAATATCAAGCTGGAGTGTGTGCAATGCCTCTCTAAGTACATTAAAAAGTCCCAACCCTGATGTATCATCCACTTTCAAAAATTCTAAAAAGAATTCTTCTACCTTTACCGGACTAGTTGAAACATCTACACATCTTATCACAAGAGACATTTGTTCTTCATGACTAATATCTGGAGTACAATCAAGAATAATTGAAAAATATTTCGCTTCTTTGATTCTTGCCACAATCGTACTCTTGATCTCACTCGCTAACATTTGTATCAATTCATTTTGGATTTTGTGGCCAAGATAATGGTAATGAATTTCACTCCTTTGAATACGTTGAATGTACTCTTGCATTACTGGATCAAATTTAGCAAGCATTTCAATTAAGCTTAAAAAGATTCCATTTCTTTCTTGATAAATCTTCTCATTGTCTCCACGAAAAGCTAAATTATTTTTAGCAAGAGTGATCACAATAGCAATTATCCTTAGTAACACTTGTCTCCAGTGTTCCCTCTCTTTGTTGATTTGTTCTTGAACACTTCTATCAATTGTTTCATTCTTCTTCAATCTACTTTCCAACTCAACCCATTTGCTCATGCAAATAAAGTGCTCATTACTAGTTTCATGACTTCTAAGCCTGTTGCCCATATTCTTCCAATCTTTCAATCCATCAGTAGCCAAATGAATATTATTCCCATCTTGCTTAAACAACTTGCAACAAAAGCAAAACACTTTGTCTGAAGCATTTGAATATACTAGCCACTTCCTATCCTGCTTCTCTCCATTTGGTAACTGTCGCATGTAAAATGTAGAAGAAAAATGCCTATCCTTGTCATCTAGGGGAAAATTCACACCATTATCTCTTATTGGACCTCTTTCAACTAGTAAATCCCTTAAATTTTGATCAATCTTATCCCAATTACTAGGGTCATAAATGTTTAGAGGTCCACATTCAACATTGACATCTTTACTTTCACTAGATTCTACATTCCCCAAATCTTCATTCTCATTCTCATTCTCATTCTCATTCATATGTTCACTAGGTTGTTCAATCACCAAATCATCATTCTCATTATTACTCACACAATGAGTAGGCTCTTCAATTACCATATCTTCATCATCATTGTCATTTGAACCCAAAATATCTACTTGTTTCTTGGTACCAAAATATTTATCAAGTGCTCTAGATTGAGATTGAATTAATTGCTCTACTTTCATCCTCTTCTTTCTCTTTTCATTTCCAGAACTATACTTCCTAGGAAACATGGCTATAATCACAAAACACTTCAATCCACAAATCACAAACACTTCAAATCAATCCACAAATCACAAACACTTCAAATCAATCCACAAATCACAAACACTTCAATCCACAAATTACAATCCACTGATCTGATAGCAAATAAATTACAAAAAAATAATTTAATGAAACAAATTAGGGCAAACAAATTATTGAATTAAAACTGATAAATACTTAGGTAAAAAAATTAGGGCTAAATTATTTATTCCACTAAAATCTAATGGATAAAGAAGGTAATAAAAAAATTAGGGCAAATTTATTATTCCACTAATTGATAGAGAAAGAATATAAAAAAAAAATTAGGGCAACTTTATTTAATAAAATCTGATAATGAGAGAGAGGACTTACATGAGAGAGAGTGTGTGAAAGAGAGTGAATCGCCGGAGGAGGAGTGTGTGAAAGAGGGAGAGTGAGTCTATGCTATGCTCTTTGTCGCCTGCCTTCAAGAGGGAGAGTCGAGAGTGATTCACTTTGTTTCGTTGAACAGAACACAGAATGAAAACAGAGGCACTTCGTTTGTTTCATCACTCACTGCTATGCTATGTATATTGTATTTCTATGTATGGTTTGGTTTGGGTTAGGTTAGGCCAAACACATTTTGGGGCCTTTAAATACATTTGATCAGTTTTGGGGCCCTTTAAACTTTGGATTGGGCCAAACACTAACACATAAACTTTGGATTGGGTAAAACACATTTTCAGTTTTTGTTTTTTTTTTTTTATTTATATATTTTCATTTTAACAAATATGGGCCAAACATATTTATAAATAAGTATGTGCTAAATTATACATGAGCCCAATAAAACATTTGGGGCCCTTTAAATTGATCTTAAACCAAAAAAAAAAAAAAAATTTAGACCTATAACAATTTTTTAAATTTTGGGGCCCTTTTTTTGGGCCAAAATTGGGGGCCTAAGGCAGAGGCCTTATCTGCCTCATGCCAGGGCCGTCCCTGACTGTGAATAGCTTGGGTAGTTCTCTAGTAGTTCTACTCTACTGTTGAGCATTATTCGAAGACATCAATGGAGGCACGTGATTCATCCACATGATCCATGGATTCGGTTTAAGCATAAAAAGTATGCCCGAATCCGTTTATTTCCCCTGTTTATATAGTATACTAATTTCTACATTGGTATCAGAGCTATTTTTTGGTGTTTTCGTGTTATTTGTACATGAATATATGTATAGATATGATTTGTGCATAAAATTGATGTTTTTCAAACCATCTCTGATCGTCCTGAATTTCATATATGTTGTAGTCTATATTATTTAGACCATATTTGCAAAGTTTTACAAAAATTGGACGGTCGGATTTTGAGAAAAATGGAGATTTATATCCAATTTTAGTAACTTTGACTACATGTTGGTTTTACATGCTTCATTTTCATGTTGTGAAAATTATATATTTGAAATCCTTGTTTCGAGACCTTTGAAACGGTATATTATGGGCCTGATTCCGACTTACGGTTAAGGAAAAAATTCAAGCCCTAATTTTAGGTGAGAGTTGAAGCAAACAAAGAAAAAGACAAATTTGCTGGTGCCATCTGCACGATTTGACTTGACGCTAACTGACGCACACGTGCGTTGACATCATCCGTTTAGTAAGCAGTGACACAGGAGCTGAAAAGTTTAAGGGTCTGTTTGTTTGTTTTAAATTTAACAATTACGTTAATTGCTTTTATATTATTCAATATAATTCTGATTGAAGCATAACTTATACCATTGGACTCGTAATTAATTTTTCTATAATATGTAAAAGTTTCAGAATTTTATGAAAAATAAAATATGTTTCATTAATGAATAATTCAATATTTTTATGTTAAATTACTCTTAGGGGAGCATGACTTGGATTCTGAACTTGAAATTTTTACAGTAGACAGCTGCTATGTAATCTTAGTTACTGGTATAATGTTTGTATTTTTTCAGATTTTGTAATATTTATTTATGATTTTTTGTATAATTATTAATTAGTTGTAATTCTAGAAAATTTCAGAAATTTGCAGAAATTATAGAAATATGTTATGGCATTATTTAAATATTATATACAACATATTAAGTTTTTTTATATGATTAGAACTTATAGTATATTATTATTTTAAATAGCATGATTTATTTATATTGGTGAACTTTAATTCCATGATTAACTATTCTAACATGTTTTCTTTTATGAATTCACATTGAGATACTATTATATGGAATTAATATTTTATCATACTTTAGACATATCATAGTTAGTGGGAGGTTGTTCGGTTGAGAGAAATCTTTGTAGATTTACTCCCGAAAACTAATATTTTGGGCATGAATTAAATTAAATTTTGGATAATTGTCACTTGTAGCGCAAGAAATGATTATGAGTATAGCAAATATTCGATCTTGCAACTTGTGCAATTTTGTCACTATTTAATTTAGATTTTTGCAGCAAAATTATATTATGATATGCTAATCAAATTAATCTCAAATGTGCATTTTTTTTTTCCTCTAAATTGACTTAACTTATGAAAGTTAATTTGGTTGACCTAGACTTAATAGAAATGTTCAAATGTGAACAATGTAATCCTATTCTTTAGATGAGTAGAAAGTCTTAGAGACTTTAAGTCATACCTTAATTGAGCCAAATTAAGAAAACATGACTCAACGTCACCGTGATTTTGTTGCCTTGTTTGGCGCAATAAAAATTGATGTGTGCGCTATGATTAGCGGCATGCTAAGCAGTTTTGTTTGGTGAGTTTGGAGTTGTGAGCCCTTAATAGATCTAGATGTGATCCTGACTATTGAGCTGCGCAGATTGACTATGTAATTTGACTTTTAATAATGTTGCATCATTAGATAAAGCAATATCCAAGAGTTACATCATCCAAGATATGCGAGCTTAAATGAGTTAGTCATTAAGTGTAAGACGAGTAGCCAGTATGAGCAATGTTTTGCTCTCTACCCAACTGATGAGAGTGGATGGAGCAAAATTTCATGCACTATAATAGTGTGTGTTGAAGTATCACTTAAAGTTAAGAGATTACGGCTTCGAAGTTGCAAAATCTATTAACATTAAATGAGATGATTAGTGCCTAGTGGCTGCAAAATCTATTAGCACTGCCAATTGTCTAAGACTAAATGAGATGATTAGCGCCTAGTAGCTACAAAATCTATGAGCACTGCCAACTTGTCAAAGTCTGGACACTTCTTGTCTCCACACTTGAGTGTGAGACATGATGAGGTACTTCTTTGTATGATTCCTTAGCTAGACTAACATTTTTGAATGGCGTTTACCACTAAGCGCAAAAGTTGTAGGATAGTAATGAAAAGGTCAAGGCCGACAAGGTTGTTATGACTCTAAGAATTTGACACATTGCTCGTGAGAGCATTGTGTTGAATTAGACACTTTAGCCTAATTCGCGCTTAAGTTGCTTAAGGAGCTATCATAGATTGATAGCTTATTCTCTCTTTCTTATGGACAGTATAATTAATTGCAACTAAGTTATTTTAGGAGCTTTCATAGATTGATAGCTTATTCTCTCTTTTTTGTGGATAGTAGAATTAATTGCAACTAAATTGCTTTAGGAGCTGTCACAGATTGATATCTTATTCTCTCTTTTTGCTGGATAGTAGAATTAATTACAACTAACTATGAAGCAAGAAACATAGATGGCAAGAGGAGTATCATTATGTTTCAACTAAATATAGTAAAGTGTATGGAGAATAAAATTGACTTGAAGGTGCAGGGGATAAGCACATACTAGTTAAATTTGCGATTTAGGCACACTTGATATCTCCATGACATCCGTTTATGATCTAGTGAACATTAGTTAGTCATGAGTCATTACCTAGTTGGGCCTAAACCTTCACACTTGTCTTCGAGAACTCACATATTAGGCTGATTGGAATTAGTTCATGACATTAGTCATAAACTGGTGGCTTGTTATACTTAATCACATTAATGAGAAGATGACATGGATGGTTTGAGTAGGCCCTTTTGGGCCTACTCACTTGTGGCATCTTGCTCTCATGTGAATGTGTAACTTTGTTCGCAATGGTTGCGCACAAGTAAGTGAGAAAGTCGTAGAAGGGGATCTGTGTTAGTGCATTTAGTCCACTATGATATTTGTGACTAGATATCTATAAGGGTATGATAGCTAGCCCTAATCTCGACACATTTATAGATTACGATACGCATTTTAGTCAAGACTATTTGATCTCCCATACGTCAAAAGTTTTGAGATGATTTTTTACATTGCACATGTGAGGTCGAGATTAATTAGATAAGAGCTTTGGTGTTTTTAGTTTTGACCGAGGTGACGAGTATCTATTTGAGTTATTTTTTAGAAAACTCTGTGAAGAGAAAATGATGCTTAAAAAATTGATTATTCCTAGTACTCAGCAACACAAAGGTGTAGTAGAGATAAGGAATTAAGTATCGTTTATGTTATGTGGATGATGGCGCAATATGTTACCCAATTGGGAATTGCACTTAGTTTGTTGCCTATATCCCTAACTAAGTGCCCTCCATATCAAATTTTGCACTCCATTTGAGTAATGGGTTAGCGGAGAGCCATTTGTGGGCAATCTATAACCATCAAGCAGCTTATCTTTATTTTACTTTTCAAAAGGTTGTGAAGTTAAGACCTAGAATTCTACGGTGCATTATTGTATGCTGTCTTGTAAATGCTTAGGGTCATGTGGTGTATTATTGTATGCTATCATGTAAACCCTTCGGGTCATGTGCTTATAGGTGAGCAGCTTTGTGAGAGTGTAACTAAGTCATATAAAGTTTTCTTAGTAAATGTGACATGAATAGAGTTTTGGAACTCTATAAGATAGAGAATGCTAAGTATGACATTTTATGCAGCCTAGTTAAGAATGGAAAGAAATTTCAATATCCTAGGAATAGTGGGAACAATGTGCCTACTAGTGGATTACTCCATTAGAGAAGAATACTCTACATTCTTAATTGCATGGTAGCGAATGTAAAAATTTTCCACGTCATCACTGGGTGATTAAGAGAGAAACATTCATGATTGCTCCACAAGATGATAAAGAACCTACGATAATGCCAAAGGCTCTCTAGTCCCCTATTTTTGGAAAGTGAATCAATGTTGCGCATTCTAAGACAAAGCTTTTGAGGATTAACCATTTCTAGGATTTGGTTGACTTTCTGCTATGACACAAAACTATTCTACAGTTATGTGCGATTTGTATAGTCATTTTTTCAGGCATAAGACTCGCTAGATACCGAAAAGTCGCACCATTGAGAAAGGTGTAGACCATGAGAAGACTTTTCTCTTGGGGAGTGAAGTTACTTCGACTTAGGCTATGATTGACATGAGTTTGGAACTTTGATTTGTGGACATTGTGACCCAACTTCTCGTTAGAGAATTGGATAAGTAGATCCGTAGGGATTTACCTTTTGCTTTTATGGTGAAAAGTTACACAAAAAAATTACTAGTTCCAATAAATCTTTTACGGCCTAAAACAGTTATCCAAATAGTGGTTCTTAGATTTCGTTGAACCATGATAGGCCAACAATGATCGATAAAGACCACTGAGGCATGATCAATGGTCCAAAAGAAGTTTTTCCTTAGTTAGTTATTATGAGCCAGGAATTTATAAGGTTGTCACCACCTACGGTTAGCAGTCCTCTATTTTTAACATGATGGACATGGGTGATGTACTTTATATGCTCGGATATACGATCCTTAGAGATTGTTCTGGGAGAATTCTCGATTTGTCTATGATAACTTACATAAGGAATATCCTAGAATGATTCTAGATGCGAAATTGCAAACCCATTGAATTACCTATTGATAAAAGCTAGAGCCTTAGCTATTGAATGAATCCTCGAATTGTCTTTGGGAGAAACAGATGACCCATATTCCTTGATCTTTTGTTATGGGATTCTAAAGTACGCTATGTGGGCATATTTGGCATGATGAGTGCTATCTTTTGTAAATGGTCAACTGAGTAGTTTAGACCTTAACCTTGCTCAATAGACTATGGATATGATGCTTTACTGGTAATGCGCTTGTTGGGTGCATCTTGAATGAAAGCAAATTGGACACCAAAATATATTTAGAGAGGTAATTGCACAAGAAGTAGTGATCTTGAACCACTTCATGTGCAGTGCACATGGTGGATTTTGTTGTATATGCTTATCGCAAGAGGTGCTGATAGGGCTTATGTTTAGAATCTAGAATTGCGCAGACTGTGATTGTGTTTTTTCAATCAATTACTTTTTTTTTTTTTGGGTGAGATTATGGGATATTGATGCTATTATGGTTTGTGTCATAATAATTAGCAGATGATGATATCAATAGGAAGGATTGGCTCACTTACACGAGCAATCACCCTTAACGCTTAGGAGCGAGCAAGAATGAGACTAGTGATTTATTTTATTTGGAGCCAAAAGAGGCTTAAATGATCCACTGTGTGTGTCGCCTTGGTTGCAACCAAGATGAGGTCGTGTTAAAGACCAAACATGAATGTTAGTACCCATTTTCAATGTTGTGCCTGTTGTGATTAGCCAGATGCGAGATCTCATTTGGCGCTTGGAAGGCGAGCAAAGAGAGAATTCGGGTTAAGCACTAGAAAGCGACTAGAGTAAGATCTGTATGGTGCATCGAGTATGATGTCACTCTTTGGAAGAGTTACTCCATCGTAGCATGTATTCATACTATATGTGCTTGGCAACTGAGTAATGATGTGGGAAAATGGATCCTTGTTTCCTCACTGTGTGAGTCTTATGTGTTATTATTTATATGACTTTTACTCATGTACCCTTTTGTGACCTTTGACTATGCCATAAGGTAAGGGGTTGATGTTCTGTTACTTTGGTATATTGCCTACGGTCATGTATAATTCGGCCTTAAGGGACATCATTGGGAAGCGGTCAATCCTAAACTAAATGGCAAAAGGGCAAAAGAAAGATAATCTAGTATTACACCACTGTTGTATATTTACTGCCGACAACTCACATCGCTCTGTATGAGAAGCGGATTGAGTGTGAATATATTGCAAAAATTGAGAGGGTCAAACATGCTCTTTGAGGGATTAGAGATGGTTTTTGGACTGGTGTAATTAGATGGGTCTGGGGTATATGAGACATTATTTTTATTTTCGGATTAATGTCTCTATACTGGTCCTTTTTTGAGTTTCTAGCGTAGAGCTCCCACATGCAGGTGTTCTCAGTGGTCGTATGGTCCATTGGCTAGTATGATTGTGTTTATTGGGTAGATTGAGATACAAAAGGCGCAGTGTCATGCCAACAGATGTTGGAAATTGGGTCGAGTTTAGAACAAGAACCCAATTGGGTCGCCCATGGGGGCATGACCCGATTATGAGAGATCCAAATAATCTTAATAGATTATATTTCAAGATATGAGATAATCTTGATATGAGATAATCTTGATATGGATAATTGTCAATATATTAGATAATACTTATTAATTAGATATTGTTGATATAAGATAGATATTATCTGGGATAATACATCTATCTTATGGGTCTCATAACTCTCCTATATAAACATAACTTGGGTTTTGTATTTGAAACAATAAAAATTATACGTTCACTCTTCCCATAAATCATTATGCCTTTGTACTGTGAATAGCGTAGGTAGTTTTCTAGCAGTTTTATTTCATTGCTGAGAATTATTCGAAGACATCAATGAAGGCACGTGATTCACCCACATGACCCATGAATTCGATATGAGCGTAAAAAATATGTCCAAATCTATTTATTTCCGCTATGTATATAGTATACTAATTTCTACCATAAAAAACCATGGAAGCTCGTAAGCTCTCCGTTTGGCTAGTTTTGCTGCTTTTTTACAAGAACTCATGCAAAAAGCAACTTCCAATAATGTATGAAGGGACATTTACCTATGGAAGCTTAGCAATTATATTTAGCTTTTGTTTGTATTATTGCATATGTAATTTTCTTTTGGAGCTCTTTGATTTTGTATGAATGCTTAATCTCTTGTAATCTTTATCTCTATCAATGAATTTTCCACTTTTGCCAAAGAAAAAAAAAAAGTTTGGCCCTATTTCTTTCCTTTTATTTTTATATTTTGGTTGCTTTTTGTAAAATATAAAGAAAAAATATAAAAAAGTGAGAAATTGAAAAAAATAATTATAAACTCATGAAAATACAAGTGATTTATGTATTAAATTGTGCAAATGAGTGTTGTACTTTCATGTATTTATAATTATTTGTTATACTTTCCATTTTTTTTTTTTTGATGTTATTTCCCAAATATAAATACATTTTTAAGATTTATAAAAATATATATATTTAAAAGACATAAACACATAGGAGTGACTTCTGGGGCTAAACCCTAAAGAGCCGAGACCCCATAGATCCCCCTTAGGTGGTGCTACATCGTAGAACCACTCAATCATATAACAATAAGTCGCGAACTTGCACATAAGTGGGAATTCGAACTTACACTCCTAACACTGGATAAAGTTCGCCCTACAAACCATATGTACCCAAGTGACTAGCCCCGAATAGGGTAAAACTTGAGACCTCAAAACTTATACCTCAAGACCTTACCAAGTTACCACATCCCCTTGGGTTATATATATATATATATATAATTTAACTCCTTCAAATTTTGAAAAATTATATTATACCTTTAGATTTGGAACCACTACAAATTATCACAATGGCCCTACCAACCATCATCTCCTTTTGCCAACCAGATTCAGGGCTTCATTCAAAAGATGGTGCTCTAGCCCAAAAAAATTACTAAAAATATTAAAAAGTCATATAAAAAGATATTAGATTCATTCACTTCTCTCTAATTTTTACATTTTTTTTCATAAAAAATTTAAAAATCATTCTCAAACACTTTCACCTCATATTTTAACCAAAAATTAAAAAAAATCACTTCTCAAACCCTCACCATCATTTCCCCACTTCCACCAAACCCTCACTTCTCACTTTTATTTGTGTTCATTACTCTTGCTTATACAACAAGATCCCCATGTAGACTTCCAAGGTGAGACTCAACAACCGCCCAACGCGGGTTACCACATTTCTAATTTCCCTGAAAACTTTACAATCGACTAGAAATCTTGTTCCAGTCTCAAAATCATCCACCAAATTGAACTTCTAAAATCTATAATTAGATAGTTATATTCTACAAGTCAGAAAATTGTCCTAAAAAAATGTTGCTTGATGGTTTAGAACAAATTGACATCTTACAGGCACAATGGAGCAGGAGGCTACAAAGATGTTCTAATGTACATCCGCCAAACAAAGCAATGCTGACGTTTCCATCACATTTAAGAGTCCTGTCTTCTCTTGTCTGTTAGGGATCAACGATGCAACCGTGTGGCCCCTACAAAGGAATAATAGGAAGAAACAGGACCATCCCTCTCAGCCAGCCCAGGTCTCCCAGGCACCGGGTCATGTGGATGCATAAGTGGTGGACCATGAGATGTTGGAGGGGTTGGGTAAGAGTTGTAGTATCCAGCAACATTGCTCTGTTGCAGATCAAATTGCCCTTCCCTCTGCAAGGGCAGTTGATGATATTCTCTCTCCAAGCCAAAAAGTCGTTCACGATGGTCCATCTTCTGTGCAGCCCAAGACCTGTGATAGCAGCAATTCAAGGGGATCATGATTGGTTTTGGTTTCATTCCATGTAGTTAAAAGCATAGAGAAATATGCATTTCATGGAGGAGACTGTGTGAAAATCTAGGAAAAGTCTATCTTTGACTGACTAAATTTAGCTAAATAAGGATTTTTTTTCTCGGGACAATTGCAGAAAAATTGAAACCAGACCAATTTTTTTTTAGCAATTTCAATGGAGAATGTAAACTAATTACACTAGAAATGGAACTTGCAAAAATAATTGCAATAACATGGGAATATTTTTTAAAATTACAAATTTACCCTCTGTTCCCTTCCTCTCTAAACCTTCCACCACCTACGTTACACGGACTCGGGTACGGGTATCGGATACGGGTGTGTATCTAAGGGTCGGACACTTTAAAATTAAAAATTAAGGATACGTGGATACGGATCCAAATTAGGATACGGGTACGGGGATATGTTAAATAATTATTTTTAAAATATATTTATTATATGAAGATGAGTTTAAAAAGTTTAAGGAATAATAAATTTTATTAAAAAAATAACAAATAAATAATAAATAAAATTATAAACATTATTTTAGACATAAAATAAATTATATTATATATGATAAAATAAATTATTTTAATTTTAGACATAAAAATTATGTTATTTATTATATATTATATTATATAATATTTTTTTGAATAAATAATATTATATAATATGTATGTGAATAATGAATAATATTATATTAATATAGTTTATATTTTATATAATATGTATGTGAATAATGAATAATATTATATTAATATAGTTTATATTTTTATAATTCAAACTATATTAGAAAAGTCGGAGAAGTCGGAGATAGACTGAACAAAAAAGAAAAGAGAGAGAGGGAGAGAGAGAGAGAGAGAAAGTGACGAAGAGCCTTCGCAGATCAGGTGACGAAGAGATTCCGAGATCGAGATGAAGGGGAAGACGACGGAGCAGTACAAGCTTCGCAGATCGCAGATCGATCAACTTCGCAGATCGCAGATCGCAGATCGCAGATCGAGCTTCGCAGGTTCTCGATCAAGCTTCGCAGGTTCTCTCCTTGCTCTCTCCTCTTTCGATTCTTCTGCCGTATCCGTTTCTAAGGAGCCGTATCCCGGCCGTATCCCGCACCCGTACCCGTGTCGTGTCGTGTCGACACGGGTACCTTCGAAATTCCAACGAGTCCGTGTAACATAGTCCACCACACAAGTATATCCTCCTAGGCAATGAAGGCAGCAACCCATTGCCACCCTCTCCGGCCACCACTAGAGCAGGTGGGGGGCACTAGCTACGGTGCCACCATTGTCGGGGAGGATGTGCCAGCAGGGTGGTGAAAGCTTCACAGAGAAGAGAGGAGAGAAAAAAGGGAGGGTAAATTCATCATTTTATAAAATATTCCCACCCAAGTACAATTATTTTGCAAGTTATCATTTCTAGTGACATTATTTTAGATTCTCCATCAAATTGCAATTCTTTTTTTTTATTTTTTTTTTGTAGGTACCATTTTTTTGCAATTGTCCCATTTTTCTTTTGTGTGTGTTTAATGCATGTCTTGCTTTGCATACTTGACTAAAGTAATTAAAAAGCCCAGCCCACACTTCTCCTAGGTATTAAGGAGATAACCAGCATAGATGAGGCAAATCCAAGCAACCTACAGTCGGACAAACAACACACCAATCATAGGCCCAACCAAGCTCTGATACCAAATTGAAAAGTCTAATCCACATTTCTCCTTAAAACCCAAGTATTAAGAAGAGGGAAACTAGAGCCGCCTTATAAACAGCACATATGGGGCAACTCCTGACAATATGGGACACATTCCAACAAATTAAAAAGTTCAGCCCACACTTCTCCTTAAAACCTAAGTATTAAGAAGAGGAAAACTGGAGTCTTACAACCAGCATAGATGGGACAACTCTAAGCAATGTGGGACACATTCCAACACACCCTCCTAGACCACAACATACAGTAGCCAGACAAACGGCACACCAATCATAGGCTCAACCAAGCTCTGATACAGTAACCAAATTGAAAATCACATCCCACACTTTTCCTTAAAACCTTGGTATTAAGGAGAGGGAAATTGGAGCCTTATAATCAGCACAAATGGGGCAATTCTAGGCGATGTGGGACACATTCCAACAAAGTGTACTAACAGATAATGATTTTTATTTATTGATGGTGTTAGTGTGAAAAAATCATCCCTTGATACCAAATGCTAATCGCCCACAACCTTCAGTCAGAATAGAGCTCGGTGGTTCTCAAAATTCTCTATATGGTAAATAAATGAATTAAGTAACTTCATGACATTGTCAAAGCACTTTTCAACCTTCTAGAAGCAAATAATGGTTGCATATTGCATGGAAAGCAATAAAAAGTTCAAAATATTTCAAAATTCAGACTAAAAGTCGCTTAGCTAATCTTGTTTTGCTCTAACGATTTTTACTAAACCTTCCCAAAGAAATGAAAAATACAAGAGAGAAAAAAATCATGTGAAAACAATTGATGTGTCATCCAAACAACACAATTGGGTTTTAGGTTAACGAAGAAACCAAATGGTATTTTCTCAACTTGATATAAATCATTGAACAAGAATGCATCTTAGGCTCCATGATTTCCCTTAACTTCCCCTTGTAAGTAGCTTAGGAGCTGAACCTGACATTTGCCCTCAGTGATAGGGGCTTTAAGGCCAATTCACCAAGTCAAGAGTCGAACTCCTGGCACCCCTCCCTCTTACAGTCTGTTTGGATGGGGTGATTTGGTGAGAAATGATAATAAATGAAGAGAAAGAGAACTTTTTCTCATGTTTGGTTTATAAATTAAGGCCTCGTTTGGCAAGTGGCTATTTTAGTCTAAAAATAAAAAAGTTATTAAAAAAATCAAAAAGCCAACAACTTATACCAAAAAGTCAAAGATTCCATTTTCTTTCTACTTTTTGCACATCTTTTCGTAAAAATCAAAAAGTGATCCCAAACATACTAGTTTTTCTTACCTCATATTTTGGCCAAGCCAAAAAGTTACTAAAATAGCATGTTCCCAAACGAGGCCTAAGTGACAAATTGTGAGAAAGAGAACTCTCTTATTTTGCCTATTTCATTTCTCACCAATAGTGGTGAGATTTGGTAAGAAACAAACTAATTGGTTATAATATTTTCATAATACCAAGATTGCCCATTAAAATACAAAGAAAGAAAAAGAATCCCATTCGTATTATTCTCTCAAGTGCTTTGTTTTCTTACCCAATCTTATCCATTTTGTTTCTCACCAACATGAGAAACCAAAATCATTTCTTTCTTTTCTCACCTAAACGGACTGTTAGGTAGTAGACATATGAATGATGTTTTTGCATGAACCAAACAAAATAGTAGCTTTGGAGCCACAAGATAACAAATCAGTATTGTCCACCAAAATCCAGAAACAGATTACCTGGGATAATGGTCCTGAACAGTCTGGGCAGCATCTTCAGCAGCATACAGCCGTTGATTTTCTGCAAAATAATATGGTTCATTTGGAGCTGGCGGAACTTGATGCTCCAAAGTTGGATAGGCATGGTCTACGGTTGCCTCAGTTCCATACAGCTGTGAGGTCAATACAACACTGTGTTGCACAGAATGTTGTTCACTCATCGGTGCTGCACAACCGTTTTGCATTCCGACTAGATATGGATCCTGTGGAGGAGGAAGTTCAATCATTGGTGCTGCACGACCATGTTGCATTCCGACTAGATATGGATCCTGTGGAGGACGCAGCAATCTCGTTGAGTGCTGGAATTGATCCTCCAAAGCTGAAGGCTGCATCATTTGTGGTGGGACTAGTGTTGGCATTGGAGCCACAGCTGATGATGATGCAACACATGGACGAAACAATAATAACAGATCCCTCACCTGCATTTTAATAGAAAATTTATAATAAAATTAAAGAAACAGGTTAATTTCACTTTTGTCCCCTAAACTATTGTCATGTTTTCCACTTCATCCCTAAACTATCAATTTCATTTATTTAGTCCATAAAGTTTCTGATTTCAGTTCATATGGTCA
Organism: Camellia japonica; assembly: GCA_030407325.1. NCBI lineage: Eukaryota > Viridiplantae > Streptophyta > Magnoliopsida > Ericales > Theaceae > Camellia > Camellia japonica. The sequence continues at coordinate 79,666,534 of JAPPVO010000059.1, read as the reverse complement.
AATTGAAGACAGTCCATCCAAACCAGTAATGGTACAAACTTAACCCAATGGGCAAAAAGGTAATTTTATAATTTGGACAACCTTAATCATATACCCAACTACCCATCTTCTTACTCAACACTATTTTACTTAACTTACACCCTACAACCAAATTACCATCTTCTTCTCCACCTCTCATTTCAAAATAGTGAACAGAAAAAATGAGTGTTTGGTTGCATTTAGGTTGTTAAAATTTTGAAATGACATTTTTGCCCATCAATTAGGTTTTAACAGTTACTAATTTGGACAACTGTCCCTAATTGGATCACGTTAGTTGAAATAAAAAAACCTTAGTGATTAAATAGATTAAATTAATAACTTATAAGGATAAAACAGAAAAAATGACGATAATTTAAAAGATAAAACTGAAATTAACCCTAAAGAAAAAAGTAATGTGACATGACCCAACCATCAAAGAAAATGGAACTGAACATACCTGCTGGTCATTGAGTTCTGGTTTAAATTTGGAGCCCTCATAATTATCCTTTATAGCACCTTTGAAAACTCTCTCCGGCAGAGGAAGACAATCCTTATCATTTACAAACCTCACCTGAACAAAATGTAGCAGCACCCTCAAAACGTTAGGCACACGGAAAATTTCTCTACTAGTCCAACCAATTTTGCTAAAGTGATAATGATGAATCCATAATATTATTGTGTGCAATGAAGTATCAACAAAGTACCCACCCAACCAAAAAAACAAAAGAAGAAAGTATCAACAAAGAATCAAGTAGTGAAATTGTTTCCTTGTAACATTAACTAGAAACACTTTAAGCTAAAAACAAATCAAGCAAGGCACTGTTACAAGCATGGTGGATCTCCAATTTGCAATTTAAATCTTATAAAACGATTCAAGTCAACAATACAAATTACTATTTCAAATCTTCTACGAATTTTAATGAATCTATGGGAATTAAACGGAACCGCACAACTTTGAAGTTCAGTAATGATTCATGCAATTCAATAACTTTCATAGCCTGCAATCCCTGCAAAGTAAGTTTCCAAAGCCCTTCTCTCTCTATTTTAAATACTATTCATTTTCAAGACAGTAAGACATGAAGAACTAGCTAAATTGAGCATGTTGATGAGTTAGCTTCCATCATTGGATGTTGAAAAGACACCCTTTCAATCATTTACCTTGATTTCACTCTGGGATCTTCCTTTTAAGTCCAAGGCAGTGTGAGATGAGGATGTAGAATGGTTCCAAAGGAAGTATGCAGGATGGAAAAAGACATTACCTATCCAAGGGAGGTTCGCTCACTCTTTTCACAAGCACCTTGGCAAGCCTTTTTGACTTATTTATTTTATGCCAGTTGCAGACCTGTCCTGTCATGCAGTTAGGGAAGCAAGTCACCTTACAGCTATACCCTAGTTCAAAGGTGATACTGTTATGAGAGCATTAGCTAGGTTGGCTACTTCCGATAAACAAAATCTCCAAAATTGTAATTTTGGGGCTGTGGATAAGTAGGATTTTTTGTTGATATAGTGTGATTGAGTTCACCAAATGAAAGATCTTTAGCAAAAGATACAGTCTTTGGTTCGGTTACTAGCACTAGCCCATCTTAGAACCTTGATTATTTGAGTTTCATAGGTTACTTCAACATGTTTTTTCGAAGTTTTTTTAGCATGCTTGCTTAGAGCTCTCCTAGTGCTTGTTTAGAGATAAAGCACCTAGCTTGCTGATAGGCCGACTCACTTAGCACTAGAGAACTTGATTCCCTAAGAGGCCCAGTTGTTTAGCGCTAGTCGCTAGAGCACCTAATTCCTACAAGACCTACTCACTTAGCGCTCGAGCGCTGGCAGTGCATGCTGAGGCCTATTTTATGACCATTCTACTCTTGATCGTTTAAATACTCATATTTTCAGCATTGTCGGCATGCATGTAAATGATGGTTATTGAGGCTTTAGATTCATTTTCTCTCTCTATAGTTGCTTCATGACTTGTTCATCAAGAATCCATTGATAAATCTCACTCCATCTTCAATCTAGAGTTTTGACGCATGATTTGAAATCATTCAATTCACCTAGATTGAATCACATCTAAACCTTCACAATTCATTTTTTATCCTTGTAAGACCATGGTCGTTTGGTACTAGAGCCATTAAAGACAGACATGAAGCACAGGTACAGTAGAATACGGGTACGTCAATATGATAAAATCCAAAAAAAGTAAGGTACGGATACGGCTTGGTACGTTTATAAAAAAAATATTTATTTTTAATTTAGAGAAATGCAAAAATTGATTAAATGGTTTAATTTGTTAAAATCCAACCTACAATTAACATTTAAATTCAAAAGTAAAAGTATAAACCAAAATTAAATGTCATTATATTAAATAACTTACAAATCATAACTTAATTTTAAAATCATGTTAAGCATAAAACTAAAAATAAAAAAGAAGTCTAGTGAAATGAATTTTATCTTTGTAGAAGAAGAAATATTATTTCGACTAAGGTACGATGCAGTTTAGGTATATACTAGGTACGTCTAGGTATGTCAAAAATTAAGAAGCAAAAATTTAGGTACATGTTTCGTATATCCAGTACATATGCAGAAATACTATATGAAATACCATACACCGGTAAAGTACGGGTACGACAAGTTTTTCAAAGTACCCATGCTTCATAGAAGATGGAGATTGGAGCAAAAAGCTTCGTGGCGACTGTCAAATCTTTGATGGTTCAGGTGTCATGGCCGTTTTGAAGCAAAGATCAAGCTTGTGGTGAACTCAATGAGTGGGTAAACTTGGATAAGATGTTGCAATTTCCTTCAATTGTGTCTTTGTAACCATTTGATTTGATAGTGGATTGATTGTGGGTGTTGGGATTGGATCATGGTAGTCCTGTGCTTAATTGTTCTCTATTGATTAGATTGGTGCATTGGATTCATTAATTGTTAAAATTTAGATTGATTAATTGTATTTTGAATTAGCGTGAAATCAATTTTTTTTTTTTTTTTTTTGAGCATCAACAAAATTTTATTAAAATAGAAAAGTGAAAGAGGACAAGAAGTCCTCATACAAACGTTGGCCTTCTCAATTAATCAATTAATCACTTGGTAATTGTCATATTGGCATTAATTTGTAAACATTGGCCTACTCACCTGCCTCCCCCACTAGGCACAATTCCTTGGCTGCTTAGTTATTTCCTATGTTGCACAGATTCGATAGTGCTGTCAGATATGGACACATGTCTAGCAGTTGGATTCACTTGGTTTCCTGATTATAGGATTCATAGACTCAGATAAAAAGTCGGATATGGATATGAGAATATGGCATATTAAATGTGTCCTTCACATAATTAATCAATTAATTATCATTAAGTTGCTATTTTTTTGATAAATAATTATTATTAAGTTGCCATTTATTAACATGATGTTAATATATCAATCAATTAATAAAAATAATTCCTAACTATCTCCCACCTAGGTTTGAGTCCAACCATTTAGGTACACTCAAATATGATTCCCAACTCAATCCCATATTCCAATGCCACTATCTCTCTCTCTCTCTCTATATATATATACAACGGCTTATATGCAATGGTGAACGCAAGGGGGCCATTGCCCCTGCAAACTATTTCAAAAGTTTAGTTAATATTATGTATTTACCCTTTAGTTTATAATTTGTGAAGAGTTAGCCCTTGCAAGTTCAGGCTTTTCTTTTCTTTTTTTTTTATTCAAAATTTTAAATTGTTTCAAGTCTTTAATTAGGGTTATCCTACAATATATATGTATATATAATATGTAAATTATAATATAAATTGATGTTAGTTACAAATCATTGTGGTGGTGAGACCAACAAATTATTAAATCAAATTAGTTACGTCTTATTATGATGTTTCATTATATCTAGAAGTGGTATTAGTTACAATCCATTGTGGTTTTTGGTTACCACTAAAGTAGTCTTCAATTATGGCTCAAATTAGTGTTAGTTATGACTTTACATGTCCATGACAAATGTGCAAGCATTATTTGTATTTATTATTTTTTAATCTTTTTATTTTGTACAATTGTAAAAGTACTTTATAATCCAATTTTGATACTTTTTGTTTTGTTAATTACTATTAGATATTGATTGAAAATTTAATTTGCAAATTTGATGACAATGTTTAATTTTTATGCTTATAAAATGAATATTTTAACACATCATACATATGAAACTTCAGTAAAAATGTAATAAAATAAATGTATAGTCAATTTTTAATTTTATATAGTTTGGCCCCCTCTTAATGAGATTTTTGTGTCCTCCTGATATTGGTAAACCATATTATGGTTGCCAGCTCATCTCTCTGTCTCTCTCAAAGAACTCTGTCTTTGTTCACAATTAATAACCCTTCACTTCACAACTTCATCTTCACAAAAACCCTGGGTGGATCATGGTTGAAGACTTCACAACTACTCCAACAAAGACATCGAAGTAGCGATGTTGAGAAGATTGTGCTTATGGCTTCGTGATTGACAAAAGATTCTAGGTAGACCCTTTTTATCCCATCCTCCCCACAAACGAGCCTTGTCCAACGAAGTAGGTGCCATGTCCGACGCAGATACCGCACCTGTGTCGGGACCATGTAGTGTCAACACCAGTATTCCCCCTAATAGTTCTAAGTCCATGTAATATAGGTTATTTCCATATACCTTCCTCATCATTAAAAAATTGGGACGACTTGTCATGTGTGTGCTTAAAGTTAGATATTATGTTTGCTTGTAATAATTAAAGAATATGTATGAATGGTAGGTAATATCTGGTTGACATGACTTTATAAAACCCACATATACATTTTGTAAAGAAAAAAATTAATACATCTTTCCTACTATACAAATGTGGCTGGCAGCATGAATACATTGACAGGTCATTATATCATATAACGATGACTTTATCAACCAAAAAAATAGTGATTAAAAACGTTTAAGATCTCAAACATAGATTAGAAACATAGCAGAAGCTTATGAAAAGGACAATATTTCATATTTTCACGATTCATCTCCATGAGGGTCTGACAAATGTTTAATGCCACCAATCAGTACCTAATCAACCTTCTGGCTTGGTACTGATTGTGAAAGGATAAGACAATATGCATGACAACAGATTTAGACAAGAGTAATGCTATACAAACTAACAAATTTAACAAACTTTTCTTACGTACTGATGTGGCACCTATCATATCATTGAAGTGGGTTCTATTTCAATTTTCGAAATTTCATTATTACATGACACATCAATTAGTAAAAAAGGTTTGAAAGATTTATTAATTTGTAAAGCATTTTCCTTAGAAAAATAATCAAATGGAAGCAAGGCACTGTCACAAAAGGATTGGAATAGGTTTGGCATAGAAGTCTGTCCTTTCAGGAACAAAATTCAATGCCTGTTCTGAGAGAAATTAAATGGTAGATGTGACAGATGGAATCAGCACTATACAACATCAAAGAGCCTCAAAATTAAACAAGGGAGGCATTCCATCTGGATTTTATTGCTTTTTCCCTAGCTTTGAATCTTAAACAAGAGCTATCAAACGTTGGGATGAAGATAACAGAAATACAGGAATTACCTGTGCAGGAAATCTTCCTCCAAAAGCAGAAGATTCCAAGTTTAGTCGTCCACGACAGGTAGCCTTGTACACACCATAGAGAAGCTTCAGGTCAAAATCAAACAGAAAAAGTGTCACTCCTTCCTTGATCTTCTCTACAACTTGCCTCCTTCCTCCAGGAAGCCCAAAAACACGGTATCGGAAGCACTCTGGTTTTGTCTGTGCATTACACATAAATATAAAACCACAAAATTGCTCTAATTTGTCCTCGGTCTTCTCTTTTCCCCACAATACAGCTCCACTGCCATTAGTGACAGGAGCACAAGCAAGGGCTTGAGGAGGGTAAGACAGAGTGACAGGAGCAGGAGGGACAGCATTAGTTGCAGGAGCAGGAGGAACCACATTAATTGCATTAACCTTTGAAACCTTCTTCTTCTTCTTTATCTTTTTGTTGGCATTGGGCCAGCTTACAGTCTTCCCCTTGTCTTTGAACTTTTTGTCACTTACTCTTTCCATACGCACAAAACTGTGGTGGTGAAGAAAATGCCACTGCACCACGTAAATGAACTGAAAGCAGAATATCGTCCCAAAAGGAGAAAAAGGGATAGGGAAAAAAATTAGAAGTCAAAGCTGTAAAACGTAGAGAGGATACAGCTAAGGCAAAACAAGAAACTTTTTTTTGCTGAACTGAATGAAAAAAAGAATATTGTTGCACCATAAGGAACATAAGCTAAAGACATTGAGAACAAGACCTCACGGAAAACGCTAATAGCTACTTAAATTACAAAAACATTTAAATCCACTCTCTCTCCCTTATAGACATTTGTCCTTATTTTCGTTTATAATAACAGCTTTAGTCTGACATCATCCTGTTTTTCCACTACTAGGATACTGCAACACAAAACCTGCTCTAACTATCAGCCTGTCAAAAGTGAATAAGTGATATCTTCAGTCAATTTTTTCCACCATTTCTGCCCTGCCCGCCTACCATCACCACCTCAGTCAATATGAACCATCTCATTGGTTCTCAAGTTATTATCATCTACTGGTGCCATTCAGAAATTTTCTCAAACATGACATAATTTATCCTAGCTATGATCTTTTCACAAACTCAACAATACATCCCTCACCTTAGTTACAACTTACAATCATTAATGAAGATATTTTGGTTGGTCACACAACAATCTTCTGTGTCCCTTGCTCTAACATTGGCCCACTAGTAAAAAAATTAAAAAAGAAACAAAAATCCATTAACAGCCAGTCAGTGAGTACTGAGAAGTGGGAGAATGATCCGAGGATGAGGCTCATGGATTTGGCGAATGAGGGTGACTTGGAGAGGATCAAGGAGTTCTTGGACTCAAGCACAGATGCGAGTTTCTGGGATATCAATGATCTGATGGTGCTGCACATCACCTCTTGCTATGGATTTGATTTTCTGATGTTGTGGAGTTGTTGCTCGATGATTTTGCATTTGGGAGTGTTCTACGTATATATATATATATATATAATATATATGTAGAGCGACAGAGAGGAAGAAGGATTTTAAGTATATGGTGTGGAAAAAAATGGTTTTTTTTTTGCATAGGATTTGGGATGGGTCCTAGTTGGAGGGACGAGAGAAAGAGTCCTATGATCAAAGTTTGATGCGAAAAATGATGGGTTTCTTTCTGGTATTTTTTCCACATAGAAGAGAAAGATAACATGGAAAAATTCATTTTCCCCCTATACTTTGCCCCCAAAATTCCATACATCCCTAAACTTCAAAAACCTACACTTACACCCTTGGTAGTTCAGGGCAAAGTGAAACCATTAACTTTTTTGTTTTATTTAATGGTAAATACATTTTACACGCACCAATACAACTTGGAATTACTTCTCCATGGTCAAATGAATTTTAAACCACCAAATGACTTATAAAGATCTTATGGGAAACTTTAATTTACCCTAAAATTTCAAATACCTGCACTTACACCCATTGTAGTTCAAGGTAAAGCAAAATTGTCAGTCATTTCCCCTGGTCACCACCCTCCCCAATATCAGCAACAACCCACCTTCTCTCTCTCTCTCTCTCAATTCTCAGCTTCTCTCACCACCCTTTCTGCATCTCCCTCTCCTTTCCAAGATCTTCAATGCCTACCCCTTCTCTCTCCATAAATATATATATATATATATATATATATGAGTTTTGTGATTTGTTTGAATTTTCTTTCAAACAGCTATGGGCAGTAGAGCGGTGCATTGGTGGATTACAAACAAATAATAATAATAATAAAAAAAATCAAAAATTAGAATTAAAATCGAACACATGCATTAAGAAAATGAAGACGCAGTGATTTATATGCAGTAGTATTGAAATTCAAATACTTCAAACCAACATATCGAATCAAGAAAACAAAACCAATGCAATTCATCAGAATTATATAATTCGAATCTGCTGTACATCACAAGAACGCAAAATCACAAAAGAAACACCAATCCAAATCAACATCTACCATATGTAACTGAGAATCAAAATCATCGATACAAACACACACACACACACACACACACACATATATATGTAACTGTAATTGAGGTTGAGATGAGAGAGAAAGGGGGTTACCTAAACAGCAAAGAGAAATTCTTGGAGGAGTTCGTCAAGTACAGAGAGAGAACCAGATCAGTAGAACAAAAATGTACTCTGTTTTTTTGGGGCACTTTAAGGTGAAAACATTAGGGAATCAGATCAACGGCTGACATGGCGATGAATGTCCACGTGGACGTTCCAGATACGTTTGAAATTAGGCTTATTCTGTATTAAAAGACAACCTTTTTAATTTTTCTACTTCATATCACTTCTCTACCTTTTTTTAATATGTATATAAGGGGTTGTTTGGAATGATCTAAATAAGTGTATTTTTTATCTTTTTATGAAAAGATGTGCAGAAAAGTAGAGAGGTGATGTGATAAAAAAAAGATAAAAAGATGGATTATATGGGGTATGCCAAACCACCCCTAAATATCACTTCTCTACCTAACTTTTTTTAGACCAAGTTTGAAAACTTGTAAAAAAATCAAAAAGTTAAAAAGTTACTCAAAAAGTTAAAAAGTTAACACTATTCATCAAAAGTCAACAATTACGGCTGCACAATTCCCAATTCGAATTTTTCCCTACAAATCAATTTTTACAATTTTTTATTGCACATTTTTCTATAAAAAGTCAAAAAGTTAACCCAAACATTCATATTTTTAACCTCAATTTTTTAGTTCAAAAAGACACAAAGCACACTTATTTAGTACATCCCAAACAACCCCTTAATATGTATATATATTTTTATTTATAAAAAGTCAAAATAATCAATAATAATAATAATAATAATAATAACTTTTGATTCAGCTTCCCAAAATAAGCATTAAAATGACTCAATTTACTACTCCACCCAAAAAAAATATAAATAAATAAATTTTCTCCCCTACAAATTTATATTTCAATATTAACTTTTAAATCATATTTAATCAAAAAATATTAACTTTTGGATAAAAATTAATTATTTGACTATTAATTATCTAACAGGATTTATATACATAAAAAATCATTTTTGTTTGAAGGTTAATTTCAAAATAATTCATTTTTGTTTAGAAATTAATAACGATAAAGAGAGAACCTATTTTCATTTCATTTTACTCTAAATATACTAATTTTTTGATACTCTAAAGTGAAGTGAGAATAATAACTATGTATAATAAGCGCAAAAAAAAAAAAAAAAAAAAAATTTGAAGTAAAATAGAATAAAAATAACAGCTCCCATGATAACATTGCGTGAATGGAGAATTTCGCTCAATTGTTTTCAGATTTTATATTTATGTTTAAAAAAATAGACCTATAATTTTATAGGATTTGACTATGTGTTCCTCCTAAAAATCATTTGATCTCAAAATTTTGAACTTTTAATTTCTTAAATAATTTTTGTATGACTATTAAATCTTTTTTGTACGAAATTAAATAGGTAAAATTTTCAAATTAACTTTTTATAAGCATCATTGAATGGTAATTTCACTTTTTTTACAAAATATTAGGCTGAATAAATAATACTTGACAATGTACAACACTATTTGTGAATTATGCACTTGTATAAAACTAAAAGTGAATTTGGGTATTTGTATCTTGACATTTGTATAAGCAAATGCTCAAGTCTTTTAAAAATTTGCATTATCCTCACTCTGCTTTGACCTTTCACAGTTCAAAAGTAGAATAAAATATAAAATATAAAATTGTTTTTATTTTTCACAATTTCACAAACACAAAATTATGTACTGTTCAAAAACACTCAACATTAAAGGTGACCATAGATCCGCCAAACTCGTTCAACTCGACTAAATCGACCGAACTTGATTGATTTTAGACGGATGTGTGTCTTTCAACAGACGGATGCAGATGGAATATTTCAAAATCCGCAGATACAGTTTGGATGGCGGATCAACCATCTCGCACCCACATGAACTCGATCAACTCGTAGATGAAGTTCAAAAAAAAAAGAAAAGAAAAAGAAACTGTTAACAAGTAACAGCATAGAATAAAAATAATAAAATATATATTTTTGTGAAAATGAAAAACAATACCTTAAAAATTTACATGCGTGGTGCCATAGACTATTATAGACAAATAATACATTTTTTTTCTTCAGATTACTAGTTATTGGAGATTATAAAAGTTATGAATTATAATTCAAAAAAAATCCAAAATTTGTAAAGTCCAAACCGCCAAACCGATCGCATCCATTCGTCAACCCGCACGGCTCGCTCAATCCCCATCCACCAAGCCGGTGGACGGATGCGAATTATTATTTTTTAATTTGCCTAATTTTGAACGGATTGTGGATGGAATGCCACCAATCTGATTCACGATCACCCCTACTCATCATTTTTATTTTTGTCTGAAACAATTTTCAAAAACTCAAAATCAACTTCTTTTTTTTTTTTTTTGTTTAGAACATGAAAAACCAATTATATTAAAATATAAACAATATATAGATAACAAATTATAAACACCAAATAAATAATTTATGATTATTTAACTCTTAAATTGTAAAACTTCTTTAGAACCATCATGGACAGGTGTAACTAACATTAATTTTACAACAATTTATTGAAGAATAATTTCCTCTCAAAATAACAATACCCTAGAATATCACAAATGACACGATCTAACCAATATTCAGTTGCTTCGCAATCGATCATACTTACCCATCACCAAATCATCATCAAGTCCCAAAACTACCATAATCAATCTAATTCTCAATCTCTTGAATTCCGACTTGTTTTGTGAAGTAGGTTAAAAATTAAGTTTTTAACTTTTTTTGATTTTTTAAAAAAAAATGTGAAAAAAATAAATAAATAATATAATCTATAAAAATCAAAAAGTTAATAAAACTGCTTTTAACTGAGTCGCCAAAACAAACCCATCCAAAAAAAATTATCATCCATGGTACACCACCTTCGAGTGTCTGACTTGTTCTTGAGCTAACAAGTTCCCTCCCTCACAAGTTCCTGAGGTAAGATTCTGTTTGGTTGAATTTTAAAATTTTGTTTCTAAAATAATTTTAAAAACTAGTTTGATAAACCTGTTTAGTTTTGAATTTTTAAAAGGAAAATGCGTGAGGCCTCGAATTTGCCTCGAGTTCAATTTTTTTTTTTTTTTTTAAAGACAGTGTTAGTTTGGTTTTTTTTTTCCCCTCTCTTTTCTTTTTTTTTTTTTTTTCTTTTTGCAAGGGTAGTTTATGTATAGGGATGTGCTAAAAAATTAGACATTCTGCAAGTGAGTTGGGTTGGAATAATTAGATGATAAAATTGACTGATCAATTTTTTTAATTTAATTTAATTTTATTTGTTGGGCTGTGTTAGTTTGGTTTTGTTTTTTATTTTTTTTAAAGGTAGTTATGTGTAGAGGTGTGCTAAAAAACTAGACATCCCACACCAACTCATCGTACAAAATTATATGGAATTAATAAATTTTAACCAGCAATCTAACTGATCAATCAATTAGGTTGGATTGGTTGAGCGATAAAATTGACTGATCAGTTTGTTAATTTCATATAATTTTATATGATGAGTTGGTACGAAATATCTAATTTTTTTTGGTACATCCCTACACATAACCATCTTAAAAAAAACAAAAAAACTAACACACACAGCCAAAAAGAAAAAAAAAATGGCATTCGAGGCAAATTCAAGGCCTATAGCAGTTCCGTTTTTAAAAATAGTTTTCTAAATTTTTAATCCATATTTTTTAGTTTTTAATGAATTTTTTTAAAGTTAAATATATATATTTTACTTTTTAAATCCACTTAATCTAGAAATAGTTGAAAATATAAATGTTGTGAAAATATATATATATATATATATATATTTGCATTTTTTTAGATTTATTGATTTTTTATTTTAGATTTCTTCACAAATATTTTAACTTTTAAATATATCTAAATTAAGTTGTAACAATCCCGACCCTTAATTAACGTTAATTCATGCTTAAGTGTGCCTAACAAGTGATCAAGAAGAAATCATGAGTTAATGACATGTGTATTGCATTATTAATGTGTCTCTATCTGTTTAGCGTAGAAAGATCTGTTTATGTTTAGTTTCGATTTGCGAATTGAAGGCCTTATCGACATCCGATACAGAAATTGATTTAATTTATGTGTTAATTAGAATTTTTAGGATTTTATAGTAGGTTCAATTGAAAATTCATTTCGAAACGATTAAATAAGATTGAATTAATCCCACTTAATTGCCTATGACTTTAGCCAATTAAACACCATTTCTTTTATGAGTCCACTCACCTCTTCTCATCCACTTACATACACCTTTGAGCCTATTCTACAAAAGAAAAACGTGAGAGGAGGAGAGCGAGAGAAGGAGGATTGAAATCAAAAGCAAGAGAAAATGAGAATTGCTAGGGAATTCAAAGAGATTAGAGTGGGACCTTAGAGAATTCACCAATTAGAGCTTCATTGAGAGGTTGAGGTATGAATTCAACACCTAGATTATGTAATTGTGTTGTTAAGACATGAATTCTTGAGGATTAAGTTGATTAAATTAGGATGGATAAAAAGAATGAGAGAACATATATCATATCATGCATGCATGCATGTTTCATAGCATTTTGAAGTTGATTTTCAAGAATTCCCTCATGCATGTCTTGAATTCACCTCAATTTTGGGAAATCATTGAGTTTCATGTTGTTTTGTAACATTTGATCATGTTTTGAGGAGCTTTGATTCAAAGAATTGCATGCATGTTATGCTCATGGGTTATTCTTGAGTTTCAAGTTGAATTTTGTACAATTGGCATGCCTTTGGGCCATGGTTTCTTGAAATATCTTTAATTCATGTTGCTTTAGGGTCTTTATGTATTTTCTCAAGTTTTGGCCCAAAAAATCGAGCTTGAAGCTTTAAAGGTTGAGTTTTGTACTTGAGGATCAATCTGGAAATTCCAGATTTTTGATCCACGCTCGAGTGTACACTCTGAGTACATGCACTTCTGCTCGAGCGTCGAGAGTCATGCTCGAGCGTGAAATGCATATGCCCAGAAGTTCATGTGTTTTGCAGTCCGCTCGAGCGAGAGAATCCGCGTTCGAGCGAGGGTCTGAGTCTCACGCTCGAGCGTCCGTCGAGTGTAAAAAACATGCAACCAGTACTTTTTCAAAAGTTTGCAATCCGCTCAAGCGAGGGAAGTCACGCTCGAGCGGAGCTTCATTGTCTGTATGTCCGCTCGAGCGGGAAAAGCCACGCTCAAGCGTGGACCCTATTTTCAGCAAGTTTTGAAAAATGTTTTCCAACACATTTTTACATCCTTATTCCATCCTAGGCATTCCTAGGCTATGTTAAGACTCCATAATGAGGATTAAAGACTAGAAACACATTAAGAACAAACGAAATAAGTTATGTACAATTCGAACGTGTGTTTCAAGTGTGTATCCGTATGTGTGTTTATGTAGGTCACGCGCCTCAGGACAAGTGAAGTGCCACCTTACCATCTAATTAGAGCTATCAATCATCTATGAGTAATAACTCTGTAAAGTTATGTTTAACTATGATTATTTTCTGATGATATGAGATGACAAGTTTCTGAAATGCTATGTTTTGTGTGAATGAATAATTGTCCAATTTTCTTTGAAACGAAATTGTGGTATCCTTAGCAGAGGCTCTCGCCTAGGGGACATAATACTGTGGCTTATGGTCATGAGGCCCTCGCCTGGGGGAAAGAATACCGTGGTCTAGGCCCTTGCCCGGAGGAAATAATACCAAGGTCCAGGCCCTTGCCCGGGGGAAATAATATCGAGGTCCAGGCCCACGCCCGGGGGAAGCAATACTGTGGCACAAGTCCTCGCCCGGGGGAAACAATACCGTGGCGTATGAGATATGTTACCCGGTACCGGAGGTTCCTTTATGGAACTTGATATGCTTGACCAAAGAGACATGTTTAAGCTAATGGATGTACCACACATAATTGAACAAAGATAAGACTATGATTCTATTTCACTACCTGATTATGATCCTGAAATGTTGTGAGACAAGTTATGGACATCATTCATTAAAGTCTTTACTTTGTTATTATTCACTAGGCTGTCGCTCACTGTTTTTATTATGTATGTAGGTGAGCAGGCACGTGACCAGGCCCAGAATTGACGGCCTAAGTTTTAGTTTTGTCAGCCAACTATTGTGCCTCCCGAGGAGGTTCCGATTGAAGTCAAGTTTCATGGCTGTTTTTGTAAACATGATAGGCTATGTTTATACTATGTTGAGTTGGTCAGAATGTCTGATATTGTAAGTTGGGAAATGATATGTAAAGTTTGTAACACTGTTATGAAGTTTTAAGTTATCTGTTTCATGTATGTTCGCATAGCTCTATGGACTATGTATGTCTTGATTATTTGCTTCCGCAGCCCCTGCTATATGTTATTATGCCAAGAGGCCTTTGGTAATCCAAGGATTACTGACTGGTTACGATGCTAAACCCGTAGGGGCAGGTTTGGGTCGTGACATAAGTAGATCTAGGAAAGAAAAAAAAAAGAGTAAAATATGAAAAAAAAAATACTAAAAACTAAAAAATAAGATTTAAAATTTTAGAAAACTGTATTTGAAAACTCAAAACCAAACAATATAGTTTTATCTTTTGGGGGAAATAATTTTTTAAAATTTAGAACTAAACTTTTGGGTTTATTTTTATCAAACCAGTTTCTATTCTTTTTAAAAATACAAATCTGAAAACTCAACCAATCCTGACAGGTGGGGCAAACAAGTGGCAAAAGAGACCGGGTGGGCTACTGCTTAGATCAAAACTTCATGTGATCTTGTGCAAACCATTGTTCAGATCAGACGATATAAGGATAATGAGCGGGAGAGAGTGATGCCATACAGCTTTAAAGACTTGCTTCTGATGTGCTTTGACTGACTGGAAAGGTTTATGAGCAATATACCTGATATCGAAGATGTGAATTACAGGGTCTACCGAACCAGAAGTAATGTATAATCCATCAGGAGACCATGCTTGATTGATCAGAGCGGACTGTGATTCGCTACTTTCTTGCTTCCAACCAAATGAGTGGATTTCCGTCTGCCTCAATCTTATGTCAAACAATCGAAGCTGCCTCTCCGGGGTCCTGCAGAAGGTGTTTTTACTAGAACTTTAAAAGCAAGAAAATGAGAGCAAAAAAAAAAAAAAATATATATATATATATACTAGAATATATAAAAACTGTAAATGAACAGCATAACAAGATCATTTGGAAAGCGTTTGTACCTATTGAAGTTTTTCATGTGATTTTTGGCTCATGGAAGCATTTTGACTAACCCACAATAATTTTCAAATGAGGACACCTAATCACTTTCTTTGTCTTCGATGGTACATAATGTGTAGGAGGTATGAGGAATTCAGTGAATCATTTATTTCTGCATTATCCGATGGCTTTGGATTTATGGCATCGTCTTTTTTGTCCAAGTGGTTCACTGTGGGTGGCTCCGGGTGCCTGTGCACATAAGCTCTTAACTGATTTTTAGGGGTTTAGGTGGCAACAAGAAAATCAAAACCTTCTGGCGTTGTGTTGTTTTTCCTATCTTTGGGACTATTTAGTTAGAAAAAAGATTGCACGGATTTTTATTTGGCCTTAGAGTCAGACGGATTCGTTATTGGATAAAATGTAATTTGGCTTCATTTCGGGCCAATGTTCCTCCTCCATTTAAAGGGGCATACTTTTTTTGATTTCTAGGAATTGAGGAGCAATATGTCAGGCCCCGTTTGGGAACTTACCTTTTTAGCTAATTAGTCAAAAAGTTACTAAATTAGTCAAAAAGCTAACCACTCATACTAAAAAGTCAAAGATTCTCTTTTCTTTCTACTTTTTGTACATCTTTTCGTAATTAGCCAAAAAGTCATCCCAAACATACAAGTTTTTTTTACCTACCTTTTTAGCCAAATAGCCAAAAAATTACTAAATTAGCCTGTTCCCAAACGAGGCCTTAGTTTTCTTTCTTTGAGATGTTTGATTGTGGTCTTCTTTCCTTTTGCGCTGTAAAAGGACTCATTGTCCTCATTTTTCCTTTTCATGATTAATAAATCATTTGTGTCGCTGATCCAAAAAAAAAAAAACAGAAAAGAAAAGAGGCATTGACAATAGATGTGGAGGGAAACTCTATTCATACACAAAATTCATATAAAAAACTCTACAAGAATGATGTAACAATGTCATTCTTGTAAATAAACCCATCTCTATGGATGTTTTATTTTAAAATGAAAGGTCTATATTGAGCCACATCATGCTATATTAAAATTATGTTTGGATTTTTTTTTTGGTATATCATTACTCTAGATGGAGACATTATCCTAGAAGAATTTGTAATGGTTAATGAAACATGAAACGAATATAATATCGCAAGAAAATTTTGATTGTAAATATCCAATGTTACTTGCCCAGTTTGAACCATGAATAGATTGAAGTCACACGGATTAGGTAGAACACTCATGCATTTGCTATTGATTTGATGTTTATAGTCTGCTCTTCCTGCTACTAAATCAAACCCAATAATTCTCTTGTCTGCACCAATAGACAATACAATCTGCTTCTGCTGCATCCCGGCCGGCAACTCCCATTACTGTTGATGAATGCATGCCCCTGTGCAACGCTTTTGGTTTCCACAAGTTTTCTCCATCTTTCTCAGTCCAGAGTATTACTGCGTGATCACTGCCACCAGTAACAAAACAGATATTCTCCCATGGCATGAAAACTATGTTGTTGATAATACCCTTTGCGTGAGGCTTCTCCTCCAAGTAACCTACACGCATTTCCTTCAATGCACAACTTAAGAAATCAGAGTATATATTATTTAACAATTAATACTACATTTTACAAAGGAGAAATGTAGACTTAAAATGTGTCCTCTCAAGCCTGTCACGCTTGTGAAAAGGTGATGGGTATCAAAAGGTGTCCCATCTATATAATACTCCAATTGGAGATATTAAATCTTCTATATTAAGAAATGAGTATGCGATCAGATGCTATTTGCATCCAAAGTTGGTACTTGGCATGGATGATAAACATGGTACGAAGCATCTAATTCAGCAGTACGCAAGAAGAAGAATTGTTTTAACAAGTTTAAAGGTTAGCAAGTGTTAGTCTACTTTTCTATGTGTATGCAAATCTACATAGTGTGCACAGATTTAAATTGCTACAACTGAATGCAACACAACTGATTAAACGAAACTAGTCTTGTCACCTCCATAGACATCTGTAAGTAGAATCGGCATGTGAATTTCTAGTAAACCATTTTTCAACCATGAATCTCAAAGAGATATATAGTCTTGTTATTGGATGACAACTAATATTCAACCAACTGCACACATGACATACATGGAGGAGTAACTAGTCCAGCAGCAGACATGGCAAACATGGACACAATCACCCAAAGACTGTTTAAGAAATTTTACTCTTGTACATATGCATATTGACTATTGATGTAAGAAAGCTTTGAATACACAAAATATGGCAACCTTACGAATGTTCTTTAAACATCATACAAAGTTTGTGGATGTAGGGCTTTAATCAATAGAATAGAGTGTGCAACATTTGTAAAAGGCAGAACATGCTTGATTTTCAAACTTTCATCTTGCAAGAATTTAGGACTTTGGGAATGAAGTGTTAGACAACAGAAAAATTTTGGAGTTGAATTTTGGGTTGTTCTGGGGCTGCGAATAATAGAATAAGAAGAAAGAAAGAAAACCAAAAGCTTATCCTCGCAAGGGTTAAGCAAAATAGGAAACTTCGACCCTTTTGACTACTTAGACCATTCTAGCCATTAATAAAAGGGGTACTTACCAATTAGTCCTATTCACTAGACTTATTTACCTACAGGTCCTAACTAATAAATTTAACACTATAAAAATAAGAGAGTGATAAATTTATCACTAAAAAATTATTCATAAAAAAAGAGACTGATAAATTTATCACTATAAAATTATTCATAAAAAAAAAAGACTGATAAATTTGTCTTTATCACTTAATAAATTATATCAAATAGGACTTAATGGGTAATAAGTCTCAAAGTAGGACCTATTGGGTAATAAGTCTCCCAAGTAGGACCTATTGGTAGTTTACCCTTAATAAAATCCATATAGTGACCCATTTGAAAACATAACCCAAAACAAGATCCATAGATCCAAGATCCATAGATCCATACTTTAACCCAAGTCTAGCAAATTCAGAAATCACCAAAATACTGCCAGCTCCTAAAAACATAAATAAAAAAAAGTCCAGCAACATACTAGATGTAAATAAAGACGCTAAACACTACCTGTTCAATCACCACTAGTCTCAAAGCTTAAGTTGTTAGTAAATGGGCTAAAAATGTTTATCAAACTCTTTTAACTCCCTCCCTTACGTGCAACCCTATCTTGCACATGGAGATGCAAACATCCATACATACAGAGAGAAGAAAGAATGCAAATGAAAGAAGAAATAATGCAAATGGAGAGACTTGAGCTCAAGACCTCCCCTAACTTGAGCTTTGATACCATGTTAGATCACCACTAGTCCCAAAAACTAGTTGTTAGGTAATG
This sequence comes from Camellia japonica, assembly GCA_030407325.1. NCBI lineage: Eukaryota > Viridiplantae > Streptophyta > Magnoliopsida > Ericales > Theaceae > Camellia > Camellia japonica. The sequence continues at coordinate 79,647,884 of JAPPVO010000059.1, read as the reverse complement.
GGCTGGGATTTATTCCACACCCCCGAACATAAACAAAAGCACACCCAGGCATATATCAAATAGAAAAATGCAATCATACAGAGATTTATGGGATTCGACCCAAATTGCCTACATCTAGGGCCGTGCAGAATACCGCAAAATCCGCTAAAACCGCACTGATCCACACATTTCTATCCACACACTCAAATTAAACTTTAAATTTTATAATCTGCCTTCGAAACCGCTCCGCTATAGTTAATACATATATACTTTTTAACCTTTAATGAAATATCAAAGTAAATAGGAGTGTCAGAAAGATTTAAGATGTGATATTTGTTACAAATTAATAGTTATATATATGAAAAATATTATGCAAATTAGTGTTACATATTATGTAAATGTTTGATAATTGGTTAAGAATATTCTTCAATCCGCCCCAAACCGCGATTTGGTTATTTGCCAATCTGCTAATCCGCTAATTGGTTTATAATTTTACTCTCAAACCGCCCGAACCATGTTGCGCAAACATCCACAAGAAAGAGAAATAATCCACTATAAATTGTAAATAGTACAACCATAAGACCAAAAATACCCAAAACTCGACACCAATACCCTAGCCTTGAACAGTACCCATTTCTCCGCTCAAGAGTAACTGAGCCCAAAGCCACTCCCGCTTCCCTGCTCACACCCGGTGCCCCCAGTATTTTTTTTCGTCTCTCCTACATCTTTTCAAACCTCTCAATCTCACCACCCTAGAATTCCCATAGGTTCCCTATATATAGGCAAATCATATAAATCTAAATCCCATACAATTAATAAAACCTTACACATATTTTACTCCTAGTAAATTCCAAACTCGACAACCTAATCCAACTACATGTATGGGTCCCGCCAAAAAATATATATCAAGCTCTTCAACACTATCATGTACACTTTCCCATGGACCAAAAAACATTTCTTGATAATCATGGGACCCACAGCTTTTGTTTGTCTGAGCTTCCAAATCATATCATAATTATTTCGCCATGCAATAGATGTGGCACTAAATAAGCATGCATAACAGTGTACCTTAGATGTAACTCTGAGTGATTATTACAAATGTAAAGAATGCAATAGACAGTACTAAGAGTGTTCAAAGGCACATCCATACTGGTATATAAATGCGCGAGTGGCACAAGCATATGAATTTCTGGGAAACAAATTTCGACCCTTATCCCCTTTTTTTATTCAGATTCAGGACTGATATCTGAGAGTCCCTGCCATCAGCATTGTATACAGAGAATAGGTTGTTTCCCTCAGGGTGCCATGCTATATCTTTCGGCCATCTCCTGTGCTTTGGGGATACACAGTCTTAGTAGATTGGCACTTGATCTGCAGTTTCAAGTCAATAAGCACAAAACATTAAATCAGCAATTTTGATCTTTTCTAGCATTTCTAAAAGGTGTATCAACAGGCAGACATTTAGACTAATACGTTGTAATTTAAGGCCTCTATCAATCTCTCTCCCCAAGAAACCGGAGGCGACATCCATTGGGAGCAAGATTAGAAAAAAATGATTAAGCAGGGTTGATCACACTAGGAGTAGACATGATTCAAGCGAACTACTGCAAAGAACACTCAAACGCCAAAAAGGGCTTTGCCTATAAAATAATGAGAAACAAAATTCTCATGTTTGTTGGACATCTCCTTAAAAGGAGGTTATAGGACTGCATGTTGTATAGAATAACAAAATGCAAAGATATGGTTGACCTTTATATGAAGTGAGATGGACACACTGTTCTGGAGTCATTTATCACCTATTTCATTCCCATAACAACCTTGTGTAACAAGTTCAGTGAGGTAGTCGGTGCAACAATCAATGCTTCACAGAACAATTACTGACATCTCCCCTGATTTAGAGAAGAGTTGTATAGCCACTTTTTGGTTTTGCAACCAGCTGGCTTATATTACAACTTACAATCTCTTACATTTGTTGTGGTGAACCAGTTTCAATATATATATGCCACTCTGCTAAGTTAGGGTTCATGTTACTTTATAACTATTTTGTTTTTAGCTCATTTGCAGACTTTTAGGCGGATAGTTGCTTTAGAAAGATGGCCCTGAAAGAAGAATATACGTACATAGTTTTACATACATATATATATGTACATATATTATACATTCATGTATTATAGTCCTCAATTAAGTGTATTAGAAAAGAATAGTGTCAGAGCAAGTGATTTTTCAAGCCACCCATCCACAGATCCTTGAGGCTCATATGGTTAAACAAACATATTAAATGAAATATTTTCTTTCTTTTTTTCTTTACAATCTCCTTTGGAGAGTGTGAGCAGGGAGAATACTGGGCACCTACGATTACCTCCCAAACACAACTCCTTATATTATATATAGTTTGTAGACAGCATGATTGATTTTGTCTACTTACCTTCAGAAACCAGAATTTCTCCACAAGTATCCAAGTTATATTGGAAAAGAAGAAATTAAATTCTTTTTCAAAGAAAATGAATTTTAGTTCTTACAAACTTGTTTCAGCACTTAAAACTGTTTATTGCAGTAGCAGATAAAGGTATAAACTTAAAGTAAGCAACCCAATAATGTTACTCAAAATGTTTATCATAATGAACTGAAACTAATTAAAGTCAATTGTATGAAATGAACAAATTTCATGAAAAAATAATATTTAATGCAAGAACAAAGATTTGTATGAAAAGTTGAAACATACCCTCTGGACTGAACTTGCCACAAGTTGACAGCTCCATCCAAAGCACTGTAAAGCATTCCAAAATACTAAATCGTTAGATCTAAAAAGCTTGTACAAAACAATTAAAGAAAGTCAATTCTTGTAAAAAGCAGATTTATCAGAACCAGAGCTTGATAAAAGAAATTCCCTTTAGATCCAACCAACATTATGTAGAACATGAACCATTAGCACTTCATCAATATGAGATCTTATTTATTTTTTCTATGAAGCTAACTCTATTTGAAATAGATTATCAAAATTGCCAAAACTATGATGCTAAAATGAACATCAGTATCCCAAGAGATGGTATTAATGGATAACGTGACTGTGCTTGTATTATGCTCATCAGATGCACATACACAAGTGAGACCAAATTCATCTGCCCAAGATATAGCACCAAGTCACATAGCTGGATACATCACCTGATGAATAACCAAATGATACACTCCGAGAGAATGTAAAGCTCAAGAGAATAATATTATTATACATATTGAAATATCCACATTAATTAAGGCCAGAAATGCCAAAGTTGACACTTTGACAGGATTACAGAGAATTGGAAATCACAAGATGTGTACACCATGTAAAACCAAGACAAGTAGAACCACAAATAAAGAGAATTAAGTAGACTATGCACTAGCGTTGTTACAATACTTTTCACTAAGCTACAAGACTTCACAACCTGTCTCTACTACTCAAGACTCTGTTTAGAGAAATTTACTAGTTCCAATCCCATTAAAATGTGTCACCTAAATGTTAGTCTTATCAATCTGGGATAAGAACAATTCTAATTTTTTGTCTTAAGATCCTTTACCCGAAATTCTTCTTGTTAATTATTTTAGTTGTCATGAATTGATCATTATGAAGTGTTTAACTTTTGGGGAAAGTATAAAAAAAAATGGTAAGTATAAATTAATAATTGTAAATTCATGAGTAAAACACTCATTTGCACAATCTAGTGCATAAATCACTTGTACTTTCATGAGTTTGCAATTGTTTTTCTAACTTTCCTCTTTTTTGATATTTTCCCAAACTTTTTATTATGTTAACCATCCATTAACTGTGGTGATGTCTGATTTCTTCTTTAAATGTCAATCACCAAGTGTTACATTCAACTTTTAAGGTTCATTCAATCACATGTTAGCCACAACTAATCATATTCTCTCTCTCTCTCTCTCAAGATTAACATATTCAATCATGCATTCATCTAATACAGTCAAAGCATATAAAGTAAAGTGTAAACAAAGAGATGAATACCAAGACTAATAGTGGTTCGGCACACCCTTTCTACCTATATCCACTCGGCCTACCTTGCTTACATTCTCCACTAATCCAAATGGGTTTTCCCTACGTTCACCCCAAACCTTAACACCAATAGGTTTTCCCTAGGAAATATGCTTAGAAATTTGAGCCATATGGGGGAGTTTAGATTATCACAATTTATGGGTCCTTTGATCTTGTCAAGGGAAAGACCATCACTATTACTAGGATGGATAGATCAGGTAACTTAAAGACAAATTTATTAGGCGAAAGAAAAAAATGAAGGCTCATTACCTCACCGTGCTTTTGTAGAAAACAACATTTATCCTTCTTGTGTAAATTTCTTCCCCTAGAGAAGATCATCTCACTTTTTGTTTACCTCCTCTTTCTTAATTGGTGAAATTCTATTTTTGTTGAACTGTCTTCTTTGTGAAATGTAAAATCACATACATCCTCAGGGTCAAATGAACTTGACATAAAGACAGATGTAGGGACAAAATTAACAATGCAGTGACAGGTAATGATACTTCTAGTATTCTACGGCATAATGATTCATGCCATATGGAAAGACAAATTTCATGCAACAGAACCAATCAGTAGTGATAAGATTTTGGTTGAGTTGCGTTCAGTATACATGAAAATCATATTTCCCTTAACTAGTCACAATTAATACAATATTAGAAAGGTTATGTTACATATGTCAGAATATTTCTTTATTTCCTTATTTAGTTTAGATTGTGATTGATTGATTGATTGTGATTCCTTAATCAGTCAATCAATCAATCAATATAAAAGGTGATTTCTTAATCAGTGCCTTAGGGCTTCCTTTTGTAACAGTTGATTTATTAATATAAAAGGTGATGATATCATAATCATCACCCAAGCTTTGTATTCTCTTAAATTACATGGTATTAGAGCCAAAACCGTAAAAACCGTCACCCACACAGCCTTTGCCACCAACCATCCATCACCTATCACCACCCATCCTCCACTGTTGGTCCCTGAATCTCTGTCCGAACCAGCCAAGGTCCCACAGAGCTGTTTCAACTTTAGCCGAGGCCCCTCTAGCCTAGTTGACCCTTGTGAGGGCTGTCCTAACCTCTTTTTGTGTATTTTGGCTCCTATGGATGAGTGTTTAAGAGCTGCCCATCTTTTGTTGCCCCAAGTTTCTTTCCCTCTACTTTCTTGAACACAGTTCAACACTTGTTTTGATTGGAGGTTCATTTTCCCATATTTGATTTATTTTTTGGGTCCATAGATGACCCATTAATCTGATTGTTATGCTTCTATAGTGGTCTTTGTGTGATTTTGCTTGTTCCAGCCTATTCTATTCTTTTTTCCATTCTTATGATTCGTGCAAGGTTTTTTTGGATTGAGATTGTAGAGTTCTTATAGCTGACCTAACTAGTGAATCCATCACTACTTTTCACCCATCTAAAGGGGAGAGCTCCAGTCCAATTATGACTACAACATCTGAGAACCTGAACCCTAGCCTCCAAATCACCACTGCTCTGTTTAATGGTCAGAATTACCTTTCATGGTCTCAGTGTCTGACACTTTTTCTGAAGAGTAAATGGAAGATAGGATATGTTAATGGGAGAGTTCAAGCACCAGGTATGACGGATCCTGGCTATGACCAATGGGACATTACCAACTCTTTAATCATGGGGTGGCTCATTCATTCCATGGTTCCTGAGATTGGTGAAGGCTACTTATCCATGGATACTGTCCAAGATATTTGGAAAGGAGTCGCTGCTACATATTCTCGAAAAGGGAATTTTTCTCAATCTTTTAAGTTGCACTAGTGTATTAAGCACTCAGTACAAGGGGAGCAAACAGTTCTCCAGTATTACACATTTCTAACTAATGGTTGGAAACGCCTAGATCATCTCTTAGATTACAAGCCTGTCTATACAGTTGACTCAGTTGGTTACCATGAGTTTCTTGCATAGGAGAGAGTCTTCAAGTTTTTGGAAGGCCTCAATATGGAGTTTAATCCGGTTCGAAGTGGTGTCCTTAGCATGGATGTTCTTCCATCTCTTAAAGGGGCATTTGCATATGTACAGAATGAAGAGAGTCGTCGTTCTGTTATGTTACCATCGGCTACTGGAGACCGTTCAGTATTACTTTCTGCTCCTCGAGATGGGGCTAGTTTGTCACTACCTCTTTCCTATCCTTCAGGGAAGGGTACTGTGTTCTGTGATTACTGCCACAAGCCGCAGCATACTCGTGAAACGTGTTGGAAGCTTCATGGGGCTCCATCTGGGAGTCAGGGTGATCGGTTTGGTACTAAAGGCGGTCGATTAGGCCAATCTAAAGGGCGTGGCTCTAATCCACGGGTCCATCAGTCTAGTGCTGTTGACACTCTTAATTCTACTTCCGTTTCAATTTGTCCGACTTCTAATAATTTATCTAGCATGACTTCTCCTGAGCTTGAGGATGTTCTGAGTCATTTGCTGGCCCGCCAGTCTTCTACTGCTCCCAGTGTATCTTTCTCGTCATTTGCCCGCTCAAGTAACTTAGCCTCTTCTCCTAATGCTTTTCTTTCCCATAAGTCTTTGCCATGGAATATTAATTCTGGTACCTCAGATCATATGTCTGGGTCTTCTTACCTTTTCTCAGCATATAATCCCTCTTCAGGTCAAGACAAAGTTAGGATTGCAGATAGTATTATTTTTTCTATCTCTGGGAAAGGTTTAATTCATGTCACCCCTACCTTACTTCAGTCTTCAACACTCCACATTCCCAATTTTTCTGTTAATCTTCTATCCTTGAGTCGTATTACTAAGGATTTGAACTCTAGTGTGACATTTTTTCTTGATCATTGTCTTTTTCAAGACCCTGTCACGAGGAGGACGATTAACAGTGGTAGTGCAGAGCATGGTCTCTATTTGTTGGATCAACTGAACAAGCTTGCTCATCATTCTATCCAGTTCCCAACCAACAATGAGGATTTATGGTTGTGGCATCGGCGTCTTAGGCATCCTTCTTTTCATTTACTTAGGCATTTATTTCCGTCTGTTTTTACAAACAATAATGTGTCTAAGTTTCTTTATGAATCTTGTCAACTTGGCAAACAACATCGAGCTTCTTTTGCTCCTAGTCTTAATAAAAGTTTAGCTCATTTTTCTTTAATACATTCTTATGTGTGAGCTCCATATCGTGTTTTGTCTTTAAAAGGCCATAGATGGTTTGTTACCTTATCGATGATTTTTCTCGTACTACTTGGGTGTATCTTATGAAAGAAAAAAGTGAGATTTTTCTGTGTTTCAAAATTTTCATAAAATGATTTGTACTCAGTTTGGGGCAATTGTCAAAATATTGCGTTCTAATAATGGGCGTGATTACATTGATTCAGGGTTAGAGAGCTATTTTTCCACTCATGGCATTATACATCAAACATCTTGAACCAATACCCCTCAATAAAATAGGGTTGCAGAGCGAAAGAATCGTCATTTTCTTGATATGGCTTGCTGCATGTGTTTTTCTATGAGGGTGCCTCGGTCCTACTGGGGCAAAGCCGTTCTCTCCACAGCCTATCTCATTAATCGTCTTCCTATCCAGGTTTTGCAAAAATAAGCTCCACTTCAAGTCCTTCTCATTTCAAAGTCTTTGTTTTCTATTCCCCCTAAAATATTTGGCTATGTCTATTTTGTCCACAATCATTCTCCTACTCATGGTAAGTTGGACCATCACTCTCTCAAGTGTGTTTTCCTTGGATACTCGCCTACTCAAAAGGGGTATAAGTGTTATCACCCTCCTTCTTGTAAGTGATTTGTGTCCATGGATGTCACATTCTTTGAGTCCTAATCCTACTTCTTGTCGTCTCCTGTGTCACAGTCATCCTCTCAGGGAGAGCCTTGGTGTGAAGAGATTCATGTTGTCCCTGTTGCTCCTATGGTGGAACTAGTTGTTCCTACACCACCTATTATTGGGACTATAGAATCCAATGCCACCAAGGAAAGAGAATGGCAAGTTTATGTCAGGACAAAGACAGACATAAAGTTATTTGGATACAAGAGACCACTTCTGCTCACCCACTGCCATCTCTAGCTTCTGATAAGATTCTAGGTAACTTTGAACCTCTTGTTTCTCTTGAGTCTATTGATATTGCTAGTCCTGACACTACTGATCTTGATATTCCTATTGCCAAGAGAAAGGGTGTGAGATCTTGTACTTAACATCCTCAAACTTTGTGTCCTACTCTTATTTGTCTTCCTCGTATAGAGCCTTTGTGTCAAATATTTCCTCTGTTAGTATTCCTAACCATTTTCAGGACTCTCGCTACCTCTGAATGGAAACTTGCCATGATTGAGGAAATGAAAGCACTTTGTAAGAATGACACTTGGAAATTAACTAAGTTAGCTAAGGGCAAATGATCGGTGGGATTCAAATGGGTGTATACTGTGAAGCACAAAGTAGATGGTTCCATTGAGCGTTACAAGGCTCGACTTGTGGCAAAAGGCTTCACTCAGACTTATGGAGTAAACTATCAGGAGACTTTTGCACCCGTGGTTAAGATGAATTTATTCAGAATACTTCTCTCTCTATCAGCTAATTTAGATTTGCCACTTCATCAATTTGATGTAAAGAATGCTTTTTTACATGGTGATCTAGAATAAGAGGTATATATGAACATTCCTCCTAGTTTTAAGGATCATCAGATAGAGAGTAAAGTATGCAGGCTTCGAAAGTCGTTATATGGTCTCAAACAATTTCCAAGGGCTTGGTTTGAGAGATTCACTCAGGCTATGCTTAAATATAGTTTCAAACAGAGTCAGGCAGATCACATTTTGTTTGTGAAACATTCCTCACGTGGTAAGACTACAGCTCTCATTGTTTATGTGGATATGGCATAGTACTTACAAACGATGATAATGAGGAAATACCCCTGTTGCAAAAATATTTAGCTAGTGAGTTTGAAATCAAAGACTTGGGAAACTTGAAGTATTTTCTAGGAATTGAAGTTCCTCGCTCCAAGGATGGGATTTTCATCACACAAAGAAAATATGTTCTTGACCTTTTGAAAAAAATAGGGTGATACCCCACTGGAATCTAATCAGAAACTTGGTGATGACGAAGGAGGAGCAACTGTTGATAGGGGGAGTTATCAGCGACTAATAGGTAAGCTCATTTACTTATCTCACTCTCGTCCTGATATTGCTATTGCTGTCAGTATGGTTAGCTAGTTTATGCATGCTCTTCATCAAATTCACTTAGAGGCTGTTATGAGAATTCTAAGTTACTTGAAATCTTCTCCTAGAAAGGGTCTTTACTTTTCCAAACATGATCACCTCAAAGTGGAAGCCTATACAAATGCTGATTGGGCAGGGTCAATAACTGATAGAAGATCTACATTAGGATATTGTACCTTTGTAGGCGGAAATCTTGTTACTTGGAGTAAGAAACAGAATGTGGTGGCTAGATCGAGTGCAGAAGCTGAGTTTAGAGCTATGGCACAAGGTGTGTGTGACTCTTGTGGATCAAACTATTGTTGAGTGATCTGGGGATGGGCCACACAGACTCTATGCGACTATATTGTGATAATAAGGTTGCCATCATAGCTCACAATCTTGTTCAACATGATAGGATAAAGCAAGTTGAGATTGATCGCCACTTTATCAAGGAGAAACTCACCAGTAGCATAATATGTACTCCTTTTGTGAAGTCAGACGAACAACTTGCAGACATCCTCACCAAGGGAGTTGGAAGTAAACTATTTCATGACATTTTAGGCAAGCTGGGCATACGAGATATCTTCACACTAGCTTGAGGGAGAGTGTTAGGATATTTCCTTGTTTCCTTATTTAGATTAGATTATGATTGATTGATTGATTGTGATTCCTTAATCAGTCAATCAATCAATCAATATAAAAGGTGATTCCTTAATCAGTGCTTTAGGACTTCTTTTTGTAACAGTTGATTGATTAATATAAAGGTGATGATATCATAATCATCACCCAAGCTTTGTATTCTCTTAAATTACAACATAGACTCAGTACGGCTGTCGAATTTGGGTACGTGTCTAGAAGTTGGATTCACATGTTCTCTCAATTATAGGATAAGGGCGACACAACATATTCATATAAACACTAAAACTAAATATTTTATATATTGTTGAATTAGGAGGGAGGGGGTGGAAAGCAATGAACACTAAAAAAATAATACTCTAATGACTTAATGGTTTTTTTAAGTTCATGTCACTTTGAATTCTCTCGCAGGTGTGGCCAAATTTATGTAGTTGATGTTGTTTGCAAATTGAAAGTTAGGTGGCAAAAAAAGTGGGTTCATATCATCAAATCAAAATTCCAACGGGCAAATAAGATGATGTCACACCTGATGACATGCTCCACTAAAAAAAACAACTGTGTATCGGTTTTGTTATCATAATAATAATTTCTTTATTTAACATTGATAACATAAAAGTTGTACGTAGTCTATACATATGTCACACAGCATACACTGCAGATTGCCCTATTCACATGATACACTTAATATTAACATAAAAAAATATTAAATATAAGAATCCCATTAATTGGTTACTTATGTGTGTGAGAGAGAAAGAGAAAGAGAAAGAGAGTTGGTCATTGAGGACACCATAACCCACACTTGTGCCACTTCTTCTCTACTCCGGCGAACTTTCAGAGGTATGGAACAAGTTTCACACTCACCACTTGACCAAAAAATACTTCAAACTCAATTGAAGCTATGGGGAAGACAAAAAAATCAAGAAAGACATCTGTTGGTGCTTTCACGTCAAGTTGAAGATTAAGTTTGAAAGGAGTTCTTCCTCAAGTTCGCCGTGTTTGAAACTGAAATAACAAGCTCATGTCCTATACATATCTCACACCTGCACCCGTATCGTGTCTACAAGGGTACTCCCCTTTAAACCGCCAAGCCCATGCAACATAGGTCATAGGTTGTAGACAGGTTTTAGGAGCTGGTTCTATGGCCAAGTTAGGAAAGTGGTGCCTTACACAAACACACTTGGTTCCTACCCACTCCGTTCTCATCCCTGCGTCATAATGTAAATCGCTTAGCTACATGGTTCATGCCTCATTCAATGACAATGATCCTTACTTGTTTTCCATCCCAAAAGTCAAGAGAAAAAACAAGATCAAATGTTACATTCACCTCATAAAATGTCTTGCCACTAACATGAGGGTCAAGCAACTATGTTTCAAAGCATTGCCTAACACCTCAACTCATCATTAATATACCCTTCAACTTGGACTAATGGAACAAAGAGAATCCTAAAATAGAATCACACTCAAAACATGAGTATAGTTTGATATATCAGAGTTAACCAGTCGAGAAAACCAATAAAGAAAAAGCTTGAAAGGAAAGCCATCCAATGCCTTGAAAACTTATTTCCATCTTTTTAAAAAGGACTGTAGGAAATACCTAGAAATACTATGAGTTCTTTAAAAATTGCAAGCCCTTAGTCAAGCCACACCAGCATAACTCTTACAAAGGTTTGAATTAAAAAATAATAATAATAAGAGAACAAATATTACAATTTCCCTTAAATATAACTTAGAAATTTAAGAAACCCCCAACTACCTGGTCACAAATAGTTGATCATTTGTTGGACACAACACAAGACTTCTTAACTTTCTCTAGTGTTGACTAGAGAAGAGACAACCTGTCTGGCAACGTACTATGCACGGAGAAGAGCGACTACGTATCAAAGAGATCAATTCTTTGTGTTCTTTCTGCTATGAAATTCAGGAAAAAGTGATTATGAATAATAAATCGTAAGTACAAATAAAATCATAGAATAAAATGAGGATTAGGCGACACTAAAATGTGATACAAACTACAGTCCCAGACATTAAATAAAATAGGCACACACACACACACACTGTTAGCTTTTGATAAAACTCTCTTTAGAATGAACTATATTTTTTATTGAATTTTTCTCACTTATTGATTTATATATTTTGCCCATAGGCTTACATCCTTTTATATAGAGAAGGTTATACATAAGTTCAATGAATAAGATCCATGAACCTAAACAACCTTGCAATTAATTAGATACATGAATATAATCTAGACAATGTACTTAATAAATATAAAATACATGAATATGAACTCAATGTATCCAATGTATCCAATGCATGCAATGTATCCAATGTATCTAATGTAAATATGGCATTAATTTTAACACTCCCCTTAATGCCATATTGTGTGACACCGAACATTTCTCTAAAAAATTCAAATTTGTCCCTTGGTAGAGCTTTGGTGAAGATGTCCGCAACTTGATCTTCAGTCTTGCAATACTTGATTTGAATCTCATCATCTTCTACAGCTTCTCTAATGAAATGATGTTTGATAGCAATGTGTTTGGTACGAGAATGGTAGACGGGATTCTTTGTCATAGCAATAGCAGACTTATTATCACACATAATTGGAGTAGCTTCACCTTGCTTCTCACCAAAATCATCCAAAATTCTTCTTAGCCAAATTGCTTGTGTAGTTGCCAATGATGCTGAAATATATTCGGCTTCAGCAGATGATTGTGCCACAGTTTGTTGTTTCTTGGATGACCATGAAATTACGCCCGATCCAAGAGAAAATGCATACCCAGAAGTGCTTCTCATATCATCAACACATCCGGCCCAATCACTATCACAAAATCCAATTAACTTTGCATCAAAAATTTCTCATAAAAAATTCCATAATCAAGTGTACCTTGAATGTATCTCAACACTCTTTTTGCAACCCCAAAATGAATTTGGCTTGGACTGTGCATGAACCGAGACAATAAACTTGTAGCATACATGATGTCCGGTCTTGTAGCAGTTAAGTACAACAAACTTCCAACCAAACTTCTATAACAAGATGCTTCAGCTTCTTTGCTTCCATCTTCCTTTGACAACTTTTCATTCACAATCAAGGGAGTAGCAACTGCTTTGCAATTCTTCATTTTAAATTTCTCAAGAAGTGTTTGAGCATACTTCTTTTGGCAAATAAAAACACCACCATTGTTTTGGTAAATTTCAATGCCTAAAAAATGATGCAATAGTCCCAAATCACTCATTTCATATTTCTTCATCATCTCCCTTTTAAAATCTTCAATCAATTTTTCATCACTACCGGTAAAAACCAAATCATCAACATAAAGTGAAACAATGAGAATACCGGTTGTACCTTGCCTCTTGATGTACAAAGTTGGCTCACTTTTGCTTCTTTGAAAACCCTTTTCATTGAAGTAAGCATCAATTTCACTATACCATGCCCGGGGTGCTTGCTTTAGGCCATATAAAGCCTTCTTCAACTTGTACACTTTATCTTCTTTGCCTTTGACAACAAAGCCTTGAGGTTGATCAACATACACCTCTTCTTCTAATTTTCCATTCAAAAATGCTGATTTTACATCAAGTTGGTGCAAGAACCAACCCTTTTGAGCCACGAAAGCAATGATAGCTCTAATTGTATCAAGTCGAGCCACAGGAGCAAAAGTTTCTTGGAAATCAATTCCAGGTTGTTGTGAATACCCTTTTGCCACAAGTCTTGCTTTGTTCTTTTGAATAGAGCCATCCGGATTGAACTTTGTTTTGAAAATCCACTTCACACCAATTATTTTTTTTTCTTTCGGTTTCTCCACTAACTCCCAAGTCTTATTCTTCTCAATCACATGAATTTCATCTTTCATTGCTTTCTTCCATGCTTCATCTTTAATTGCCTCTTCAAAATTTTCAGGTTCAACAATGCATAAATTGCATCTTGCATACACATCACTAAGACTCCTTATATTTCTTGGAGTTGAACTTGGAGATGAAGAACTTGAACTTGAACTTGGAGAAAATTGTGAACTAGCAATTGGTGACAATCTTTGTAGAGATTCAAGAGTTGCAACATCTTCAACTTGTGGACTTTCCGATTCTTCATTGAAAGCAATGCTTTGATCTTGAACTTTCTTTTCCTTCCAATCAAAAGACGCCTTCTCATCAAAGAGAACATCTCTACAAATAATCACCTTCTTTTGATCCAAACTGAACAGTCTATAGCCTTTGGATTTCGAGCTATAACCCACAAAGATGCATTTCTTACTATTTTCATCAAGCTTGTGCCTCACTTCTTTTGGAACATGAGCATAACAAATGGAACCAAACACCTTCAAGTGATTCACCGATGGTTTCCTTCCACTCCAAGCTTCAAATGGAGTTTTGTCCTTAAGAGCTTTTGTAGGACATCTATTCATCAAGTAAACTGCTGTATACACGGCCTCACCCCAAAAAGTTTTGGGTAGCCCCTTCTCATGTAGCATAGACTTGGACATCTCCTCTATGGTTCTATTCTTTCTTTCCGCCACACCATTTTGTTGTGGAGTGTACCCAACAGTCAATTGCCTTTCCATTCCAATATCTTCACAAAATTTCATAAACTCATTTGAGTTGTATTCTCCGCCTCTATCACTTCTCAATACTTTCATCAAACAACCACTTTGTCTTTCAACAAGATTTTGAAATTTCTTGAAGATAGAGAAAACTTCACTCTTTTGTCTCATGAAATACACCCAAGTCATTCTAGTAAAATCATCAACAAAGATAATAAAGTATTTGTTACCTCCATGAGTTGGTGTATCCATAGGTCCGCACACATCGGTATGGACAAGCTCCAATGGTGCTTTAGCTCTCCATGCTTTCTCCTTTGGAAATGACTCCCGGTGATGCTTTCCAAGTGCACAACCTTCACAAATATGTTGCACTTCATGAATGGTTGGCAACCCAAAAACCATATTATTTTGTTGTAGATGCTTCAAGCTTTGAAAATTCAAGTGCCCAAATCTTCTATGCCAAAGCCATGAATTATCAATCACATCCATCTTCAAAGCCGCATTTTTGCTATACCGGAAAATGAGAGGAAAACTTCTATTCTTCTCCATCTTGATTTTTGCTACAACTTGGCTTTTCCCCCTTTGTCAAAAATTTTGCAAAAATCGTCTTCAAAGTGAACAAGGTATCCATGCTCCATAAGTTGTCCAACACTTAGCAAATTTTGCTCCAAGTCTGGAACTAAGAGAACATCGGAAATGAATCTTGTACCCATCTTGGTTTCTATAGCAATAGTACCTTTTCCTTTTGTTTGGACTAAGGCACCATTCCCCATTTTTACTTGAGAACTGGAGGAAGCATCCATTTTCACAAAAATGCTTTCATCTCCTGTCATGTGATTGCTACATCCACTATCGAGAAACCATACATCCTTGGTTTGATCCGATGCCTTGTGACAAGCATAGAACATGTGCCCTTCATTTTCTTGCTCCTCGGAAAAATTAGCTTGTTGAGTGCTCTTGACTAGGCAATCCTTCTTGACATGCCCAAATTTGTTGCAATTGTAACATTTTGGCTTTCCTCGAAACCAACAATCTTTATCAACATGATTGCTTCGGTTGCAAATTCCACACTTTTGTTGAGTGGACTCTTCATTTTTCTTTCTTTGAAAATTAGACCTTCCTCTTCCTCTTGCATTTCTTGCTCTTCGGTTGCATTTCTTCCTCCTCCTCTTCCTCTTCCTTGGGAATTAGAGGTACTAACATTGAGCTTGGATTGAAAGGCACTTTCAATTGACTTTTCAGATTGCCTACTCAACCTTTGCTCAAATGCTTTAATTGAACCCATCAATTCTTCAATACTCAAATCAGCAAGATCTTTAGTTTCTTCAATGACAGCAACAATGGATTGTATTTCTCCGGCAAACTTATCAAAATTTTCTCAACAACTCTTTGATTAGTAATATTATCCCCATAAATTTTCATTTGGTTTACAAGTTCCATAACCCTAGAAAAATAATCCTTCAACAATTCCATATCCTTCATCTTTAAATTTTTCAAAATCTCTTTTCAATGATTGAAGTTTGATGGTTCTTACCTTCAAGTTGCCTCTATACTCTTTCTGAAGAATATCCCATGCCTCCTTCGCTTTTGTTGCATTGATAATTCTTGGAAAGATTGCTTCTGAAACCTTGTTGAATAAAAGGAGAGCCTTTGAATCCTTCTTCCTTTGCTCTTTTAATTGGTTCTTTTGGGGATTTGTCAAAGCTTCTTCATCTTTAGGTTTCTCGAACCCATTCTCAACAAGATCCCAAAGCTCCGTATAGACAAAAATAGTTCTCATTTTCACATACCAAAAATCAAAATTTTCACCATTAAAGATAGGAGTGGATACATTTTGGTTGTTGGGATTCGCCGTGGACGTCGGTTTGTTCTTCTTCGGGGCTTGTTTTCCCGTATCCGATCTCTACGCCCAACTTGCTCTTGACCCAACCAAAGCTCTGATACCACTTATGTTAGCTTTTGATAAAACTCTCTTTAGAATGAACTATATTTTTTATTGAATTTTTCTCACTTATTGATTTATATATTTGCCCATAGGCTTACATCCTTTTATATAGAGAAGGTTATACATAAGTTCAATGAATAAGATCCATGAACCTAAACAACCTTGCAATTAATTAGATACATGAATATAATCTAGACAATGTACTTAATAAATATAAAATACATGAATATGAACTCAATGTATCCAATGCATGCAATGTATCCAATGTATCTAATGTAAATATGGCATTAATTTTAACACACACGCCGTCATAGGAAAAAAATTAATTACTAGACATGTGAACATGAAACTTTTACCAAACTTCCTTTTTGTCCCTTTAACTTGAATTTCAGTAGCTTCCTGTTCAGAAGAGATTCCACGAGATTCTTCCTCTTTTAGCTTCATAATATTATTAGCGTGACTGGAAACTGATATCCTAGCTTTAGCATGAGAATCACTTGAAGCTTTCAAGACAGACCCCGCCATTTTTACAGGCTGGGAAATTTTTGGGTTCACTGTTGGAATTACAAGTTATGGTCTAGATTGAGGTTAGTTTCGAGAAGAATCCTCACTTTTATGGATAGGACTAGTTGATCTTCGCTCAACTTTAACATCTTTAACATCATCACCTTGAGGGTTCTTGGATGATGTGACACCATCACAACCTTTAAGGCGAGCCAACTTAGATTGTGAATCTTCTAACCTTCTCTCTGCTTGGTCAAGCTGCACATCTTTTCAAAAGAGATGATCAAATATAACTTACCAAAAAAAGTCAGAGACTGAAGATGATTGAGTTTCTTACAATAACCATTAGCCAACTCAATTTTGTAAATTGCCAAAAAGAGTAATATGTACATTGGTGCAATACAGAAATAGACATCAATCAATAACATTCGATATGAAAGTAGCCATATGCATTCTCACAAGAAAACCCATATTCCTCTAAGATTCATTACATGTAATGATGCAATACAAAAGGGGGATAAAATATATGTCATCCGACTATGAGACTCAATTTATCAAATAAAAACCCAGCAGACAAGCAAAGATGAATGTAATCTTGTGAAGACATCCTTCCACTTTAAGCAAGCAACAAATAAAAAAATTATATTAGATTATGTGCCAAGGGGGGGCACAACACAATCATTATATAACCAAATAGAAGGGAGAAAAAAAAAAAAAATAGACCCAAACCCCAAGTACTAACCAAAAGACATCCACTACCAACAAAGGAATTTCAAAGCAACTCCTATCTCACAAAATAAGCTTTCTTGTCTTCTATCATCAGTTTCCATTTGTCTCTTCCAACCTTTTCAATAATCACAACAAATTTAATTTTTGTCTTCTCCTTAAACTCCCTCCTAAACTCTTCCATGAAAAATAAAAAATAAAAATCAACCCTCCCCTTTAATGCCTCACACCCCTTATGTTCACCGTAATTAATTGAACAATTTAGTCTTTCCCTTTTTTATCTTCATAAAAAAATTGAACTATAAACATCAAGGGTTGTACACCATCAATCTTATCTGCCATCTTTATGTCCTCTACCATCAATTCATTCACCTTCCTAAGCACTTGCTTAGTCTTGCTTGGCTTTAACTACCTCCCTTATCAATAGATTCAATACTGAGTGAAAACTTCTCACAATTACCAATAAACTTGTCTACTTTCTTAAGTATTGTTGCATGAAATCTGAAAACATTGAAGTTCACAAGCAAAAGAATCTAAACAAACCACGAAAAAGATTAAATAGTTGTGACTATCTAGGTATTGGAAAGAACTAAAACAACTAGAACTAACCTCATTTAGCAACTCTTGAATTTTGGCTAAAAGCCAAAAAGTTACTATAAAAGCCAAAAAACTAACAAATTATACAAAAAAGTCAAAGATTCTTTTTTCCCCTTCTATATTGATAATAGGTAGCTTATAATGGAAGCCTTGGAGGCACAAATATGGAAATAACAGAATAAGAAAATAACAACTAATAGAATAATCAATACACAATAACCAAAGATATTATTCTAACACTTCCCCTCAAGCTGGTGCGAAGATGTCTCTTATGCCCAGCTTGCCAAGCACATCATAGAATGGTTTGCTTTCAATTCCCTTGGTGAGAATGTCTTCCAATTGTTCAGTTGACTTTACAAAAGGAGTACATATAGTGCCACTGGTGAGTTTCTCTTTAATGAAGTGACGATCAATCTCCACATGTTTCATTCAGTCATACTGAACTGGATTGTGAGCTATGTTAATAGCAGCCTTATTATCACAGTATAGTCACATGGAATCAGTATGACTAATCTCCAGATCACTTAGTAGCAACTTGATCCACAAGAGTTCACATATACCTTGTGTCATGACTCTAAACTTGGCCTCTGCACTAGACCGGGTGACTACATTATGTTTCTTGCTACTCCAAGTAACCAAATTACCTCTAACAAAGGTACAATAACTAGATGTGGACATTTTATTAGTTACTGATCCTGCCCAATCAGCATCTATATAGGCTTCCACCTGAAGATGATCATGTTTGGAAAAATAGAGAACCTTTACTGGAGAAGATTTTAAGTATCTAAGGATACACATTACTGCAGCCAAGTGTGTCTCATGAGGAGCATGCATGAATTGGCTAACCACACTAACTGCCATAGCAATGTTAGGATGAGAATGAGATAAATAAATGAGTTTACCCACTAGTCTCTGATAACTCCCCCTGTTAACAATAACTCCCCCTGTTAGAATATTTCCTTGTTAGAATATTTCTTTATTTCCTTATTTAGATTAGATTGTAATTGATTGATTGATTGTGATTCCTTAATCAGTGCCTTAGGGCTTCCTTTTATAACAATTGATTGATTAATATAAAAGGTGATGATATCATAATCATCATCTAGGCTTCGTATTCTTTTAAATTACATGGTATTAGAGTCAAAACCCCAAAAGCCATCACCCACACAGTCGCCGCCACCCAGCCATCACCTATCACCACCCATTCTCGACCGTTAGTCCCTGAGTCTCTGTTGGAACCAACCAAGGTCCCACAGAGTTGTTTTGGCTTCAGCCGAAGGCCCCTCTAGCCTAGCCGAAGCATAGCCAAAGTCAGTTGAAGGGCTCTCTGCCCTAGTTGACCCTTGTAAGGGTTGTCCTAGCCTCTCTTTGTGTATTTCGGCTTCTGTGGATGAGTGTTTGAGGGATACCCATCTTCTATGGCCCCAAGTTTCTTTCCCTCTACTTTCTTGAACACAGTTCAGCCTTCTTTTGTTTGGAGGTTCACTTTCCCATATTTGATTTATTTTTTGGATCCATAAATGACCCATTAATCCGATTGTTATGCTCCCATAGTAGTCTGTATGTGATTTTGCTTGTTCCAAACCATTCCATTCCTCTTTCCATTCTTGTGATTCATGCAAGGTTTTTTTGGATTGAAATTGTAGAGTTCTTATGGCTGACCTAACTAGTGATCCACCACTACTTTTCACCCATCTAAAGGAGATAGCTCCAGTCCAGTTATGACTACTACATCTGAGAAACTAAACCCTAACCTCAAAATCACCACCGCTCTGGTTAATGGTCAGAATTACCTTTCATGGTTAGTGTTTGACACTTTTTCTGCAGAGTAGGGAGAACATGAGATATGTTAATGGGAGAGTTCAAGCACCAAGTATTACGAATCTTGGCAATGACCAATAAGAGATAGTTCTTGAGATTGATGAAGGCTACTTATCCATGGATACTGCCCAAGATATTTGGGAAGGGAATTTTTCTCAAAAAGGGAATTTTTTTCAATCTTTTAAGCTGCGCCGGTCTATTGAGCGCTCAGTACAGGAGGAGCAGACAGTTCTCTAGTATTAAACCTTTCTGACTAATGATTGGAAACGCCTAGATCATCTTCTGGATTACAAGCATGTCTATACAAGCATGTTTGGCTTACCCATGAATCAAGTAAAGGCCATGTATATAATAGATTCATGATACAATTTAAGAAACAATATAAATAAAAATAATACTAAATCAATGATTGACACAATCACAAATTATATATATAATACTAAAAATAAAAAGATTTTATGTATTTTAATTTCTATATTCAACACTCCTCCTCAAACTGGTGTGAAGATATTCAACAATGGCAACTTGTTAATGGATAAGAGGAAGAAGCTGGAAAAAACTCAACGGCTAATCCAAATAAATGCTGCCGAACAAATCTGGTGGTTCACTAAATAAAAAAGGCCAAAATGTGCTTAATACGTCAGCACCACACCCTAGAAAGAGGAAAAAAAATAGAGACTGAACTACCTTAGAAGAGCTGCCAAAGCATCTATGGCCAGGAAACACCCTGGTTGGCAGCCAACGAAACCCTGGTCGACATCTAAGGCAGGAGCTAATGCCGGGAGATAGTTTATGGTCGTGCTGGACCATTGTAGAAACTGGTCGGAACTAATGTTAGGAGAGTTTAAGGTCATGCTGGACTATTATCAATGTTAGGACAGTTTAAATCATGCCGGACCAATGCAGAGAACTGGATGTTAAACCAACAAGCATGACACATACATAACTTATGACGTGGTGTTGAACGATGATGGCAGCAGATGATTGAGTACGCCAAGGGACGACTTATTAGAAAGTGCGCCATGGGACAGCTTTAGTTGTGCGCCAGAGAGGGCAACTTCGGTGGTGCACCAAGGGGGTGGCTTGATATAGGTATAATATCCTCCATCAAACTCAAATAGGTTTGGGATAGGAATAAACCAATGAATAGAGAAAGTGATCACCACGAAGTGATACTGAAAGAAACTATGGCAGTGGAATGGGTTAAAGTCTGGCGGGCGGCCAAAGCAAGGCTGCCGCCTGCCGGTGAAACAAAATTACTAGGTACTTAACCTAGCTCTGATACCAAAAAGAATGAAAAAAAATTATTTGGCTTACCCATGAATCAGGTAGAGGCCATGTATATATAATAGATTCATGATACAATTTAAGAAATGATATAAATAAGGAAACAATACTATATCAATGATTGACACAATCACAGATTATATACATAATACTAAAAATAAAAAAAAATTCTATGTACTCTAATTTCTATATTCAACATTTTTTAATATTTTAATCAATTTTTTTACTTTTTAGATCCTCTTAATCTAAAAGTACAAAATTTGTCAATAAATCTTTTAAAAATTTACTAAATACAAAATTTTAATATATTTTCCTCTTTTTTTTTCTTTTTTTTTTGTTGTATTTTTTGAATTTATTTTAGATTTCTTCACAATTATTTTACTTTTTTAAGTACATTTAAATTAGGTGCATCAAAAAAATAAAACAAAAATGAACTAAAATACCAAAAAAGTTTACTAAAGACAACAAACATGAAAGATAAATAAAAAATAAAAAAAAAAAACTCAAAAAATATTTGGGTAATTCTATTTACACACCACTAATCCTCTTAGTACACACCATAACTTAGTACACATACATAATAATTTTTAGGGTTTGAAAATGTCTTAGTTTACACCTTAACTTTCCATTACTAACCTTAAGGTAACACACCACTTGTTTGTTTGAATACACATCGCAATCCACACCCAAATATCTCCATCTTTAGAACACCAGAGACCTCCATCTTTAGAACACCAGAGACCTCCATCACCATCACCAGTAAAGGGTTTCGTTCGACTCGTGCATTCTCACCGTTTCAGATCTCCATCTTCACCGTCGTCTTGCCGGTGCATTGTTGGCGTTGAAGATTTGTCATTCTCACCATTGATTCACACCTATGATTCTCACCTTGATATGTTTTTCCTATCTTCTTTTGATTTGGTTACCAATTCAACTTGCATAGCAATTTCTCTTTCGAGTTTGGCTCAACTCTAATTGTTTGAACATAATATCATCGTATAAAAAAATAAAATTAAACAAATTGAATATGTTCAAAATATTTATGTTGAACAAAACAAATACGTTCATACTTTACATGTTGAACATTTTCAACTCGTTCAGACTTATAATGTTGAACATTTTTTATATGTTTATTTTTATTATGTTGAACATATATTAAATTTTCATGTTATTTGTTATACGTTATTTGTTTTTTTTTTTATTTTTTTGTAAATGTTGAATACATCTACTTTTTGTAAAAAAGAAAAGAAAATATACTAAAAATAAATTAAATTATTGAATTGAATTAAATTAAATTTGAGAAATGAAATTCTTAAAGAATTAGAATGTTCATTTTTTCTGTATGAACATTTATAATTTGGTCAACCTTAACAATCTGAACAAAATTGTTTTGTTCGAATAAAAATAATCGAACAGTGTGTAAAAGTTCAACTTTGGTTATCTAAACACATAATGAACAAAGTCATCTTCCCAACAACTATACGTTCAAGATAAACAAAAAACCAAAAAAGTTAAGTAGTAAAATGACATTTTCATTGTTGCATTGTTTGAAATCAACAATCTCAATGTTATCCATGGTGTGCAAATCTTCAAAACCAATTGATTTCAATATTTTTAAACCTTAAATCTTTAAAACCAATTCATTTCAATGTTCTTAAAGCCTAAAACGAATTGATTTCAATGTTGTTAAACTCTAAAATCTTCAAAATCAATTTATTTTGGATGTTTATATGTCTATAGGTGATGATGGTATGCGAAGAGTGTTCTGTGTTTTTATATATGAAATCTTTGAATAGATAGAATACACTCCTACCTTGTCCTTAATGGTCTTTTCATTTGAGGATATTATTAGAATATACATTTAATCTGTTGACGGTGTATAATGAGAGAATTAGTAGTGTGCAAATAGAATTTCCCAAAATATTTTTAAAATTCAAAATCAAAACCAAACAAAGTAAGGATTCATCACAATACAAACTGCATAAAAGTAAGATCACACTTGATAAGAATTCTAAACCATAAAAAATTGATTCAACAACACATGTATCCAATCCGACGAATACAAATACATACAAACACATATTCATTAAAATCAAAAGCAATTGAGTTGTGTTTTGAGTAAATCTTACAACCTGAGATTCGTAATAGGCGATGCGTTGGCGGAGATGTTCGACTTCTTTGGTATGGTGATCGATCAAAGCCACCATTGCTTCTTCTTGTTCGTCTTTGAACTGTTCTCCGATATTCCATTCCCGCCGGCGGTGGAGGTGGTTGTGGCTGTGGTTGGTCGGTCGTCGGCGTCTTCTCTCTCCTCGACCTTGGGCTTCTTCAGAACCGAAAGGGCGCTCATTTTCGGGAAATTCTATTTCCACCCACCTGATAAACTCAGGAACACACTTAATGAAAAATTAATTTAATAACAATTATATCCTAATTTAAAATTATTATAATAGACATCTATCAACACCCTTAATATTATATACATAAATTCTCTATACACATCTTTTAGGAACAAAAATATCTCAATATACACCTTTTAAATGAAAACAATTAAACCATAATTTTTCTATTGTGGTCACTTTGCTTATTACACACTCTGTACTCCTTTGTTACTTGCAAAGAGCAATACTCTCAAAACAGCTCTCATATTGCTTTAATCTCTAAGTTTATACTCAATTATTAACATCGTTTAATTATTAGTTCAACAATTTTTACTTGATTTTGATATGGAAGAGTTGTAAACCTATGGAAGTTCAAACTCAAGCAATGGTGACAGCAAAATCAGTGATGAAAAGGTAAAATTGTGTAGTAATTTTTTTTTGTTTTTTTAGTCGGGGACTTAGTGCCGAATTTTATCAATTAATTCGGTAATCAACTTCCGAAGTAACATTAATATTTCGCTACAAAAGTTCTGATTTTTTTTTATATATTTCGAAACTGTAATTCTGATTTTTTAATTTATTTCGGTTTTTAAGTTCCGAATATAATTAATTTTGTCGGATATTTAGTGCCAAATTTTTTTATTATTTTCGTTTTTTTAGTGCCGAATTTTTTTATTTATTTTGGCTTTGTAAAACCGAATTAAATTTTTTCCCCCTCTTTTTTAGATGGCATACACTGAAGAACCTGAGGTTCGATTGGATATTATGGTGGATTGTACTAATCATTTTACAGCTAAACAGGTAACTTTTAACATAAATTCATAAGTCTATAATTTGTATTAGTTAGTTTGTTTAGTTTGTTCTTATGAAAGTTGTGTGACATTATATAGGTTTTCGACAACAAAGATGAATTGCTCACTTGGGTACGTGATATTGAAAGGATAAATGGCTTTGTTATTATTATAAGGACGTCAGACTATGGTGGCGGTCATAAGAGACCAATAATTTATCTTGCTTGTGAGCGGAGTGGGAAGTATAGATTGTGTAAAAAGTTGAAAGATGGCTCAAAAGACTCATTGAGACAAACTGGTACGAAGAAATGCGAAGGTCCATTTGATTCGAGGGCATTCAAGTTGAAAAGAAATGATGAATGGACATTGAATGTAGTTTGTGGGCTACATAATCATCCAACTGCGGAGCATCTCCAAGGACATTCATATGTAGAGAGATTGTCAGCTAATGAAAAGTCTCTATTAGTAGATATGTCAAAGAGCCTAGTAAGGCCAAAAGAGATACTCATTACACTCAAATAGAGGGATGCCCTTAATATGAGCACAATGAAGACAGTTTACAATGTACGATATCGATGTAAGGTTCTATAGAAAGCTGGTAGATCCCAGATGTAACAACTACTGGATAAATTAGCGAAACATAAGTACATTGAGCATCATCGATGTGAAGAAGACTCTATGACTGTCACAGACTTGTTTTAGGTACATCCAGTGAGTTTGGATTTGCTTTGTACATTCCCTCGTGTGTTGATTATGGATTGCACATGTAAGACAAATAGATATCGACTTCTTCCTCTTGAAATTGTGGGAGTGACATCAACTTATATGACATTCTCCGTGGCTATTACATACTTGCAAACTGAGCGGGTTGATAATTATGTATGGGCGTTACAAACATTGCGTGATCTTATGGACGACAGTGTTTTACCTGAAGTCATTGTCACAGACAGAGAGCTTGCTTTGATGAATGCCATTGACAACACCTTTCCGAATGCTTGACATTTGTTATGTCGTTGGCATATTAATAAGAATGTATTGACAAAATGCAAGAAAATGTTTGAGACAAAAGAAAAATAGGACAAGTTTAACACTGCATGGAACTATTTGATATTGTCATCGACTGAAGAGGAATACAATGATCACCTTGCAACACTACATAAGGATTTCAGTAACTATTCAGAGGCAATCAAGTATGTTACTGTGAGTTGGTTGAATCCGTATCAAGAAAAATTCATTGCGGTACATACAGACATGTGCATGCATTTTAGTAATGTTACAACCAATCAGTAAGATTTGTTTTTTTTTTTTTAATTTATTATAAATCATATTGTTATTTTTAATTATTATGCTTGACTATTTTGGTTTACATCCATATGAACAGGGTTGAGAGTGCTCATGCTAGATTGAAGAGGCAATTAGGTTCAAGTTAAACGACATTTGAGATTTCACTTGAAAAAATACATTGTCTACTTGAGTTGCAGCACATTCAAGTTAAAGCATCATTCGAGAAGAGTTTGACAACTGTGCAACATCAATTCAAACCTTCTCAATTCAGAGAGCTCTGGGGTAATGTGTCTATTTGTGCATTGGAGTACGTGTTGGCAGAGAGAAAGAGAGCAAATTCAGTTGGAATTGATGTTGCAACATGTGGATGTGTTCTTAGGCGCACACATGGTTTACCTTATGCTCATGAGATTGCAGATTACATGAGACAAGGCCGTCCTATTCCACTCAGTAGCATACGTGTACATTGGACGCGACTTACTATATGTGTGCATAATCTGAAGGTTGAGAAGTTGGAATTGACTTGTATCCCAGAACTTGAGATGATTTTGAAGCGGTTTAAAGAGTCTGATATTGCCACGTAATTGGATATGTTGAAGAAGTTGAGGGAAATTGCAAATCCAGCGAGCACTTTTTTTATTGAGCCTAATGTGAAACCTAATCCACATCGAGGATATAAGAAAATTGATATATCTTGTCATCGTGACTCGTATGCATTTGAGTTGGTTGACGATGGCCATGATAGCCAAAGTACCTTAGCTTCTAGTCAGTCAAAGAAAAAGAGAGCTTTAAAAGTGCATGAGAATAAGCAGAATGTGAAGACAAAGACATATCGTACAAGAACAAGTTTACTGAGTGCATATGTTGGTGACTTCCCGCCTATGTTAATACCATTCATAAAGTTGATGAAGGATGTAGATGGTGATGGGAATTGTGGATTTAGAGCTATTACGGGTTTACTTGGTCTTGGAGAGAATGACTAGGTGCAAGTTAGGCGTGATCTGCTACTTGAATTGAATAATCACAGAGATGAATACGTCGTACTATACAGGTCGCATAAGAGGGTTGAGGAGCTGACACACATCCTTTCATGTTTTGAAGATAGCCTAGGCTTTGATCGTTGGATGACTATGCCTAACATGGGGCATTTTATTGCATCATTTTACAATGTAGTCTTGTACCACTTGTCATTGCAATAGTGTCTCACTTTCTTACCTTTGAGATCACCGCCAGTAACCCTAGTTGATCGTCGTGAGATTGCCATTGGATTTGTCAATGGAAATCGTTTTGTGCAGGTATAAGTTATGAAAATAACCGAACATTGTTGTCTAATATTTGTGTAATCGCAAATTTTATGTATTTGGTAAAGATATGTAATTTTTTGGATGTACGTGCAGGTATTTTTGGAGCTCGGTCATCCAGTTCCTCCCATTGCCGTGCTTTGGCGAGTTCACCATCACCCTTGTGCATCAGAATAGGAGAATGCATATGTTAGCCGCATTCAAAAATTCAAAGACAACATTAGGACCTAATGTAGCTACTCGAGAAATATTTGATGTAGTTGACATAGATTGATGTATTATAGAGAAGTAATGACAGCTTTAAGACATTAGTGTTTATGATTTACTAGCATGGAGTAACGAAATGGATATCATTTTGCCATTGGATTTTGTAATGGTCAATTTTTAAAAAAAAAATAGAATATTATATGCGTTATAGTTCTCTAATTTATGGAATGGATGTAATATTATTTTTACATTGTCTAAACACAAAACGTAATGAAAATGATATTAACCAAGTGCAACTACTGTTAAAAAGTAATAAGATTAAACAAGTATGTAAAAAAATAAATAAATTAAATAGTAGTTCAATCCATCCACACCATCACAAACTACATGTGTACTTGTACATAATCCAAAAAATGCATAATCCGAAGATAATAATAATATTTGTCTCCTTATACATCCACCAACACCATCAGAAACTACTTGTGCTACCATCATGAACTATTATTAACTATGTGACCGGCGAGTGTAATGTGCTCCAAAATGATGTGCAGTGGAAGAGCTGGGTGCAGACCGACCCTGAGTGGATGTGTTGGGCGCAGCTTCACTAATGTGCTGATCTTGAAGAAGTTGCTTGATTGCATCAATTGCGTAGTAAAGCCTATCAGGATGTTGAACACTGTCCTCATAGCCAGCCTCAACGAAAGGATGAGTAATCTGATATATCTGTGACATACAATGCATTACGAGAACAAATATAACATTATATACAAACTTGTAACAGTTTACATAAATAATTTGCAATGTAAATGAAAAAAAGGATACCTGTGCGTCTTGGCTAGGATATTGATAATGATGGATATTTGGGTCCACTTGAGAATGACATGCTGGGTTTTGTACATACATATGGGTAATAGTTTGGTACCAATCCATGTAACCAGGAACACAATCCCAAGGTTACCGTACCGGTGTACTCCTCCTCCGATTAGATAACACATAGTTGTCCCATGCCTTCCAAATGATGTCCAAGTATGTATACATAACATTGTAGCATGGAGCTGTGGCTCCTCGAGAAGCACGCATAGGGCCAAGTGGTGGATTAGGGATTGTTTGCACTCTGCCAAACTGTCTCAAAACTCTATCAGGGTGATATGGTTCAACTACTTCCAAACACTTTAGGCAACCGTGGTAGAACGTAACTGGGTGACGCGGATGGACATCTCTACAACTCTGGTACGGGTTCCAAATAACCTACAAACAATAACAACTATGACAATTGTAAATTTTATATGATATAAAGTTTCAAATTTTGAAAGACTTTTTAACTTACATCATGTACACCCAACCTATCAAGCTCTTCTTGAAAAGCCTGCAACTATGTCTCTTCATTAGACTCTCTGAGAAGTCCAACGGTAAACATGCGGCAT
Source organism: Camellia japonica (assembly GCA_030407325.1). Classification (NCBI taxonomy): domain Eukaryota; kingdom Viridiplantae; phylum Streptophyta; class Magnoliopsida; order Ericales; family Theaceae; genus Camellia; species Camellia japonica. The sequence goes on along the minus strand of JAPPVO010000059.1, from coordinate 79,619,295 downwards.
GTCTCAAGTGTAATTCATATTCAAGTGTGGTCGGAATCCACGAAAGTGCTCATAAATCGATCCCTCAAGGAGTGTCATGGAACCGGCTATTTGTTTCACGTCGGACCTGCTAGCGTACCCCATCTGTCAATATAAGTATGCCAATGCAGCAGCACCCCAAGCATATGAAGATATAGTCGTCAAATCGAATAACAAACTCAAATAAACAACGGGGACCCTAGTACAAGTCTTGTCACTGAAAAGTGTACAACCCAACAAAAATAGCAAGTATGCTCTACCTGCACATGCAATTCTTTCCATTGAATCATTGTCTGTGACATTATAAAAGTGTGCCTTCAACCACTCAAGCCTTCCTAATTTGCCTCCAACACTACACATCTCATGTTTGACATCTTGCTCATTAATTTCCAAGCTATTAACTACTAATGCAATGGCCCGCCTTTCTGATAACTTATGCACACTAATTGATTTGCCTACAATGGGAAGCCCTAGGATAGTGGTGAATCGTCAAATGTGATAGTCTTTTCAACAATCAAATGAAAGGTGTTTGTCTTCAATTGCCGTCTCTCAACAAAATTGGACACTACACTTTTGTTGACAAAGCGGTACGTGCAACGAGCTAATTGTGCAAGTCCTGACATCTCCACAATGTTTACAAATGTAGCATTGTTTCCTTGTTCCCACCACGGCCACGAACGAATCTTAGACGAGTGATTATGACACTTCAAGGGCCCCCTTTCATCAACACCATTCCAAATAGATGCGGCAACATGACTTTTAAAACTTTTAAGGATTGATGGATCAGTTGGCCTTTCCGGAAATGGCTGAGTAAGGATATCTTCATCAACAATGTCAGCATTATCACCAGTAGGGTCATCATCCATAGCAATATCATCCATAACTGGTGCATCATGCACTCGAGCACGTCCACGTCCACGTCCACGTCTCTCTAATTCATGGAGTCTTCTGTTCGAAGCTGTTACTGACCGACGTTCACTAGGACCGACATCCATCTGCATAAGGAAAGTTGTTCTCATCAACCCAATATAATGAAACAGAATAAGCACTCCCAGAAAAGGATCACATCAATGCGGGTAATAAGTAGCCTAACCATGCCACCTTAATGAAATCTAATACGCAGTTATAGACCATTAAATTCACAATTTGGATGATGTGAAATTAACAAAATAAGTTAAATACATAACCCTACTACTTATGAAAGATTTAGACTAGGATTTGTTGAAAAATTACAATGTAAACATGGATATAGCAAAACCATTTGTATTCTATATAGACCATTCACCAATTAGTTTGGTTGATGTTCACAACATGTGAAAAATAGATTAACTTCATTTCGGCCAATTTACCAAGGTAACATGGTCATTAATCAATACCAACATCATTTTCCAAACAATCAAAGGACTACCCATCACTTGTCTTTGTACATGCCATTGATTGTAAATTTGTTGTAGCTGTAAGTATACAACCAAAGACCAAATTTGGCACCAATTTCAATGCTTTGAAAAGACAAACCCTAAAGGCAAAATAACTCAACCTTCAATATTCTATATAATGCAATTGTTTTGTTCAACTATTTAGCTAACAACATTTTTGAAGACCCAACTACTAAGCTAATAATATCACGTGGAAATACCAATATTGCACAGATTTTTATTTCTATTGTTATGCATTGAATTTCGAAAAAATAAATAAATACACATACCCATAAAATAAAATTGTTGAAAAAGAACCTAAAGTAAAACCAATCTTGGTGGCCTATGTAACTTGGTATAAATTTCTATATCATATATTAAAAAAAAAAAAAACCATTCGGAAGTTCAATTCCGAACACAGACAAATATTTCAGAAATTAATTACCAAAATTATTGCATTTATTCGGAATAACATAACCGAAAAAATAGAATATATTCGGAAATCAAAGTACGAAATTATGTATTTTGTTCGGACCTAATTTGCCGAAATTATACGTAATATTCGGTGACTAAGTTCCGACTTAAACACACGGATTCGGACACCCAGTGCCGAGATCTCCACAGCAAACCCAGCAACGAAAAAATCGATGCTTTTACGCCAATGAAGTGAAGAGATATCTGAAAATGGTCAATGTAATAACAAAATGATAAATGTAATAATAAAATTGAAAGATTTCTCACCTTAAACAAGGTTTTCAATAGTGTTTAATAGAAATTCAATGGAGCTCTTCAAAGTCTTCAATGGAGGTGAGGAAAGTGCAAAATTTTTTATTTTTTTTTAACCAAGTCACTTTGGTCTTCACCAAAGTGGGTGGAACTAGAAATGTGAATTAAGATCAATTAAAGTGTGTGTATTTGAGGGTAAAGTGTGTACCATGTTATGAGTGAAGGATTTAATTGTAATTTAAGGATATAGATTGAGAAAATTAGTTAATAATTAAATTAATAGAGATGTGTATTGAGAAAAAATTTGCCTTGAGTTAATTAGGTGAGTGGAAATAGAATTTCCCCTCATTTTCACCCTTTGTCTATTGGCTTCGTTTGTGCTTTGTTTGTTTGTGACTTTACAGTCCGTTTGGATTGAAGTCGTTTCGAAAGAAAATAATTTAAAATCACTGTAAGATCATTTGTTTGGATACTCTAATTTTGTACCTTTTCTGTTATTAAATTTAAATGTGATAAAAAAAATATTAAAAAATTATCTCTAATTATTTCATTAATAGTTTATCAAATTAAAGAGGTGTTATTTTTCTTATCAAATTGACCTATTTTGAGAAGTAGGTTAAAAGTTTAAAAAATGTGTAAAAAAATAGAGAGGCAATGTGATCTAAAAAAACTAAAAAATTGACTTTTAACCATGTTGGCAAAATCGGCCAACTCATCAAATTTGAATTTGCTGAAATTTTAGAAAAATGAACTATTGGAAATTAATTTTTCTATCAAATTTGATTAAAATTGAAATTTGGAATAAGAGAATAATTTTTTTCAAAAAAATTGATGAAAATGTAATGAAAGTACAAGTATTGGAGCAATTTATACAAGTATTGGAGCAATTTATCTCAAATCAAATTTTTACTTAAATTTCAAATTAAATTAGATTAAAAAATATATATATTTGATAAAGGGTGAGAGATGCTCTTATGACTCATTGAAAAAAAAAAATTTTGATTGCTAATTTTATATAATACCAAAATTTAAGTATTAACAAAATAAAAATAAAAATATTATTTAAATAATATAACCTATATTTTTTTAATGTAATATATTCAAATAAGATTTGAGTATCTTTTCTTTCTTTCTTTTTTTGTCTCCAGTTTAACCAAGCAGTGTTATAGTTCTTGAGACAATTTCAGCAAAAGGTCGAGTCCAAATTTGTTGACACTTGAATTTGTGAATAATATACCCATTTTTGGTATAGAAGAGTCGCTTTAGGCGGGATTAATGCACATTTTAAACATAAATCATATATTTTTAAGCTATTAGAATTGTAATGAAAGCAAAAATGTAAATAAAATAAGGGAGGCAAAACACAAATTAGATCACTAGATAAGGAAATAATTATCTTAAAAAATTATCAATCATGATTGATAGGTCGAATTTCATCTTGTCTTGAATGACTCAAATTTTAGCTTGCCAGTCGACCAATCAGTCGTTTGGAAAGAAAGATGACAACTGTGGTCAACAAGGTGACAACCACAATAGATAAGTATTCAACCGGTTGCCCAAGTGGTCATCCGGCTTGTTGTCCAGCTGGTCAACCAGCAAAAACAAATTTGGGTCATTTGAGCAAGTTCAATTTGAAGCTACCCATCTTTATTGAAAAATGATTAGGTGCGCAGGGACAGAACCAGGATTTCATCACTGGAGGGATCAAAAGACAAATAAATTTTTTGTACTATATACATATGCACGCATGTATGTACAATATAATATATAAATTATGTATATACACAAAAAAAATTCAAATAATTTCTAATAGGATAAAGTTTTTGGGTAAACTACCAATAGGTCCTACTTTGGAGACTTATTACCCAATAGGTCCTACTTTGGAGACTTATTACCCATTAAGTCCTATTGGTAAATTTATTAAGTGATAAAGATAAATTTATCAGTCTTTTATTTTTATGAAAAAATTTATAGTGATAAATTTATCAGTCTCTTTGTTTTTATGAATAAATTTTTATCGATAAATTTATCACTCTCTTATTTTTATAGTGTTAAATTTATTAGTTAGGACCTGTAAGTAAATAAGTCTAGTTAATAGGACTAATTGGTAAGTACCCCAAAGTTTTTTTGGTACAAAATAAAAAGAGAGCGCAAGATAAGAGAAAAATGAGATATATATTTTTTATATTGGGGGTCATTTTATGTATAAAATGAAATATATTTTTAAAATATTATGACAAATCATATTTTTCACAGAAACTAGGGGGCTATGGCCCCCTATAGTCTTCTCCTAGTTCCGTCTCTGTATGTGCGTCACCTGCTTCACACAATAACAAAATAGTATTTTAAGGCTTTATACACAATAACAAGATAGTATTTTAAGACTTTGATTAATAAGATTAATAGTATAAGGATCAATAAACCCATGAATTTTAGTATAAGATTAAGGGCAAACTTCGCTTTACCCCTTGTGGTTTGGGTTGGGTGCGGATTACCTCCTGACATTCGGACATCACCACATAACCCCCACGTGGTTTGTGGACTAAAACGCACAGTTATCTTTTCTATCCAAATTAACGGGCTGTGAGGTTCACACGCCCATGAAGAGAGTAAGCTATGTTTTATGACCAAAATACCCCCCACACATCTTTAAATTTACAAAAGCTTGCCATTCTTCCTTTACAGCAAAGAAAATGGTGATATTAGGCTGCTAAAGATGCTTTTTGATTCAAGATGCTCCATCTCCATCAATGGGCTCCAACTCTAGATCAGGAGTGTTCATGTTCTTCGGCCAATCCAATCTGAGTCTTTACTATGAAGAGAGATCATTTTTGTTGTAAACAAATCCACAAATTCAAACCCATTTTGGTTGCTATTGTTTGTCCCGATTGGATGATTCATTTCAATTTCTTTTTAATTGACAGTGTTCTAAATGGAGTTTAAATTCTTTTTAATTGTTTATTTTTTATTTGACAGTGTTCTAAATAGAGTTTAAGGCTCTGTTTGGTTGTGTTTTAGAAATGTGATTCTACACCTACACTTGAGCATGACGTTTGGAACGAGTTTTGGAAATACATTTCCAAAACTCTGCAGAGAACTCTGAGACAGGCGCGTGTTTCAGAATTTTTTTTTTGCAAATTTTGGCGGACGGGATGTCCGGCCGGTTGACTGGAATAGTGAATTTTTTTTTTTTTACAATTTTTTTTTTTGCAATTGATATATAATCAAAAAAAACATTTTCTGAAATTTTTAAAATTTTTTATGTGCTTTAAAATAATTTTGAATTGTATGAGTTGTAAATTTTTGTATCAAATATCAAATGTCACATCAATAATTCCCCACTCAAATCAAAACTCTTTTCAAAACTATTTTCAAAACTCTTTACCAAACAAATTTTCTACACTCAAATCATAATTCCAAACCCCACAAACTCAAAATACAACTCATACTCTCAAATCATAATTACAAAACACAACCACACACAACCTAAATTCTTCAAAAAAAGTCAATTTTGTGATTTTAGCTACTGAAAATAAGTTCCATTTATTTATTTAATAAACACTGAATAAAATGACCAAATGTGGACAGTCACCAGCCCAGATTCATTTGAATGTTGCCCAGGCCTAGATCCCTTGCCAATCGAAGAGCCCAAAGAGCTGCTAATGCCTTCAAAGAATCGACATCAGCCACTATGGAAATTTGCTTAGACAACGCCGCAATCACCTGCCCAGATTCATCGCGAACAATGACCCCAATACCCGATAAAGACCGATCACGAAAAATAGCACCATCAAAGTTTACCTTGAAATAACCTGGTTGTGAAGGGCGCCACTGAGCCACCAAAACAGGTTGTTCCACAACTTGCAGTCAAACTTGCAAAGCGATAAACTCTGCATGATTATCCCTCGCCAATCTTGCAACCTCACCAGCTCGAGCATTTTATTTTAAAAAATTCTGCGACTTTGATTAAGCCAAATCCCACAGGGGTTTAGCTCTTCTTCTTTTCTGTCTATGTATATATATGTATATTTGCAGGTTTAAAAGAGAGAAGAAGAAGAAGAGGAGGGTATAAAGATAAATTTACACGTTCTGTTAACAGAAATTAGTGTGCGTTTTAGTCTAGAAACTATATATAGGGGTTATGTGGTGATGTCCGAATATCAGGAGGGTAATCCGCACCCGGCCCAAACCACAAAAGGGTAAAGTGAAATTTGTCCTAAGATTAATTATTCAATTAAATTAGTGAGATAATCATTTATTATATATTCATTTTATTTTTCTCCTTTTATACTTGAAATTATGATTGACAGTCAAAAATTTGTCAATTTCATTAGATTGAATATCTATGGTACATATAATCCGGTTAATAAAATTTGCAATCAAACATAAGATTATGAATCTATGGACTAACAATCTCAATCCTATGCTATAATCCTACTAATCAAACATGCCCTAAGATGCTTAACTCTTAAATTCTGAAATTCAAAGGATAAAATGCAAATGACTCGTAGTTTAAGAGGATATCCTGAAATTAATCTCAACAATTCAAGCTATTGTTACCTTCATCCCATCCTATTCCACACGACAGATTCTATTGAAAGCTGACAATCGGCAACTGGACTTAAAGGCCCCTAAAAACATTTAAAAAGCCAAAAGAGTCACAAGCAAACCAATACCTAATCATCAGATAAAAAAAAGGAAAGCAAATACTACAGAAACGAAACCCAAACAAAATATGATTAAACTCTATATCTTGTAAAAAAAAAATAATGTACATATACATAAAACATGAGCTTTAAATAAAGTTCTTACCCAGAAATGAAAAAATAGAAATAAATCACATACATGTTCCAATTCAGAATAAAGCATTATATTAAACTCCCAGGTCTCAGCATCAAAGCAACGCGTGAAACTCCAATACCAGAATATGCCCAAGTATAAAGGTTTTCAAATGAACATACCATTCTTGATTTTCTTTGAATGTTTGACCTTCCGAATCGATGAATCATCCTGTAATACCAATAAGATAAGCCGAGCCAACACCTTCCTCTTGCACAAGCCTTGTTACCACTCATAAATCTCAGCTCATTTACAGATTCTAGACATTGTTCACTCATTTAAAGTCCAAAGCAATCAATGAAGAAGTCCCTATATGGTTTGATGAACAAAGCAATCTATGTCAATACAACAAATAGATTCCAAACCAATACAACGGAAATAGCTCAGATGCCCACAGACCTCTGGTTGATCCACAAGAGTCAGTTATCAAGCAACAAGATCAACTTCATCGCGATCAGGAGGAACCACATCTACCCTCATCATACTCTTATATTGATCAGGAACAGGTGCCCCTCCTTGCACACACAGCTCCACCACAGCTGGAGCCTTGCCATAATACCGTTTCAGGTTATTATCCAGTGCAGGCCTGTGTAGATCACGCACGTGCCACACATAGTTGGGACCCACAACATCATCAACTGTCGCTTCTTGCCATGCGTGCAAACCATTGCGAGACTGATGCTTGGATGCCTTACACATTCTCACCTTATGTCCCTTGGGGCCCACCTGAACCTCAGGACAGTATCCACAAGTCTGAACACTATACTTCTCCATGATCTTCATCACACCTGATCTCATCTCAAACCAGGAATTTAATGTCACAATGCTCAACTCCCTCAGGTCCTTCCCGTCCTCTTGGACAGCCACTGGTTCATTCTTTGTCCCCGAATTAATTTCTAATTGAGATTTGCAATACTCTGTCTCCGACTCAAAATCTACAATTCTACCTTCTATACAATAAACAGGTTTTGTCCTTCTCTTTACAGGGTACTTTTCAAGGTCTAGACCAGCTTGTATACATAGCTCTACAATAGCGGGGATTCGTTGGACAGAATGTCTTTCATCGTGCCCAATTCTTGGTTTTCCAACACGGTCATAGAGATGGAAGCAATTGGGAAAGTAAATAACATCTTGGACTCCCCCATTTCGCCATACATGAGTGGCACATCTGAAACCACTTTTTGGGCCAGTGCACGTCCGGATTTTATGACCCACATAACCAATGTGAATCTCAAAGCAGTGCCTGAGAAGAAAACATCACAGAAATTTAATAAATAAAGTATCTAACTTGCTGATGATGTCTTATTTTATCACAACCTCAAACCAGTAATTTTTCTTTCCAAATATAACACTTAATCTTGCTTTAGAAAATAAGAATGCAAAAATATCTTCAGCCATTACATCATTTCTCAATTAATTGCCATTATTTTTCTTTTCTTTAAACAAAACCATCATCCACAAATGAAAATATTGTGTTTAGTGCACACACACTTTTTTTAACAGAACTCCCAATTTAAAAAATAAAACAGCACTTGAAAACTTCAAAGTTGCGAGAATGAATCTATGACGCATAAACGGATTCAACAATGTCCAGCTTCCGTTTAAAGTTCTTAGCTTCCATTGATATCAAAACCAATCGAAACAAGTTAATTGTAATTCCCCAATTTACATGAAATAACCAGTATTAAAAGTGAAGTCTCGCTCATCACAACAGAAGAGAATTGTATGAAATTTTCAGCTTATAAACAAGTAACTGAGCACTATTCAAATTCAATAAAAGCACTAAACTACACAACAACTTCTTCGATCAGCTGAAAAACATCCACTTCACAGAAGCAAACACTATAAACTTACACGGTAAATTTGAATTAACAAAAAGCATTGTACCTGCATCGTTGGACTCGTATGACAGGGACGAGCTTTGATATGCCAAACAAGACCGATTCTCGAGCCCGGTAGACTCGGTGAGCCAACTCAACGAGTTGGGGAACGAGTAGGCCATTATCGGGGGGTTCTTCAAGCATTCGACATGGCTGAGCCTTTCGAGCTTCTCTCTCCTCCTTCGCCCTCCGAATCAAAACTTTCATGGGCGTCGGGTACGGTTTCCTCTCGGATTTCGTCCTACAAGGCTTCGGCACATCTGCATACACAGGATCATCTTCTTCTTCCACCCGTAGGGTTAGGGTTCTTCTTCCAGTGAAAAAATGAAAACCTAGGTTAATACGACTAATCAGTACCTTGAAGCCATGAATTTCTGATAGTACCTTTCGCTGCATGTGTTTTTCCGAACCCTAGTTGAATTTGATTAATATGTTCGGTAATCCAGGAGAGAAAAAACAAATGATTAGGTAGGTTATGAGAGAATTGAAAAAGAAAAGAAAAGATTGAGGGTTGGTTTGGTTTATGTTTTGAAATGTGTTTTTCAAAGAAAATTTTTAAAAATATATTTGGTTATAAATTTTATTAAAGAAGTTTTAAAATTAATTTCTCTCTATTACATATTAATGAATTATTTTTTAATGTTTTTTTTAATTATTTTTTTTCATATACACATTTACATAATTATAATAAAATATCAAATCATTCAAAACTCTCAAACTCTAAAACTATTTTTAAAATGTACAACTAAATAAACCAAAAAAAATTTTAAACTCTCTCTACAATTTTTTTTTAAAAAAAAAAATTTATCTCGAAACACAAATCAAACACACCCTAAATTTATGCAAATCTAGTTAATTTTGATTGCTACGTTTGGTAACATAGGAGAGAGGGGAAAAAAAAAAAAGAAAAGAAAAAGGATTATGTAGGTCATGAGATAATAGAAAAGAAAAGAAAAATATTGAGATTTCTCTCTCTTTTGTTTGGATAAATACTAGAAACAAAGAAAAAAAAGATATACAATTTGTTTGGTTTTAGTTTTTTTAAACAAATACTTTTTTAAAAAATACTTTTTAAAAAATACTTTTTATATTTTTTGTATTTTTTTATTTTCAATAATTTTTTTTAAATTTTAAGATATACCTAACATCAATATATTTAAAAAGTATAATATTTGTGAAAAAAATGTAACAACCCTGACTTCTGATTTACATTAATTCATGGTTAAATAAGCCTAATCAGTAATTAAGGTGAAATTCCGAATTTATTGCATGTGTGTGTTGCCTTATTGCGCTTATATCTGTTTATCGTAGAAATATTTATTTCCATTTGTATTTCGTTCTACGAATTGAAGGTTTTATTGACATCCGACCACGAAATTAACTTGATTTATGTGTACATTGGGATTTTTAGAATTTTATGGTGAGTTTAATTAAAATTTGATTCGGAACAAATTAATTCAAATTAATTAATGGCCATTGCTTAGATTAATTAAAGTCTAATTAGTTCACTCTTAATTAAGGCCATATAAGGCTTGTATGACTCCACTCATATCTACACACTCTCACTTCCTCATCTTGAGACTCCAAACGTGTGTGTGTGTGTGTGTGTGTGTGTGTGTGTGTGTGTGTGTGTGTGTGTGTGTGTGTGTGTGTGTGAGAGAGAGAGAGAGAGAGAGAGAGAGAGAGAGAGAAAGAGACCAAGAGACCAAGAGAAATCAATAATGGAAAGAGGAGAATTGCTAGGATTGTTGGGAATTGAAGAGAATTTTGAAGTTTAATCCTCTATACTTGTGAATTCAAAGTTTAAGGTAAGAATTCAAGCCTTTCGTCTTGCCTTTGAGTTGATGAGTTCATGAATTCAAGAGAATTGAATAGATTAACATGAGAATTGAATTAGAATTGGAGAAATGAACTCAAACCATGCATGCATGCATATTCATAACATTTTGAAGTTGTTTTTCAAGAATCTCTTTATGCATGTTACTACTTCAACTTAGTTTTAAGAATTCATCAAGTTTCATGTCATTTTGTGTCATTAGATTATGTCTTGGAAGTTTTGAAGTCAAGGTAATACATGCATGTCATGTTTATATTATGTTTGCACAATTCAAGTTTGAGTTTGCTCAAATGGACAAGCTTATAGGCCTTGATTTTATGAAATGATCTTTAATTCTCAATGTTTTTCAAGTTTAGACATGTTTTCTTGAGTTTTTGGCCCAAAAGAACATGATTTGTGACTTTGAATTTGAGTTTGAAGCTTGAAGGCAAATCTGGAAATTCTAGAATTTGCACCCTCCGCTCGAGCGACAGAACCTGTGCTCGAGCGACCACTTTGTGATCTTACACTTCCGCTTGAGCGACCAGAAGTTGGCTCGAGCATAAAATGCATGCTCTCAGAAGTTCATATGTTTTGCAGACCTCTCGAGCGACAAGAGTTGCGCTCGAGCGAGGACTTGAGTCACACACTCGAGCGATTATCGAGCGTCCGTCGAGCGTGAAAATCAAGCAACCAGCACTTTTGCAAAAGTTTATAGACCGCTCGAATGACAGAAGCTGCGCTCGAGCAACCACTCACATTTGCATATCTGCTCGAGCGAAGGAAATTGCGCTCGAGCGAAGACCTTGTTTTCAGCAAGTTTTGTTAAATGTTTTCAAGTGCATTTTAGAATCCTCATTGCATCCTAGGCATTTCTAGGCTAAGATTAAGACACAATAATGAGGATAAGAAGTAGAAACACACCAAGACAAGAAAGAACTAAGTTAATGATTCCGAGTGTGTAATTCAGTATGTATTCATTCTGTATCTGTGTAGGTCACGCTCCACAAGATATCTGAATTGCCTACTCTATCCATTTACTTGGAGACATTTGTTATTATTGAGTAGAGAAATGATAGGTGGCAGGAAAAATGTTAAGGAAAATGGTAAGGAAAACTGTCTGCACCGTTAGATCAGATATGATCTCATGATCTAACGGTGCAGATGAGTTTTCATGATGATTTTCATGAAAGTTTTCATGACACGTAGCATGACCCTATTGAGTAATAACTTAATAAAGCTATGTTCAAGTTAAATTATTTTCTGTATGTGAAGTAAGAGTTGTTTTATGAAATGTTATGTTCCGTACTATGAATGATTGTCCAATTCTGACAAATATTTGTGACATTAAATCTGTGATTCAAGTATGCTATTTGTACCCGGATCGGAGGTTCCTTTATGGAACTAACAAGTTATCTGTACCTAGCTGGAGGTTTCTTTATGGAACTGACAAGTTATCCGTTCCCAGTCCGGAGGTTCCTTTATGGAACTGACAAGTTATCCTTACCCTGGCCGAAGGTTCCTTATGGAACTGACAAGTATGACCTTGGATGTTCTGTATGAGATCTGTTAGCGCTAATAGATAAGCCATATAAGATTAAACATGAACTCTGATTTCTGTATACGTTCAGAACAAGAATATGAATGTGAATCTGTCTTGGATATGAACTCTGGTTTCTGAATTAGTTATGGGACATCATTCATTTAACCCTTTACTCTGTTATTATTCACTGGGCTTCCGTTCACTATTTATATCATATATGTAGGTGACCAGACGAGCGACCAGGCTTAAGATGATGCCTGAAGAGTTTTGAGTTAGTTAGCTACCCTTTGTGCCCTCTGAGGAGGTTCTGGATCATGTCAAGTTTGTGGCCATGTTTTTGTGAATATTTAGGACTTTGTTTCTTTTGACTTGAATTACGGACAAAATTTCTGTTTATATGACAGTACATGGGGTGACGTGTAACTATTGTATCTTTTGACGTCACACATGTGTTTAAAAAGTTTAAGATTATCAGTCTCATATATGTCTTCACAGCTCAATGGACTATGTATATTTCTGTATATTGCTTCCGCAGCCCCTAATTATATGTCAATCTATTCAGAGGCCTTTGGTAATCTAAGGATTACTGACCGGTTACGACGCTAAACCTATAGAAGCGGGTTTGGGTCGTGACAAAAAAATCTTTAAAAAATTCACTAAATATCAAAAGTATATTTAAAAAAAAAAACTTCGACAATTCAATATATTTTTTGTATTTTTGTGTATTTATTAATTTTTCATAAATATTTTACTATTTAGATATATCTAAGTAAGGTGCATCTAAAAAAGTAAAAAAAAAAATGCTTAAAATTTTAAAAATATTCACTAAAAAAAATACGAAATACGAAAAATAAAAAACTCAATTTTTAGAAAACTGAATTTAAAAAACTGAAACTATACACACTGATTGGCATTTTGAAATTAATTTTTCGATTGAAAAATCAAAAAGTATGTTTAGTTTATCATTTTTTTAAATTGTTTTTTTTTCTCTCTGCTCTCCTCTTCTTCTTCTTCTTCTTCTTCTCTCTCTCTCTCTCTCTCTCTCTCTCTCTTTACATATCAATCTATCATTTTTTCTCTCTCCTCTCTTCTCTTCCATGCTCACATTCTACATATCAGTAAATCAATTTTTCTCACACCCATCTATTCAACTATTAAAAAAAAAAAAAAAAAACTACAAATCATTCTAAAATTATTTTCAAAACTCATAACCAAATAAATTTTCATTTTTCAAACTCTTTTCAAACAATTATCTTTCAAAATACCACTCAAAACTCGTTTTAAAAATTAAACCAACCGGAGCCTTTCATTTTCTCCCCTATCTAATTTGGTTAAGCTGTATACAAGAAAATAAAAGAAATGATATCATGTTATATTAACAAATTAACTTTTAATGGGAGTTAGTCTTTTTATTTCTTCTATATTTGAAAAGGTAATTTTGGTATTATAAATTTATAACAAAATATTCATTATGTTTGGTTCCATTTTTTTGAATTATTTTTTTCCAAAAAGTGATTTGAAAACTCTATTTTGAAAAAGTTTTCAAAAAAATGCATTATTGCAAATTCAAGTTTCCCTCCAATTTAAGGAGAGAGACAATTTTAAACAAAAAATTTGTCACATCAAAAAATACTCCCATATTAGTTTTATATATATATATACATGCTATATATGTATGAAAATATTATTTGGTATGTGACTTTATCATAAAATTTCCATTCATTTCAACCACAGAAAATGTAATTTTTTTACAAATTGACCTTAAAAAAAAATTGTAACCAACTTACAAACTTTTGCAACATCAAATACAAAAAAATTTGGACATTTTCTTAAGCCAATTTCTGACGATATTACACATGTTTGTGTTAATGTTACGATATTTTGTGATAAAATAAAATTTCTACATAACATTTATGAAAATTTAATTCTATGTAATTTTTCAATGCTTACAACATGATTTTAAAGGTGTTGAAATTCATAAATTTGTATTTCCAATTTGTTTTCATAAATTGTTGAAGTTAATATAAATTTTGCGTCATATTTCAAATTGTAAATGTATATTTAAAAATTGTGCAAATATTTTTTGAAGCCCATTATTAATACACTAAATACCAAAAAGATTAAAAAATACAATAAGTGTACATTTTCATATTTTGTTGTATTCAATACAAATTTTTTTTTACGATTTTTATACTACATTTTCAAAATTTACATTTATGAAGATGAAATGAGTCTAATACGTAATAAATAAAAAACACATTATAAAAGATTATTTTAAATAAATAAACACGTTGTAAAAGATGAAGTGAGTCTAATACATATCCTAAAAAGATTAAACACTACATAATCACGTCATACAAGATTATTTTAAATTATGAAAACTTCTCTGCATAGAAAATAAATAAACAAATATTTTTAAACGATTATGAAAATTGCATGAGCACATACAAGAAAAATATGTCTACAACATTTTTTTTTTTTTTTTGGATTATGAAAATTATGAAAAATATTTTGTAAGGAGTATTTTAAATTGACTTTCACTGGAAAACATGTTTGCGAAAAAAATAAAATAAATAAAATGTCAAAAAATAAAATTGTTACAATTAATTCAACGGCAAGTTCCTAATTAACGAAACCCATAAAAAAAATTATATGTAATATGAAAACAAACTCATAAACCGAACTTACATAACCGAAATTAGTAATTACGCGTACATATCGTAGTTGCACAATACAATCTTCCATACAATATTCATAAGTAAACGTCGAATTTGGACTTTGGTGCACATTGCCAAAGATATGTGTCAACCCAAATGAATGCCCGCATGTGGTTTAGGCGATTAGGACAACGATAAAAGTACCTAACATTGTTAGCCATAGTGCGGGCCATCCACACTGGCATTGGTCCAGTACCACACCAACAAAGTAGACTCGGTTGTCGCTCCATTAACACTATCCTGCAACAATTTTCCATGTACAGTATCTTACGTAGGACAAAACACAATATAATAATACAACATTTCTTAATGGGTACCAAACATCACATATCCATATGTCCTACTATAACACATAATTTACTCAAACATTACTAAAAAGTATAGGTCATACATAAGTTTTCACATAACAAATGATGCAATATCCTATTACAAATGCAACTGTTAGACGTGTTACTAGTGATGAACCCTACGGTTGTTCCACATAGCTGTCGCAATTTCATCCTGAAGTTGACCCATTTCATTCATGTCTTCTTCTAAATTACTGTTTCTTGCCGCAGGAGTTGCATGTGCTGCTTGCCTCACACATGTTACTACACCTATTGAACCATAGATCATTTGCAGAGTGCATGCAGGTCCAGTTGTGACAAGCACAACATGTTGTAACTATTGTGCCTTGTTGAACTTGCATGTAGTTCGGCATGGATTTCAATATAGGAAAACGATTCTTCAATACCCCAAAGCATCATTCTATCACATTTATTAGCGATGAATGGCGATAATTAAACAATTCCTTGTAACCATTTGGACGACTTCAACGTCCACGAAATTGGTCCAAGTGATAGCGTTCTAAATGATATGGTGCGAGGAATCCCGTCATATATGTGTAACCTGCATTAACCAAATAATATTTACCTACATCAGTATATCACATTAACACATAAAAATTACATTTCATTAACACTTAAGTAATGCTTACTAAGCGACGTGACTACAGAAGCAGAAGCCTTACCTGTAGGAGGTAAAGGGAATGCTACATCCGGACGTGTTAGCGCATCAGATAACACCCTTGCATCAGTGGCACTACCTTCCCAACTGGGGTAAATAAAAGTAAATTTCATGTCAAATGAGCATACTGCAAGAACGTTTTGTGTTATTGCAACTTTCCTACCACGATACGCACTTCTCTTTCTAGCAGGTGCATGCGCCACAATGTGCGTACCATCGATTGTCCCTATACAGTCCTACATACGCAAATATGCAAATTAGTACATATGTCTATAAATTTCCAATGCTGCATACATTTTTCTGAACATTGAGGCTTTCATTTTTTGGTGTTTTTGGGTAATGATTTTTTTTTTTTTTTTTTTAAAGATTGTAAACAAAATTTTTATGGACTGGTGATGGACGTAACTTCAATGTCTTGCAAAAGTGAAATATTTGTAAATTAAAAAAACCAATACATACATAAGAGGTAATTATATACGGAAAGTTTCCTTTGTTTATTTTTATTATTTTTAATATTTGTACTTAGTGATTGCGTTGGAAATTTGTACCCAAATCTTCAACATTCTAATTGTATTAACAATCAAAAAAATGGTTCAAATTTTACAAATCTATAATGACAAGATAAAAAATCGAATGAACATTAACTACACCCAAATTTAAAAAAAATAATTCATAAAATTGGAACCAAACAATGGTGTCCAAAACGAACCTTAAACCATGGGTAACGCTTTGGGTTGTTTCGAATTTCAGGAGAAATGACATTCGGGTCTGGAGGTTAGATGATAAGCACAGCAAGACGACACCATGCTCTCATCATAATTTTGAAATATCAGTAAATAGTTTCTATTGAGTGTTGAAAACGATCTGCCACTAGTCTATGTCGTTCACTATGGCCACATATATACAAAAATATAGCGAGTGATTGTTTTACAGATAACCTGTTTTTTTTCACCTTTATGAAGTTTCTACGTTTCAATTTAGCACAAAGGGACCGGAATGTGGGTGCATCCATCTGCAAGATCTCCCGAATTGTGCGCGGATGACCATTCAATAAATGTTCAGTATACATTTCTCTAGTGTACGGACATATCCGTTGAGACATCTTACCTGGAAGAACATTGGTTGAGTCGTATATCTGGCATACCATTTCAAAGTCGATATTATCATCTTCTAATGCAATAAATGATGACCTCACGTGACTTGCATTACTGTTGTCACTGTCCTTCTATCAGCTCTATCATCACTATCTTCGTTATCCTTGCTGACCACGTTGTCCCCAGTTGAATCCATTTCACCCATGTTGTCGTAGTTGGGAATTTCATTTTGCTGATTGTAGATTCCATCGACCATATGAATATCGGTTGTTGTGTTACTTATGTCCATTACTGTAATTACAAAGTAACTAAAATTAAAATCCAATTTCCATCCATACCACAAATATGGAAAATTAATTTAACCATACAAAAGTATAAACTACTTCGAATATGGTCTATACAGATCATGTCCTGATAAAGAAGGAAAATAACCATCAACTAACTATACAGGTGTTTCTAATGGTTTGCAACAAAGACCATACAAAACCCAGTAGAAGTTGTGGAAATATGGAATCTGTTTTGGAAAACTACTGTGTGAGTGAATTTCCGATCACACTGCCCTCCTTAGTAATCCAGTTGTAGAACACAGGTAGAGCAGATGGCACCCTGTAATCTGCACAGAAAGAAAAGGCTCCGGCGGTGGTTCTTCCACCCGGGGGCACTCCGACGATCAAGTCAATATCTCTCAAAGATAAAACAAGTGCTTAAATTACTGCTCAAGACTTAAAATTGCGTACCTTAGACCCGCCGGGGGTGCCTCTCTTTTATAGTTTTTTCTCTATCCTAGTCCCACTAGAAGTCCCACTTCCATGGACTCTAATTCTGGACTCATCTTGGAATCTTCAAGAGATAAGGATAGACTCCCCGAGAGTTTTACCTATATCCATCTTGTAGTCTTTCTTCTTTCTAGGACTCTTGTCCCTTATCCACTTATCTCGGATTCCGGTATCCTCGGAGATTACCTCGGCAACCCCGAGATCACCTCGGCGTAACTGTCGTGACAAGTGGCACCTCGGCTGACACTTCGGTGTCACCTCGGCCACGTGTTGGTACTCAGAAAATATATCCCCACAACTGCCCCCTAGGTTCTATTACCTCGGCATTCTGAGGTGATGGAACCTATATTCGAACTTTTTCTCGTACGTCGGCTCAAGAACTTTCTAGCCGAGATCATTTATTTTCAGGCCGACATGTCTTCATCTAAGAACAAGAATTCAGATCAATTTTCCTTCGCGCATGAGCTGTCATGCACTATTTTTCAACCGTTTCACTGACGCGTTTTTCCCTCATTCGTCTGTGCTGGTAACGCGCCTATAAGCCGTCTTTTCTCAGCTTGCGCCGTCTGACGCATGCGTTAACCCAGGCACAATAATGGCTTTTGCTTTTGTTTTGCCGCCGTTTCATGTTTTGGACAAAAACGTTTGCCTCTCTCTTTTTTTACTTCTGCATTTGAATACTCTACATTTTCTCTCTCTAAAGCTTTCTTTCCTTCGAATCTGCCATTGCCCCAAGCTCTGAGCTCTGCAACCATCTCCATCTACTATTTCTGCGAAGCTTTGGCCACTGTTGCCTCTGTCGCCTGATCTCGGCAAAGCTCACTCCGGCCTTCATCTTTTCTGGTAAGCAACTGGCTTTTCTCCTCCAGTTCTTGATTATTCCTGCAATTTCTTGCCATTGTTGTTCTGCTCTAGTATTTAATTTGCGAATCATTCACCTGAATACGTCTTTATTTCTTGATTTTACATATGAACATTTGCACTGTTTCTCCTCTATTCTTGGTCTTCCACCCTTTGTATTCTTGAATCTGAAGCTTCGCTCTTGCTTTCCTGTTTTCCAGATTTTCTGTCCTTCATACTCGTTCTTCGTAGATTTAGGTTTGGGATTTGCTTATAGATCCATCAATCCTTAGGAAAAACTGAAACCAATTTCACCAATATACACCTAGGTTTAAGCCGAGGTCCCCAGAACCCTTTAAGAGCACCCTGTTTCTGTAGTCAAGTACTTGTATACCAAAACCATGGGTGTGTGGAGAGATAGGGTCAACAACCCAACCAAACTAGAATTTTTTAGGCAAGAGTTCTCCATCCCAGAGGATGTCCATCTAAGACTGGCTGGGGAGGACGACTCTATTATGCCCGAGGATGATACCATGCCTTTTCCTGTTGTAGCCTTTATCCAGTGTGGACTTCGGTTCCCTCTAGATCCCCTTTTTCGCGAGGTCCTTCATTACTATACCCTGAACCCTATGCAACTCACCATCAACGCCTTTAGAACGCTTAATGGTATAATAGCTTTAGCTCGGCAAGAGAGTGTTAGGATCACTCTTGCCGACATCCAATATTGTTACACCATGTGTTCCCTCAACCTAAAGGAAAAAGGTTATGTGTATTACCTCAAGCCGAGGTCTACTGAGTATAAAATCGTAGCCGACCTTCCTGACTCCAACAAAGGTGCTGGAGATGACTACCTTATTGCATCTGGCAACTGGGAGTTTGGCCCAGATGAAGAGGTCCATCTTTTCCCTCTCCCCCGAACAGTAAAAGAGGGCAAGGGTAAGTGCCCAACGTCAACTGCTTAGCTGTTGCTTTCTTCAAGTTTCCGAAAAACTTTATCTGTTTCTTATATTGTGTTTCTTTTTGCAGACGTTCGTAAGCCTCCCAAGAACTTTCGCCAGTCCTATTACCCTGGGAAAGGCTTGAAGAAGCTCCTGGACCTTCCGCTCCAGAAACGCAGAGCTCCATTGGTGCTGAATTTCATCCCAACATACAAGTCTACATTGGCCGACGTTCCCAAGAGGAAGAAGAAGAGCCTCTCTCCATCTACCGCCACAACCCAGACTGCATCAACATCTCGGGCTGATCAAGGGTCAACCTCCGATCCAGCCGATCTACCATCGACTTCTGCCCAATTCCTGATCCCAGTAACAGAAAGAAAACGTCGGCGACGACTTGTCAAAACAGCCGAGATGGTGCGCCCGAAGCCAGTGGTGCTGGACCTTCTAGCCGATCTGCCAACCGATGTGGATGCTGTACCATCCCAAACAGTGCCCCCACCGAAGCCGAAAAAGACAAGAGGCCCCCACCAAAATCCAAGGCGCTGAGGCCGAGGTCGAAGACGCTCTGCCCATCTCCCAACTAACTTCAACTGTGAAGGCCAGCTGCACCCGCCAAAAGATCAGCTGAGCCCAGCCATCAGGGTCAACTCAGCCAAAAAGGCCGAGGTCGTCGTCTGCGACGACTTCGGGGTCCAGGTTCCTAAGGTTCCCTGGGAGCCCAAATTACCCTTGAAAACAGGCCCGTTATGCCAACGAAAGCGCCGCCGACGTCAACATCGGCGTGGCACTCAGCACTGCAGTTCTCCTTGAGGGCGATCTTGAGCGTAATGCCAAGATGAACGAATATGAGAACTACGCCCTCATGTTGCAGCGCTCTGTCCAAGTAAGTTTTTGAATTTGATAACTTTTCTTACTGCCACTTTCTTCATACTTGTAAAGTCTTGTAATATTTTGTGATAACCTTTGCCTTGTGAACTTTCAGGCCATTCAACACGCCCACAGCTTCTCCATGCAAGCTTTTGAGACGAGGGAGGAGTTAGCCGACATGAAGAGGGAATTTGCTGCCCTCCAGAAACAAAATAGGGGTCTTCAAAATAAAATGAAAAAGCTGGAGGATCAGGCCGAGGAGGCAACTAAGGCTAAACAGATAGCCGATGAAAAGGCCGAGGCTGCCGAAGCTGTTAAAACCGTTGCCATAGCTCAGCAGAAAGAGGCCGAAGAAAAAGCGGCCCAGGCCGAGAAAGAGCTCCAGGAAGCGCTGGCTACAAAGGATGCCGAAATCAAAGCGACCGATGACAAGGCATACGCCCAAGGCATGGCCGATGTGGCAGAAGATTACAAGTTACAAGTTAAGCAGGCATGCAACAGGGGTTTTAACCTTGGTTGGATGTCCTTAGCCAAAAAACTTGATCTTCCTGCTGATTCGCCATGGCGCAAGGCCGAAGCTATCCCTCTCCCCTTTCCTCCTCCTCCACCTTCAACTCAGGCTGAGGAAGAAGTTGAATCTGAATCCGAGGCTGAGGATGAAGATGAAGAGAATAAAGATAACGAGGCCTTGGTAAGGAAACCGAAGGATGCTAGTGAGACCAAGTCTCCTCCTGAGGGTGACCAAGTCATGGACTTAACCCTAGAGGAGGTTGAGAAGGTGCCCAAGGAAGCTACCACGGGCGTGCTATCTTCTGACCTGCTTCTGGCTGAGAAAACTGTTGAGAATACTCTGGCCGAGATCGACGCCGAGATTGTGGCAGATAAGGAGGCCGAGGTCGTACTAGACAAGGATGCTGAGGCTGTGGTAGAAGAAGACGCAGAGGTTGTGACAAAAGATGCCGAGGTGGTTCTGCCAGAGCCTTCGGAGGTTTCAGTCCAACCATCTGTTCAAGTTGAAGAAGTTTGAATGTCTTTTGTATTTTCTTCTTTGTATTTTGTTTCCTTTCTTTGTTCTTTGGATAATGTAAGCTTCATCCTTTTGGCCGATGTGCCTTTTTGTTGCTTAAGAACAATTCACTTCAGCTAGGCCATTGTGCCTTCTTCATATACAACTGTTTTTATCTTTATCCTTCAGTCTGTAATTCTCCATTGCTTCTGTATACTTAGAATATTTCGCATGATTCATATAATTCTTCCCTTGCACAATCTTCTCGGGGTTACATACCTCGGGTATAACAACTCGGGTATGATAACTTCAAGTTTTACGTCGGCAAGATACTGACTTGTAAATTGCTGTAAATTGCTGCAAATTTCAACAGATGATAACATGTCGGCTTAACTTCAACTTGGAAATTGCTACAAATTTCAACAAGTAAAGATAAGGAATTCATCTCAGCTTATCTTTAACTTGTAAATTGCTACAAATTTCAACAAGTAAAGATAAGGAATTTATCTCGGCTTATCTTTAACTTGTAAATTGCTACAAATTTCAACAAGTAAAGATAAGGAATTTATCTCGGCTTATCTTTAACTTGTAAATTGCTACAAATTTCAACAAGTAAAGATAAGGAATTTATCTCGGCTTATCTTTAACTTGTAAATTGCTACAAATTTCAACAAGTAAAGATAAGGAATTTATCTCGGCTTAACTTCGGTTAAGCATAGTCTCTGTTTAACTTCGGCTAAGCATTACTGCTCTCTTCTCTCTGCCCCCAATGTGAATCTAAGTTCCACTTGGGTTCTCATTATTCAAAAAACAACATTATGCATAGTGTTATAAGTTCTGAAAAACTCTGCTAGGATTTTATTGATCATATTGACAAAAAAATCAAAGAACATCTAATGATAAAAAAACTTTAAATTACAAGTGTTCCATGGTCTAGGCAATGCTTTGCCCTCATTATCTTCCAGCCGATATGCCCCATTTCCTAGCACCGAAGTAATTCTGTAGGGTCCTTCCCAGTTTGGGCCAAGCTTGCCCTCTCTGGGATCCTTCTTGTTGCCGACGACTTTTCTCAAGACTAGGTCGTTGACTTGAAAATCCCTGGGATTGACCTTCTTGTTGTAAGCTTTGGCAAGCTGTTGCTGGTATGCTGCGAGCTGGATTGCAGCTTTCTCTCTTCTTTCTTCTAGTAGATCCAGATCTCGGGCTAAGAGCACATCATTAGTCCCGTTCTCAACTCCCTGGGTTCTGATCCCTGGGATGCCGATCTCCAATGGAATGACTGCTTCTGTGCCATAAGCCATGGCGAAGGGGGATTCCCCTGTTGATCTCCTCGGCGTAGTACGATATGCCCAGAGCACATTGGGCAATTCGTCTACCCACTTTCCTTTCGCTGCCTGCAGCCTCCTCTTTATTCCGTCCAGAATCACTTTGTTGGATGCTTCGGCTTGCCCATTACTTTGGGGAAAGCTTGGTGTTGAAAAGTAATTCTTTATCTTGAACTTTGCACAAAAATTCTTGATAAGTTTGCTGTCAAACTGCGTTCCGTTGTCGGCAACAATTGCTCTTGGAATCCCAAATCTGGTGATGATGTTTTTCCAGATGAAGTTCTTCACATCCACATCTCGGATTTTGGCAAGAGGCTCTGCTTCTATCCACTTTGTGAAGTAGTCTGTTGCCACTAGTAGGTACTTCCGCTGCCCAGTTGCTTGGGGTAATTGTCCAATGAGATCCATTCCCCATTGGGCAAATGGCCAAGGGCTGGAAACCGGGTTCAGGTCGGCAGCTGGCTGATGTATCAAAGGTGCAAACCTCTGGCATTGTTCACACTTCTTCACATAGGCTTCTGCATCTTTTTGCATATAGGGCCACCAATACCCCTGGGTAATGGCCCTGTGAGCTAACGATCTGCCCCCTGCGTGGCTTCCACAAACTCCTTCATGAATTTCATATAGAAAATCCTCGACCTGAAGAGGGTGTACACACCTTAAAAGAGGTCCAGTGAAGGATCTTCTGTAGAGATGTCCTTCTGCTGTCAGACTGAATCTTGCCGACTTCAATCTGACCTTGTGTGCTTCCTTTCGATCTTCTGGCAGCTTTCCCTCTTTTAGGAATGCAATAATTGCATCCATCCAGCTTGGTCCCATGTCCACACATAATGCCTCTTGCATCGTGTTCGGTGGCTCTATGCTCGGGCCTTCTAGGTAATCGATCATTATTGTCCTCGTCTTTCCCGTTTGCATGGAACTTGCTAAGTTGGCCAACGCGTCGGCGTGGTTGTTATCATCTCGGCTGACCTGAAGAAGTCGGCAGTTTTGAAACATGTCTGCCAGTCTGATGACTTCTTTTGCGTATGCCGACATCCTTTCATCTCGGGCAGCGAACTCTCCTGTAGTTTGATTCACTATAAGTTGTGAATCACAAAAAACTATTACCTCATCTGCCTCTGCTGCTGCTGCCAGCTTCAATCCAGCAATCAATGCTTCATATTCCGCCTCATTGTTCGAGGCTTTGAACCCCAGTCGAATGGACTGCTCCAATATCTCTCCATCGGGGGATATTAACACTACTCCTGCCCCTGCCCCTGCCCCCTGCCGGTTTGAGCTCCCATCAACAAAAAGTTGAAAGGAGTCGCCGATGTAAATGCTGCAGGGTCTGAGCTTTTCCTTCCTTGGTTCTTTAGCCTTTGGTTGGGCTGCTCCTTCTTTGTTTGGACACCGTTCATCTCGGCTCAACGGAGCCCGATGTTCGATGTATTCTGGCGAGAACTCGGCCACGAAGTCGGCCAAGACTTGGCCCTTTATTGCTGTTCTTGGCCTGAACTCCAGGTCATATTGGCCCAAAACTACGGCCCATCTTGCTATTCTTCCAGTTAAGTCTCCTTGTTGCAACAAGGATTTTAATGGGTGCTCTGTTAGAACCACTATCTTATGAGCCTGAAAATAATGGTTTAGCTTTTTTGAGGCCATTACTAAGGCCAGCATTAATCTCTCCAGTGGTAGATACCTTGTTTCTGCATCGGCCAAGGTTTTACTCACATAGTAAACAGCCTTCTGCTCTCCCTTCTCTTCTCGGATCATCACAGCACTTACTGCGTGCTCTGAAACTGCTAAGTATAAAAACAGCTCCTCCCCAGGTTGAGGTGTTGAAAGGACTGGGGCCGTGGTAAGATATTTCTTCAGGTCGGCCAGAGCGGCCTCACATTCCTCCGTCCATAGGAAATCCGTGGCCTTTTTCACCAGATTGAAAAAAGGCTTACACTTGTCCGAACTTCGGCTTATGAACCTGTTTAGGGCTGCGGCCCTTCCAGTAAGCATTTGAACCTGTTTTGCCGATGTCGGACTCTGTAATTCCAGAATGGCCTTGATCTGGTCTGGGCTGGCTTCAATGCCCCTTCTAGTCACTAGGTATCCCAAGAACTTACCGGATCCGACTCCAAACGCGCATTTCGATGCGTTTAGTCGGAGCCGATATGTTTTGAGTATGTCAAAGACCTCTTTTAGGTCAGCAAGATGATCCTTTGGTTCCTTGGTCTTCACGACCATGTCATCAATGTAGACTTCTACTGTTCGGCCAATCAAGTGTTTGAACATCTTGGTTACCAGCCTTTGGTAAGTTGCTCCTGCGTTCTTCAACCCAAAAGGCATGACTCTGTAACAATACAGACCTTTGGGAGTGATGAACGCTGTCTTCTCCTCATCCGGGGGGTACATGGCTATCTGGTGATACCCCCTATATGCATCCAAGAAGCTCATTCTTCCATGTCCCGACGTGGCGTCCACCAACTGGTCGATCTTTGGCAGAGGGAAGCTGTCTTTGGGACAAGCTTTGTTCAAGTTTGTAAAATCTACGCAGACCCTCCACTTGCCATTCTTCTTCTTTACTACCACGGTGTTTGATAACCATGTCGGATAGTTGGCTTCTCTGATGGCCCTGGCCTCCAGAAGTCTGTCTACTTCTTCCTCCACTGCTTCGACGTGCATCAACGTCGGTCTTCTGGCTCGTTGTATTACAGGTTTGGCCGACCTGTCCACGTTGAGTCTGTGACATGTGACCTCGGGGTCAATGCCAAGCATTTCATAAGGTGTCCAGGCGAACACCTCAATATTTTTCCTCAGAAAGGCTTCCAGCTCCCTTTCCTCTTCTTCGGCTAACCCTGTGCCGAGAAGAAAGAAGCGTTCTTCATCGTCCTCCTGGACGAGGACTTTCTTCAATGCTTCTTCACTTTTCTCGATCGGCTCCTTGCCGACATCATCTAGGACCTTCATGTCCTCTTCTTCGACTTCTGCTTTCTCTGGTTCCCGAACGTTGCAGGTTAATTTCATTGCTGCCATGGAGCAATTTTTTGCCTGCAACTGATCTCCTCTGATTTCCTCAATCCCATGCTCTGTTGGGAACCGTAGTAGTTGATGCAGCGTTGAGGGAACTGCCCCCATTGCATGCAACCACGGCCTGCCCAAGATAATGTTGTAAGGCGAGGGCGTGTCAATCACAATGAATTCCGTCTTGATCTTCTTTGTGCCAGCCTGTATCTCCAAGTTTGTTGCGCCTAACGGCCATGTCGGCGTCCCATTGAAGCCGACCATCGGGCCATTTGACTGCTCCATGTCATCGGGGTGAAGGCCTAGCTCCTTGTAACATCTGACATACATGATGTCGCAGGAGCTGCCTTGATCAATCAGGATACGTTTCACCTGGCACTCCCCAACCTGAAGGGATACTACCAAGGCGTCATTGTGCGGGTGCTGGACCATCTCAAGGTCGGCTTCAGTGAAGGCTATCATGGGTCCTTGGCAATCTTCGCGCCGAGGTCTTTTCAGTCCGACCTGGTTGACGTGCTGCAGGTGTTTTACCCGCTGTGTCTCCCCCCGTATGTCGTTTTCATTCACCTTTGAGTGGATCACATTAACCACCCGAGGTCCACCTGCCTGTGGTTGCTGTGCTGGGGGAGGCGGGGCTGCTGGTGCTTGAGGCAACCGTGCCTGTTCTTCCCTTGTTTTGGCCTCATCCACAAGGTCTCTCAGATGGCCTTGCCTCACCAAATCTTCCAAGTGTGCTTTAAGGGCTCTGCAGCCCTGAGTTGGGTGCCCCTCCTCATTGTGGTAAGCACAACGCCTTCCGAGGTTTCTTCCCATAAATTCTCCTGGTGCTCTTGCCGGCGCCCTGAAGTAGGGCTGATTTCGAATTTGATCAAGGACTTTGTGGACCGGAATTCGGAACACCGTCGTCACTGCCTGCTTAGCCCTCAACTCTGTCTCCTGCTTGTTGGGTCCATTGTTACCTCGGCCTCGCTTCGGCGAGCCGTTGCCTTTTTCTGTCTTTGTCTCCTTGTTCCCCGAGGTATCTTCCTCGGCTCGTGCATACTTCTCAATTCTCGCCATGAGTTCTTCCATGCTCTTTGGCAGGGTTTTCGCCAAAGACTTCCGCAGCGGACAGTCATCCTTCAGGCCGTTCTTGAAAGACACGACGGCCACTTCCTGGTTGCATTCAGGTATTCTATTGAACACCTCATAGTACCTCTTTGCATAAGCCCTAAGGCTTTCGTCTTTGCCGATCTTCAGAGCCATCAATGCATCCACCCTCAATGGCTGCAGTTTGTTTGTTATGAATCTGGCCACAAACATCTCGGCCAGACCTTCCCAAGTCTTCACGCTCCCCTTCGGTAATTTGTGGAACCAGTCTGATGCAATCTCCCCGAAGGATGAAGGGAACACTTTGCAGAGCAACGGCTCGTTCCCACTGTATAATGCCATTGAATTCAAAAATAATCCAACATGGAAGTTAGGGTCAGACTTACCATCATATATCTGGAACCTCGGCATACTGAATCTTTTCGGCGCGACGAATCTGTCCAATTCCGTCGAGAATGGTGTTCTCGGCTTAACCGGGGAGGTTACTTCGGCTCCGGCATTCTCTCGCTTCCTCTTGAGGTAATCTCTCAAGTCTTCTTTACTTCTCCCTGCAGCCCGGCTGTCTCCGGACTTCAGCCTTTTCGGCGCACTACTCTCGGCCTCATGGTGGCCCCTTTTTGATCCTTCCCCGCAGGATGCATCGAAGCACAATATCCGCCCCGGAACATGCCGATGTTCTTTGGGGTCTGCTTCCTTCTCGCGATATGTCCTTCGGGACTCTTCTCTTCTCGGCTCTTCTCGGCCGACTTCCCTGGAGGGTCGGTGAGAGTGCCTTCCACTCCTCGTGTGCTGTGGTGCTTCGGGGATTTCTTTCTGCCCCTTCTTCTGGGCGTTTGCTGCTGGCATTGGTGTGTCCTGTAGCGGGTAGGGCGGCTGCATGACGTTATTTTGCATCATGAAGTTGACGACCGATTGAAGGTCTGCCAACTTGTTTGCCATCTCCTTTACTTCTTCGTCCCTCCTCAGACATCTGTCTTTCCAGGTCTGAAGATCGTCCTCGTTATAGTATTTGCCCTTGTCCGCTTTCTTTGTTGTGTCGCCATCTTGGCCGACGCCCTTCTCTGCGTGATTCTGATCACGAGCTTCTTCGTTGTGGTCTCCTCCTTCAGCGTTAGGGTCGACGGGCCTTCCACTCCCAGCAGGAGTGTTGTCCCCAATCTTTTCCTTCTGCGTGTTACTGGCCATCTACTCTTCTTTCGTTCCCACAGACGGCGCCAAATTGTGTGAGTGAATTTCCGATCACACTGCCTTCCTTAGTAATCCAGCTGTAGAACACAGGCAGAGCAGATGGCACCCTGTAATCTGCACAGAAAGAAAAGGCTTCGGCGGTGGTTCTTCCACCCGGGGGCACTCCGACGATCAAGTCAATGTCTCTCAAAGATAAAACAAGTGTTTAAATTACTGCTCAAGACTTAAAATTGCGTACCTTAGACCCGCCGGGGTGCCTCTCTTTTATAGTTTTTCTCTATCCTAGTCCCACTAGAAGTCCCACTTCCATGGACTCTAATTCTGGACTCATCTTGGACTCTTCAAGAGATAAGGATAGACTCCCCAAGAGTTTTACCTATATCCATCTTGTAGTCTTTCTTCTTTCTAGGACTCCTGTCCCTTATCCACTTATCTCGGATTCCGGTATCCTCGGAGATTACCTCGGCAACCCCGAGATCACCTCGGCGTAACTGTCGTGACAAGTGGCACCTCGGCTGACACTTCGGTGTCACCTCGGCCACGTGTTGGTACTCAGAAAATATATCCCCACAACTACCTATCATGTTGGATGTTAGATGCTGCCTTTAATCACCAAGTACAACATGTAGTTTAAAAAATGCCCTAAATAATCTAATATTTATTTTTCATCTATAATACTAAACTAATAATTCACTTGGCAGATCCAAACTCACACTGCACGGTAAATCAAACAACGATATGTCTAGTTGGCCAACACATCCGCTCAACCACGCTTGAATTGTCTGATCATTGAATAACAATCCCATATAACTTTTTCAGTGTTGAAAAGGAGAAACACAAAAACAACATGACAGGAAAGTTCACATGTTAAAGGTGACATTACTTAAATTTGTAATTGTTCATTATCTATAGAATTCTAAGCAAGTACCATAAGATAAATTAACAACAATTCCAACCATTCATATTGACTGAGAGAGTGAGAGAGCTCTTTCAATGCTCTCTTGCTTTAAACCTATAAAGATTGATAGATATAAAGCAATGGACAATTGGATTACACATACAACAAAGTTCTTGACAGCATCCTATAGACCTTACTGTTCATAGCACAATAACAAACAACACAATTTCATAACAGTTCCAAAGTTGATGAATACGGTCCGTACAGTTTATAACACACCAACCCGAACACCCTTCGAGCTACCAAGTTCATTACATATCCATAGTACACACAAGACATAGAAAAGAAAAACAAAAAAAAGAAGAAGAAGCAATTGTTTAATATTTAGCCGCATACAAATTAACTTCCACCAAACTGGATGCTAAACAAAACAAAATTGCATCTCTATTTTCAAAGTTAATTCCTAAGCTAACTTAAGAACCCAATGCATCCTTATGTTGGGGAGCATCCTCATGAACATTCTTCTAGTTGCTTTATCACGAAAACTCTCGCATGCCTTTACATATTGGTTGGGATTAATTCCTTCCATTGTTGCCAAATAGTCAATACATGCCTCGATGGAGTATTGTTTCTTGTCGGCTTGACTCGCTTTTGACACTTTGTTTTGGCGCATGTAAAATTCTTTTTTTCCAAGATTTGTGGTAGTCCATGTATCAAGGACCAAACCGATGTGTGCACCCCTTCGCTCACCATCGTTACCACTACTCCCACCTACGTTCAGATCATCTCCTTCAATTTCGTCACCAACATTGAAAGAGTCGGTATTAGAATTGATACCAACACCAAAGAATGCACTTTGGATATCCCTTTCTTCATCAAAGGTTGGGGGTCCTTAGGTTGAAGCATGGGCAAGTGTGCCAATGGCTTGGGAGTTTGCAAAGAGAACATCTAACAAGTCCATGTGATCTAGTCTTTTTTTCCTGAAAACTTTAGCTTTTGGATGTGCCTACAAAATTAAGAAAACCAAAGATGTGGTAAATAAGTATTTAACTAAGTGCACTATGAAATTTGTAGTCAACTCTAAGGTGTTGGTAGCTACCTTAACATATTTGTTAGGACTCTTTGTTGTCAAATTCCATGGATCAAACCCAAGGTTGTAATTTTTTTAATTCACATGTTGGGTCAAACTAGGATTACTTTGAATTTCTCTAAGAAGTTGATTTTCTTCAAAAACTAGGATTATTTTGGAGTCCTTTAAGAAGTTGGTTTTCTTCCAAAAACATGATTACTTTGGATTTTCTATGAGTAGTTTGTTTTCTCCCAAAACTAGACTACTCATTCATTGAAGTCCTCCAGATCTTCTTTTTGGTTCTTAAGGTTTATATCTGGGGATATTTTGTTTGTTTTCTTTGATGTTTTCATTGAGTCTTCAACTCATGGTTTAAAGAGAGTACATCAAAGGTTTGTTTGGTATACACAAAAGAGAGAGTTGTTCTTCAGTTGTGGATTCTGAAAAATTCGAGCCGGAAGCTTCGGTAGATTCTGGAGTGGCTCATCAGAAAGACAATTCCGTGGTGAAGATGGGGTTGGAAGAGGCACATAGAGGTTGGTTCAATTAGGCATTGTGGATTTGCTAGATAATTGAGAGTATACCTGTGTAATTCCTTTAATTCTTTTTAGTGGATTGTCTTGTGGCAGTTGCCTGTGGTTTTTTTTATCACAGTTGGAGGTATCCAATTGTGGTTTTTCCACGTAAAAATCATTGTGTCTCTTTCTCTTGATTGTTTGATTGGGATTGTTTTTTACTGCTTTTTATTGATACATAATCACAAATCAACATCTAGGGTCTCTAGATTTTTCAATTGGTATCAGTGCGGGTCGTTCTATTTTGTTTAAAACAAAAATATTTTTTTTAGAACGAGATCCTGTTTGATTTGCGATAATGGATACAATTCGTGATGATGAATCCTCGGAGAGTGATCATGAAGAGCTTGAGCAAGCTTATGAAAAATTGTATAAGAAGTCTCTTAATTTATTCAAATTGAATGACAAACTCACAAAGAAACTCAAAGCATGTGAAAGTGAGAATGTCAAACTTAAGGAGGAGATTTCCGAGGCTAGAATCAATGCCATCAAGATAGCTGATGATCAACAAGTTCTTTGTGCAAAACTGTTGACTTGTGAGACAGAGAGGAATGAGATACAGGAAACCCATGCCATGTTTGAAGAAAAGATTGAATCTCTCGAGATATCACAAGTTGCTTTGGAAGAACTAATGATCAAGAAAGAGAAAGTGCTCAAGTGTGCCATGGTTACCATTGGTCTTTGGAACAAAGGATCAAAGACTTTGGAGGATATCATTGGGTCTCAACAAATCTGTTCAGACAAGAGTGGCATTGGCTTTGGAAATAAGAGAGAGCAAAAACAGAGCGCTTCCATATCTCATGATACAATAACTCAAGGAAAGGGAGGACAAAAGATTCAACAAGAGGAAAGACTTCTCAAACTCCCTAGAGTTGGTAAGGTAAAAGAAAAGAAGGTACACTCTGTACACCCTGTTTTTATTTGTCATCATTGTGGTATGCATGGCCATATTCGCCCTTTTTGTTATAAGTTGCATGGGAGAGTGTCTCAAAAGGGTAGAAATTTGAATACTTTTTGGGTTAGGAGACAACCTTACATGTCTAGGCGGAATACCAAGATTCATGAGGGTGTTCACAACACCACGTCATTTACCAAGACCGCTAGATCTGATTTTTTTAAGACCAAAAAGATTTGGGTGAGAAAACTTGACTTGTGTTAATGTGTTTACTCTGTTTAGTTCTTTGGGTCTCTGTGTGTTTTTTTGAGAAAAAAAATGTGTGAATTTTTTTTTTTTGTCTTGCTTTGTTTAGAAAAAGAAAAAAAAAAAAAAAAAAAAACCCAAAAAGATTTTCTTAGTATGGTTTTGCAAGTTTGAATTTTTTTGAGATGTCCTTGGTGCATATTGGAATTGATGAGAATAACCATTACATGTTAATATGTGTGTACTTTCTGTGGTCATTACTCATTTTGGAGTGTGTGTTTTTTGATTAGTATGTCTCATTCTGTACACACTCTTGGATTAGCAAATTTTGGAG
The DNA here is from genome assembly GCA_030407325.1 of Camellia japonica. Taxonomy (NCBI): domain Eukaryota; kingdom Viridiplantae; phylum Streptophyta; class Magnoliopsida; order Ericales; family Theaceae; genus Camellia; species Camellia japonica. The sequence continues at coordinate 79,587,202 of JAPPVO010000059.1, read as the reverse complement.
TCTTCCACCTTAGTGATTATTTTTTCTCTATGGACTTCTGGCATTGTATCTTTTGCTTTTCTAGAGGAATTGACCTATACTAGCATATCATGGGTGATGTTGAGTCTCTTAATCATCTTCCATCTTTTTGCATCTCCATGGCTTTCCCCTCTATTCTTTGTAGTCCAGCCATGAGAAAAAGGCTACCTCAGAGTCACCAACCAGGCCATCCTTATTATATCCATGCTTCTCTGGTTCGGTTTCCATACTCTTGAGCATGTCAGCCGCCAATGAGTGTGCAAAAGAAAGAAAAAAAAATGTGAAAAAGAAAAAAAAAATGTGCAAAAGAAAGAAAAGAAAAAGATGTGAAAAAAAAAGAAAAAAATAAATGATTCATTGATTGAGGGGGAGCCTCCGTCTTTACTCACCAAATACCCCTTGATTCCTAGTGGTTTTACTTTCCTTAGTTGTGCTTAGATTCTCTTGTCGGAGGTCCAGCTATCAGATCACTACTAGGATTTGAATCTCGTGTTTGTCGAACTCCAAGAGTCACACACACACTTTTCTCATGGGATCTATGCTTTTCACATAATGCATCACTTTCTTTTATGAGGAATTTTCTAAAGGCTGTGCACATTGTGTTTTCAAGTAATTGTGCTTCTTGGATAATCCTGTGTGTTTCAAGGTACAAATCTGAAATTTCTTACTTGCTCCACCATATTATTTTTGTCAGTTTTCTTTCTGTTTATTTTTTTTTCAGTATTTATGGTTGCTTTTAGTGAGGGGGAGTTTGGTTAATTGTTATCATGTCATTGCTTGTGTGGGTTTTGATCTTGATTTTGTTATTTGAGATTCCTTTGTCAATTCATGACAAACAAGGGGAGAAATTTGTTTTTCATGTATTCATGTCATGTGTCGGGTGCATATGTCTTAGTTTTCAGGTTTTCATGCTACATGTTCTTAAAATCTCCAAGTTGCATCTATTCATGTTTTTCATCTCATACTTCAAGATAATTTAGCCATATGTTTATTGCTTTTTCATATACTCTTGTGGGACTAATAGTTGTTTTGGAGATTGTGGCACTAATAGTTGTTTTGCAGATCATGACCTTGAGAAATAAGTTTGTAAAGAGATTTGGTTATAAGTGCTGGTTCCTAGTTGGTGGTGTTGTTCTTGTTTTGATTAGAAAATTGTTTTAGTGTTTTTGTTAGGAAAACTGTTGTGGCATGGTTTTGTCCAGGATTTGACAAAGAGGGAGATTGTTAGGACTCTTTGTTGTCAAATTCCATGGATCAAACCCAAGGTTGTAATTTTTTAAATTCACATGTTGGGTCAAACTAGGATTACTTTGGATTTCTCTAAGAAGTTGATTTTCTTCCAAAACTAGGATTATTTTGGAGTCTTTTAAGAAGTTGGTTTTCTTCCAAAAACAGGATTACTTTGGATTTTCTATAAGTAGTTGGTTTTCTCTCAAAACTAGACTACTCATTCATTGAAGTCCTCCAGATCTTCTTTTTGGTTCTTAAGGTTTATATCTGGGGATATTTTGTTTGTTTTCTTTGATGTTTTCATTGAGTCTTCAACTCATGGTTTAAAGAGAGTACATCAAAGGTTTGTTTGGTATACACAAAAGAGAGAGTTGTTCTTCAGTTGTGGATTTTGAAGAATTCGAGCCGGAAGCTTCGGTAGATTCTGGAGTGGCTCATCAGAAAGACAATTCCGTGGTGAAGATGGGGTTGGAAGAGGCACATAGAGGTTGGTTCAATTAGGCATTATGGATTTGCTAGATAATTGAGAGTATACCTGTGTAATTCCTTTAATTCTTCTTAGTAGATTGTCTTGTGGCAGTTGCTCGTGGTTTTTTTATCACAGTTGGAGGTGTCCAATTGTGGTTTTTCCACGTAAAAATCATTGTGTCTCTTTCTCTTGATTGTTTGATTGGGATTGTTTTTTACTACTTTTTATTGATACATAATCACAAATCAACATCTAGGGTCTCTAGATTTTTCAATATTGATCCCAAACATCATCCAGGGTCGTGATCATTTTTCTCTAGTCATCCCATCTGAATCCCGTATGGTTCTTCAATTTCACAAAGGTATTGTATGATTGCTTGATGCGGTTGTACTTCTGCTTCAAACGATTAACAGTGTACCTAACTTTAAACTGCTCGTACAGCTCATCGTTAATCTGACTCCAATACCTTGTAGTGAAAGAGTTTTTCCTAGTTAAGGAAGGGTCTTGCTTTACCTCTTCCACCATAATTTGTATGAAGGCCAACTCAATTCTGCTTGGCCACAACCTCAAGTCTTGCGTATCATCTATGATACCCTTACTGTCCATCTATGAAATATACACACCAATCCTTATATGATACCCCAAAAAGTGATGGGTTTAATTAAGTCATGAGGTCATAGGTTTGAAAAATACAACTCTCATAATTTGAACAGAAATGTTAGACGATCAATTTATGCACGAATGAAAACTTGTCGAATTGGTAACAAGACAACATTTGAGAAGTAGACAAATTTCCTATAGAATAAAAGTAATTTTTGTACAGACTGTAATAGTATGTTGTTAAATGTCATCTATACCCAGCCACATAATTTCTACTAGTTGTACAAAATTTAATTCACATGTCTAACATTTATACTTGCATTCTATATGTGTTACTCCGGTGGTATAATCTTTAAAATGTGAAGAAAAAAAAATTTCCGATCAAATGGCACAGTGAAGAACGATACCCTCTTTTGGTAAACATTGCATGTCTAATATGTATAACATTTAGCGGAGGAACATGCCTCAATGTCGTTTTCACCACAAAAAAAGATGGAATGGAGTCCGGTGGGTCTCTTGTCTTCTGCTTGTTCTTGGAAGCTTCTTCACGGAATTGAGGTCTTGATAATCAACTGTATAGTAGACTATAGCATAAGAAGGAATGAAGTAATTAATTGTAAACTAAGCAAAATCAACAAACGACAAAGCATGTTATTAAATGAACAATTTTATCATTAATAAGCTTCTTAAAAACACTGACGACATGTTGATGAACTTGTAACAATTAGAAAAAGAGGCATTTTAATCATCAATAAGCTGCAAAAAGGTCCAACAAGAGACTAGTTGAAAGCCTAAACCAACAGCCAATTTAAAAAAAGAGTTCAACACCAATAAAAACCTTCAACTTAAGTACCCTGGATTTTAAATATTCTTGCTTTTAGGTCATTAGACTTGGTACAGATGACAAGATACTAAAATCATAACAAAGATTCGAAAATTAAATATATATAAAAAAACACTGATGGTTGATTTCTAACAAAATGAAATTAACAAGTGTCTTGTATCACTGGTTTAAACAAATTCAAAACCCTTCAAAAACTCAATATTTCACTGTAGTAACAAATGCAACTACAACTGCAACTGCAACCGCCCTACAAAGTACAAAAACCTGATACCCTAATATATACCCAAAAAAAAAAAAAAAATTCTAAATCATGATTTTCAAGTTGAAGAATATTCTGAAGCACAATTGAAGACATATAGTTGAAGGCCACATACAGTTACAACTAGTACAAGTCATTGTCCATGTATACATAAAGATTTGTATGTATGAGAATTTAAAAAGGCTAAGGACCATAACAGTATTGTGTGTAATGAATTCAAATAGGAATAACATAATACAATAAGAAGGGTTCACAAAACTTACTCCTTTCCTCTCGACTCTTCGTACAGCAGAGATTGAACCGACCACAAGAAATGGAGGGTTTCACTACATGAATAATGGCGAGAAGAATAAATAAATGTGCGAAAATTAAGAATTGGTTTGAAAATAATGACGAAGAATCGAATAGTTTGACATTGAATTTGTCATTTTCCACCAATTTTCCTTGACTGACTGACATTGCTCCTTTGATATTGTTCTTATTTTTTTTGTTTAATTTTTTCAAAAACAGTTTCTCAGAAACAGTAGAAATATTCAAAAAAAAATATATGCTCATAAAAAATATCCAGAATATATGCTTAGAAAAATATTCAAAAATTTGAATATATGTTGTAAAATTAAACTTCTTGTGATATAATGGTTACTTAGAAATCAACCATAGCCACACATGACCATGTTCTCTCTTCTTCAAAGTTATTGTACAGATACATTGCAGGGTGCTCTATACTAACTTAAAGGCCTTGTTTGGCAAATGCTACAATTTGGCTTTATAGGCTAAAATTCACAAAAAGACGAAATAGGCTAAAATAGCCAATAAGACAAAATGTCACATCAAACTCAGAATCATTTTACTTTTTTTCTCACAAACATCACATTCAACTACAAAAAAATCAAATCATCTTCCCAAACACAAAAATTTTAGCCTACTAAAATAGCCAAAAACTAAAATAGGCTACTAAAATGGCCAACTTCCCAAACAAGGCCAAAATAATTTTTGATTATGAAGATGGCTCAAAGTCAGGACATGGAAGGAAAGGTTGTCTGTAGGAATTGGCATGGGATGCTATACAGGTTATTGAGGTAGACTCAAGGCTTAGAAATTAGAATCTATGGATGTTGAACATAAAATTAAATAAATAAATAAATAATAATTAATGATATTGAAAAAAAAATGAAATAGGATAAAACAAAGTCAACCCTCACTTTCTCCGATTTTGTCACTTGAACAAAAGAAATTGAATGAAAGAGTATGCCATTCGTAGTTACTGTCATGTTGCAAACTCGCAATCCTTGACTCTTAGGTGGGTCTAGAGAAGGAAGGAATGGCTCATTACTATTTAATGAGCACTGTCATGCAATCATTGAAGGAAAGAACCTTTACCTTAAACACAAAATTTTTTTTTTTAACACATGTTAATTTTTATATATTCGAAAAAAATATTTTTTGAATTTTTTAAATTTTTTTATGAGCTTTAATAGAATTTTGAGTTGTGTGTTTAGTTATGAGTTGTAAGTTTTTGTATCAAATATCATATGTCACATCAAAAATTCCCCACTCAATTAAAAACTCTTTTCAAAACTCTTTCACCAAACAAATTTTCTACACTCAAATCATAATTCCAAAACTCACAAACTCAAAATACAACTCCTACTCTCAAATCATATTTAGAAAGTTCTACCAAACGCAACCTTTGATTTTTTTCAATTTCATGATGAAGAATGAAAAACAAAATCCAGCAGGGGAAATGGAGATGTAATGACAAAAGGATGAAGAACAATCCAAAGATCTAACCTCTTTGTAGTCTGATCTTTATCACCCTCAGCTCAAATCGGCCACACCTGAATAGCGTCTTCGTCGCTGGCTTGAGACGTTGCTCCAATGTTACCGACCTTGGCATAGCAAGGGAAGCCAAGTCTGCAAATGGTTTGGTGAAGGTAATAAAGAAAACAATAGACAGTCTAGGAGTAGAGTCATATGGACTATATTGATGCTCTGGCCGGTCACATGAGGAATAAACTCAAAAAAAGCAACCAAAAGCCAGATTTTGAAAATTTTGTTAGGTTTCCAAAATAACCAAACAAAAATTCCAAAATTTTCAAAAAAATGAGTTTAGAAAACAGGAACCAAACAAAATGATTAGTATTTAGTTGGTTTCTTTTCTTTCTCAATCTCACCACTTTTGGAGAGATTCAAAATAGGGGTAACGAGAGAAATGAGTCTCTCAATTTCTTTACATTTCACTTCATTTCTCTCATATTTACTTATCCAAACGAGTAATATGTGTAGACACCCCATTTTTGACCGACCTTAAGACTCAGACGTCACCGATTGAGCGCTTGGTGATGTTGCATATTGTGCTCGTTCTGAGGTTGCGGAATCACGGCTGCGAGCCCTGCCTCCGGACTTCCGGACTCTTTTATGCTTTGCCTCGGTTTGCGAACCAGGCCCTGTTTTCTCCGTTTTCTCTTCCTGAAGGGAGAGAGAGGTCTCGTAGACCGTCTCTCGGTGGCCTTGGGCTACGTTTTGCGGTCGTAGGCCATTTTTCCCGTTTAGAGCCCGATTTCCGGTTTTCGGAGCCGTCGGTCGTGTGCCTCGGTTCGGGACCGCTTAACTACCTCCGATTACTCCGGTTTTTGGCATACACCTTGTTTCCTCCCTTTTGAGGGACACTGTGGCCCGAGAGACCAACTTCGTGGTCAAACGCCACCTCCGGTGCCTAACAGCCTGTTTTCGGGGCCCTGAACTGCGCGTTTTGGCTCCCGAACCTTCGTTTTGCATCCGTCTTGGTCCATTTTTGGCAGGGACCTTATTTTCATTGTTAGAAAGGTTGTACGAAGGTGGGAGGCCAGCAATTGTTCTGAAAAACCAGTCTTATTTCTTCATCGCTCTTCATCGCCCGTTTCTTCACTAGAAAGCTGGTTTTTCCCACTCCCGGGCCACTTTTTCTGACTTTCCACCACATCATTGTGTTGTACACACCTGGGAGGCCACCAATATGGGTAGGCCGGCCAGCAATTGTCCTTGACCCTTTTGAACCCCTCTAAAAAGCTGGTTTTTCTCTCTCCTGGTTCACATTTTCTGGGTTTTGACCATACAATTGTGTTGCACTCATCTGGGAGGCCACCTTTTTGGGTGGCCGGGCAGAAATTCTTGATTGACCCTTTTGAACCATGGTCGGCCGACCAGGGGAGGTGGCCGGCCGGCCACCTGACCCTTTTGCACCTGGCCGGCCATTTTTGTCCCTCCTGGTGCATTCCAGCTGTGCCAGCTGTTTTGCACCAGACCCTCTGTCCGAGGGTCTGTCCTTTTGGGGGGAGATTTGAATTGGTTTTTCCTCCCTTTTCTTTAGCTCCTCTCCCTCTATATAACCAGCACCCTACTTCATTTCTAAGGGTTAGAAAATCAGCTGAGGCATTAGTATACATACACCCCCTATATCTATACTTCAAGCCTCAACACACCCCTTTTCTTGCATATTTACCCTACACCTCATAGCCTACCACCTCCATCACTCATTCCAGCACCTTGGAGGCCATTTGAAGAGGTTGAAAGCTCAGAATTTTGGACCAAAAGCCCCTGATTTGCTGCTCTTCAAGGGTAAGTACCTATTTCCCTTAAACTTGCATTTTTTTGCTTCATCTATAAGCTATACTTGCAAGCATTTTTGGGGTTCGACCTGAACTGAAAATAGTCTTATTTTGAGCTCATCTTCATGTTTGATCAAGAACTTTTCTCTGTTTGAGGTCTTCTACTGCCCCTTTCCCTTTATCTCTCTTTTAGGGCTATTTTTGCATCATATTTTAGCCTTACTTGTGAGCATATTCGAGATTTGCCATAAACTGAAAATAGTCTTATTTTGAGCCCCTCTTAAACTTTGTTGAGGGCTCTTTTCTGTTTGAGGCCTTTTACTGCCCTGTTTGTTCAATCCCTCTTTTAGGGCCGTTTTTGCATGATATATTAGCCTTATTTGTGAGCCCTTTTGGACCTCGACCTAAACTGAAAAAGTCTTGTTTTGACATCATCTTCATGTTTGATTAAGGTCTATTTTCTGTTTGGGGTCATCTTCCCCCTATGCATGCTTCATCTCTCCATGATTAGGGCTATGCATTAGAGCTCTTGCATTGGCCATGGCTTGGCCTCTTAGCCACTGAAATCCAGCGGATTTTCAGTGGCTTAGGTGTTTTCTTGAAAGCCAAAATCAGAGGGGGGTGACCCCCTCTCTCCTTGTCTTGTTTGGTGGTCTTTTGAACCTTCCAAAGGACCCCCATTTTGCATGCATTGAAGTCACTTTCCAGGGCCTATTTAGTGGGTTTTAAGACTGTCATAACCCATTTCCAGAGTTGGTTGTACTATGCTAAGTGTCCATCTTGTATGTGCTTAACAATCCCTTGCATGGCTCTCTAAAGAAGCTCATCATTTTTGCATGCATTGGCTGCATTTCAATGATTATTTGGGCATATTTTGGCATATTTTGTTCACTGATTTTGACTGGTTTGGTGAGATTTCATATGCTTCATATACATGCCATACAACTCATGCTTACTAGCCAATCTTGTGTGTTGCCTTAGCCCTTCATGCTAGCATCTTTTGGCCATGCTTTGAACTGGAAATGTTCATGTTTTGGGACTGCCTTGGCTTTGTCTTTGTGCTTCATAGTCAAATAATGCATGCTTAGTATAGCTATAAGTCAATATATGTGCCTAGTTTTCAGTTTCGGGGCTCATCTCATGCATCGGGTGCCATATTTCCATGTTTCGAGACCATTTAGCATCATATTTCAATGCTGGAATTTGCATGTTTGTATGCCATGTTTCATGCCTTGCCATGCTTTGGTAGAGTGGCATTTGATGCCTTAGGTTCGGTCCTCAGTATGCGTGCACGCATTTCGATAGTCTCATTTTCATCTTATGGCTACTGATGTGAGTGTGGCTGAGGTCCATTCATGTTGGTGTAAGTCCATCGTGCATTGCGTATGCCATTTCAATTCATAGCATTGCGTATGCTAGGTTGTATGTTAGAGCATTGTGTATGTCTTGCAACATCGTGCATTGTGCATGGCATCTCATAGCATTGCATATGTTAGGTTGCATGTTAGGATCGCATTCCTGCATGTCATGCATATTGCATTGTGCTTGGGATAAGAGTTAGCCCAAGCACGGAAAACGAGGGACGTTTCGTACTCCGAGTGACGGAACGTGTCTCAATTCCTAGTCGCCGACACTCCGGATTAACCATGATGGAGTCTCGGTCTTGTTGTGTTTATATGTGCATTCATTTCACATCGAGTCGTGCAATTCGACTCCTCGGCCATCATGCATCGAGATGCGTGATTGGTGGCACGAGGATCGAGGTAAGCATACATATGTGAAAATACTTTGCCATGCCCTTTTCTTGCTTTCTGCCGCAGCAAATCAGAAACCGGCAGTCTTTTGGGGCTTCGCGCAATATTTCGGGCTTAATTGTAAATAGAGGCTTATCGGGGCATCGCAATGGATTTCCGCGCAAGGTAACTCAAGCATGCATCATTCATCATTTGGAACAGAGCTGAGGCGGTCCATAGATTTGTGTGCTAGTTTACTGCTTTCCTAGTTAAATTTGTTAATTAATTAGGGTTTTGTACTTATTTGGACTGTATTATTCATTCGGGACTGTATTATTTATTTGGACCCTTTGCGCGAGGGCAATGTTGTAATAAGTGTGCGTGCGTGTGATGTATGTCTTCCAACCCCACGTCTTTCCCCCTTTTATTTACCAGCTTATGATGGTTAGATTAGGGCATGTTTCAATTAGCATACAGTATGATAGCATGTTCATATTCATTCATCTGTTTTGCATGCACCGGGCTCGGCGCATCATACTAACTGCATTGTATTTCAATTCCGAGTTGAATACGTGTTAGCTGTAGCATTTCACATGCCATCTTTAGAATAGCCGAGCCTGCTATAAGTTGCATTTTTGCATGTGTTGCATTAGGCATCTCTGTATAGTTAGGATCATGCATGGATTTCTAACATAGCTTTTATTTTGGCTTGGAGTACTCGGTAAGTTTTATGCTTTAGCATCCTTGCATGCGTGTCAGTGACTGTCATGATAGCATGCTTACCATGAGGCTATATGCTTATGTGATATAACTGCCTGAATGCCTGTGGGTGAAGGTTGGGTTATTTGGATTGGAACAATTCGTCGACTGCGAGTTTTAAGCCCACTAGATAGTGGCAAAACCATATTTTCTAAGCCCACCCGAGGGCGGCAAAATCTGCATTTTAAGTCTACTTGCGAGTAGCAAACCATTTTCAAAACAAACATGAGATGTTCGTTCCAATTCAGGCGACCCAGTCTATACTTGTATGCTGTGCGCATCACGTAGTAAATCTAGGCTAATAACCGGAATAAAAACATATAGTGTTTTCAAAACTAGATATCATGGTTAGTAGAGGCCGATCTTTGATCGGGCGAGCGGGGGTGCTCACGAAGTGACCTTCCCCAATCGTACCCAAGTTCCCGAGCCGAGGCAACTTTGGTGATGACGGACACGTGGCCTTAGGCAACGAGTCAGGGTTTCCTAAATTTCCCCCAAAATAAAATATTTAGGTGACGACTCTGTATCTGGCAAAGCAGTCCATGTTTGGCACTTCTTTCAAAAAAAATCTGTTTTCAAAAACGATTTGCCGAATTTGGACTCTTTGATGATTTCATCGATCTTGCATTGCACTCTGCGAGATTAGATACAGGACCATGACATTGAGTCCTTGAACCGTAGTGAGCCCATATGAATAGAACGGGATCTCCCTCCCGGGACGTTCGGGGACGTCTACAATATGGACAAAGAGAAATGTATTTTTTCTTTTCTTCCCAAATCACCCAATCCAAACAGGCTGGCAGAATGGTGAGAATGAGATTGATACTGGTAGCCGATGATTGAAAACGTCGACATGTTAACTCAAAATAAGCAACGACGCTTCTGACTCTCCATTTTAATGAATAAATTATAATAACCTTCCCTGGGCATTTGACACTATACACTATGAAAATCAATAGGTTAATTTTTTACTGAGTGGCAAAAGAAAAGTGTAGATGAAGATAAAAAAGAAAATTAGTGTTTGATTTGTTTCACATGAATGATTTCAATGTCTCCAAGAATAAATTAGTGTTTATAAAAAAACGTGATACATCTCATTTAACTTTATGCATGTAATGGTGACATAAATTCTTGTTCAAAATTCTAACTTACATAAGTTGAACCAACCCTCCCAAAAAAAAAATGATATAAATTTTTTAAATAACTTGAACAATGACAAAGCATGCAAACATATCACATTATACATTTCCCCTTGATACAAAGCAAATTCATATCCCCTTGATACAAAGCAAATTCATAACTACATCATAGACACAATGACAAAGCATGCAAAATATAACATCATACATTTCTTAGGGCCAATCACAGAGAGAGAGAGAGAGAGATAGTTTTCAGATAAAAAGGTAAGTATCAACAAGGGAGCTTTTTTGATAAATCCACTTTCTAAGAGTTTTATTCCATCTAACCCATATTCTTTTTGACCATTCCATTAGGTCCTATTTGAGATAAGAAGACCAAAATACCCTTTTTATGTACTTATGTTCCATTTAGTTCACATTATTTTCTTATGTTTCAATAAGTCCTATGGGTGACATAATTACCAAAATATCCCTAATGTGAATGTTCACACCGTCAATGTGAATGTTCATATCGTCAATGTGTAGGGGCCCGGCCTATGTCGATCCTCGTGGGTGCCCGGAAAAATTCGAGTTGGGCCGGGCCGGGCCTGGCCCATTGACAATGTGAATATTCACATTGACATGTTAACATTCACATTAATAGGAGTGTAAAATTGGCCCGCGTCCCGTGGCGGCGCGAAACCCGCCCGCGGCCCATGGGCGGCCCGGGGCGGGCTCGGTTCGGCCCGTTGACAATGTGAATATTCACATTGACATGTTAACATTCACATTGATAAGAGTATAAAATTGGCCCGCGGCCCATGGGCGGCCAAAAGCCCGCCCGCGGCCTGGAGCGGGCCCGGCCCGGCCCGTTGACAATGTGAATATTCACATTGACATGTTAACATTCACATTGATAGGAGTGCAAAATTAGCCCGCGCCTCGTGGCTGCCCAAAACCCGCCCACGGCTCGTTGGCGGCCCAGCCTGTTAACAATGTGAATATTCACATTGACATGTTAACATTCACATTGATAAGAGTATAAAATTGGCCAGCAGGTCAGCCCTAGCCCGGCCCGGCCCGTTGACAATGTGAATATTCACATTGATATGTTAACATTCACATTGATAGGAGTGTAAAATTAGCCTGTGTCTCGTGGCTGTCCGAAACCCGCCCATGGCCCGTAGGCGGCCCGGGGCGAGCCTGGCCATTTTTTTTTAATTCTTTTTAATTTTTTCTACCAAAATGTTATTATTTTTCACAAAAAAAAACACTAGGCCTCGGCGCGGGCCGGGCCTCGGACCGAGCCTTGAATAGGCCTTAACCAGGCCGATGGGCCGGGCCAGGCTTCAAAGTGATAGCCCAAGCCCTAGCCTAGGGTCTCGGATTAGGCTCGAGTCTGGGCCCAAACGAGCATTTCTCGGGCCGGGTCGGGTCGGGCCGGCCCACGGGCCAAAAAATTAGGCCTAGGCCCTAGCCCTGGCACAAGGGTATTCGGGCTTTGCATGGGCCGATGAATCAAGCCTCGGGTCGGGCTGGTGGGCCTAGCCATTTTTTTAAAATTCTTTTTAATTTTTTCTATCAAAATTTTATTATTTTCCACAAAAAAAATATATTGCGCCTCGGGCGGGCTGGGCCTCGGATCGAGCCTTGAATGGGCCTTAAGCAGGCCGATGGGCGGAGCCGGGCTTCAAAGTGATGACATAGGCCCTAACGTAGGGTCTCGTACATGCTCGGCCCGGACCAAAACGAGCCTGCCCCGGGCCGTGGGCGGGCTTCGGGCAGTCCACGAGCCGCGGGCCAATTCTACATTTCTATCAATGTGCATTTTAACATGTCAATGTGAATATTCACATTGTCAACGGGTCGGGCCGGGCCTACCCCGAGCCCCGGGCAAGCTTCGGGCAGCGGACAAATTTTATACTTCTATCAATGTTAATATTAACATGTCAATATGAATATTCACATTGTCACGGGTCGGGCCTCGGGCTGTGGTCGGGCTTCGGGCCGCCCACGGGTTGTTGGCCAATTTTACAGTCTTATCAATGTGAATGTTAACATGTCAATGTGAATATTCACATTGTCAACGGGCCGGGTCGGGCCCGCCCTGGGCCGCTGACCAATTTTATACTCTTATTAATGTAAATGTTAACATGTCAATGTGAATATTCACATTGTCAACAGGCCGGGCCGGGCTCGCCCCGGGCCGCCCACGGGCCGTGGACGGGTTTCGGGCAGCCACGAGGCGCGGGTTAATTTTACACTCCTATCAATGTGAATGTTAACATATCAATGTGAATATTCACATTGTTAACAGGCCGGACCGGGCCTGTCCCGGGCCGTCCACGGGCCATAGGCGGGTTTTGGGCAGCCACGGGGCGCGGCCTAATTTTACACTCCTTTCAATGTGAATGTTAACATGTCAATGTGAATATTCACATTGTCAACGGGCCGGGCCTACCCCGGGCTGCGGGCGGGCTTTTGGCCGTCCATGGGCCGCGGGCCAATTTTATACTCTTATCAATGTGAATGTTAATATGTCAATGTGAATATTCACATTGTCAACGGGCCGGACCGAGCCTGCCCCGGGCCGCCCATGGGCCGCGGGCTGGTTTCGCGCCGCCACAGGACGCGAGCCAATTTTACACTCCTATTAATGTGAATATTAACATGTCAATGTGAATATTCACATTGTCAACGGGCCGGGCCGGGCTGGACCCGCCTCGGCTCGTGGGCGGGTTTCGGGCCGCCCACAGGCCAATTTTACATTCCTACCAATGTGAATTTTAAAATATGAATGTTCACATCATAAAAATTGCTAACTATTCAAAAAATATTTATAAGGGTATCAAAATTAAATATAAGGGCATAAGTGTCTAAGAAAATAGTATAAATCAAGAAAAAGGACTTCATGGAATAAAACTATACATACATGGGACTAAATGGGTTAAAAAATTCTTTCATGGACTTCTTGGGTTAAAACATTTCTAAATAGAATTTATCAATAATTTTCCCTATCAAGAATTTAAAATTTTCTATTACCTACACAAAAGTCTGTTCGCATATACATCACTAAAATTATATACAAAAAATTATTGAAAATAGATTAAGATACAAAGAAATCATTAAGAGATAAAAAATCTAATTTCCTCACTTTATAGTTTGACAAAATCCGGTTTACAACAAGAATAACACCCAACAAAATCTAAAGCTATAGAATACCAAACATTAAAAAAACTTATTAATAGCTCCGGCTTAGGATTGAATAAATTTTTAGACTTTTTTTTCCTTTTTCTTTTTCCATATCTAGAAGTACACTTTCTAAGAAGACTGATTATATAATCAATCCAAGTTCCGATTCACATTCCAACAAAAATTCAACCCACAAAAATTGACGAACAATTGAAAATTGAATTATCAAAGCAAAACAAAAGCAGGATAAAGAATGTATCGTACATAACATTAACAAAATTATGGCATAGAAATTAGATTAGAGTGTCCTGCCTGGATATGTGATCAGTGTAATAGTTAAGAAGTACAGACACTTTTAAGAAAATAGTGTGTCCATGTTGGACACTGACACTAGTTGGACACTTCTCAACACATATCTAACACTCAGTGTCCTATTTTATAAAACATTTTTTAGGCCCTGACACTTGGAAGTTGGAGGACACGTGTCCATCGATTGGACATGCACAAAATTAATTATAAGTTTGAACAAATTAATTTAAGATACAATAATTAAAAAAAGCAGTGTAAATTTAAAAAATAAGTATTATATTGTTTTTTTTTTTTTTTAACATCTTTAAATGATATATCTATATAATAAAATAGAAAGGTTTTTGAAAATGTCTTAAAGATACAATTGGTTAGAAAGGCTAGGATTAATCTTAGATTAGTTCATATGGTCAGATTTGCTTCCCCAACTTTCAACATCCCGCCCAAAGACTCTCTCTCTCTCTCTCCATCCCACTCTTTAACCCCTACCATTTCTCCAATAAAACCCAATCCTATCCTCCCACCATCGTTGCTTTAAACTCATTTTCCCCACCCTAACCTGATCGACTAGAGTTTCTCAATTGTGATTGAAGTGCAAAATGCCTCTGTTTGGTTCGTGACTTCAATACGAATTAACTATTCATTAAGATTACTTTAAAGGTTGAGAATTTTCAGTAGTTATTCCATGAAAGCGCAATGCCATGCATAGAAAGGTTTGATCTATTCATAAACACCTCATTACAAAAATTTTGATTTAGCCAGATTAATCTGTTCTGTAGGTATTGGACATTTAATTTTTTTTGAAATTGAATCTTGAGGTGGTTATTGATTGATCAAATGATTGGTTGGATTATTTTTTCTAAACCTTAAAGTTATCGATTTGTTGATTGGGATTTTTTTTTTTTGATTGGCACTAAGGTATTCGGATCAAAGTCTGACTAATCTCCAGGGGTGCACAGGCCCTTGGCAAAGAGTTTCCCGCAAGTACACCACGGTTAATTCAAGGGTTTTCTCCTAGTCTGATGGCTCCAAAGAATTGTTAACACCTAAGAGGTTTCGATCCTTGAACCTTGAAGGAAACACACACCCCAGACCTAAGGTCTTGCCACCGTGCTAACCCCTTATACTGTGTTTGGTTGGGGGATTTGGGTAGGGATTTGGAAAGGGAAAGGGAAAAGGTATGTGAAACTAGGTGAAATATAGGCATGTTTTATTCACATTTCACATACCTTTTCCATTTTCCTTTCCAAATCCCTCCCCAAATCCCCCAACCAAACACAGCATTAGGGTTTGTTGATTGGGATTTTTGCAGAGAAACTTATCAAAGATCTCTTATGTGGTTGATGTTCAATTTTTAGATATTTTTAGGGGGATTGTGCATAGATGCATTTTGACCTAAATGAGTAATGGTTATTCTGAGCTATGTTCTTCAAGTTCATATTTGGTTTATTGGTTTATTGATTATAATGACTGACCAATCCACAATCAGGATGGACAATAGACCAACATAGAAAAATAGAATTCTAATTACATACAATATGTTAAATTATTCACTAACAATATGTTGAATTATATGTAAGTCATTAGAATTATATTTTCCTGGTGAATAATTCAAATTTCTTTTTGGCTTAGCACCTTTAGGCACGGGCCATTCACTATTATATAATATATATATATATATTCGCTAGTTATTATATATGATATATAATAAATATATAAAATTATATATTTAGTGCGTATCCACATGTCGTGTCCTTCATTTTTAAAAAATTAGTATGTCGGCGTGTCCGTATCCCTGTTGCGTGTCTATGCTTCTTAGTGTGAAAGTAATCAGTAACGCAAGGATGTGCAGAGTGGAGTTTGTGTTGTGGACTTGTGTTTTTCTACTTTGGTGGTTTTATTCACAAATCAATATTGCAACTGAATAAAATAAAAACTAAGCAAAAAATAAAATAAAAATTGTTTCTATGGGGGCCGAGAAGATGATTACCAAGAATGGCAAACAGTACATGCAAGCCCATCTGAGATGGGCCGAATAAAACCCAAGCCCATCAGACGTTGGGCCGTTGTCGAGTATACACAACAATAGGGAGGAGAATATGCTGAATAAGGGTACCTGAACCATAAGGTGGAGCCAAGTGTATCAGAAAATTCGGTTTCACCAGGACAAACAAATCTGGATTGACCTTTCTTTTAAATAAAATCCTTTAATAAAAACATGATAAGGAGATGGGTCCTGACAGTAACGATGAAGGGCTAGGCTAGATAGAAAAAATATCAAGAAGAATAACGATATAAATGGAAGAGGGAAGCTCAAGAAGGAGGTATGTGAAAAGAACCTTGAAGCTCAAGAAACTAAAAAACACTCATCTTCCTACCGAGACTAACTTGTCTGTCGGTATACTGTTCGGAGTTTTATTTCTATTTTAGGTTACAACTGGAAGGATTATCCAAGAGCTTGTTTGGATCAGAGGAATATTCCATATCCACTTCTACACAGTTTCATTGAACTGTGATTTTACTAGCAAAAGGGAAAAATGAGATTCAAACAAATTCACGTAAAAAGAAACCTACAAATCCTTACAAATACCAAGAAGCAAGCAAAACTCAAGAAAAAAGTCTTCAAATAAAAAAGGTCATGAAATCAATACTAAAGGTTTTTATTATTAGAGCAGAGAAATTAAGCACATTAAATTACACTTATACTGTGTTTGGTTGGGGGATTTAGGAAGAGATTTGGAAAGGGAAATGGAAAAGAAAAGTGAAATGTAAATAAAACATGCCTATATTTCACCTAGTTTCACACACCTTTTTCCTTTTCCTTTCCAAATTTATTCCCAAATCTCCCCAACCAAACACAGCATTAGGGCAGAGATAGAGGACTCAACACCGAAGATCGCCCTAGTTCGCAATTCACTTCAAGCTTTGCCGATTCATCTATAATGCACAAGCAATAGACTGATAAGGATTAGTTTTGCAATTTAGACCCAACGCATTTTATAATCTCAATTTCACCCCCCTTTAATTTATTTGGGCCTCTTTAGTTTAGTAGTTTGTGGACTTGAACTAGACCCAATAAATTTATAATTTCAATTTAAAGCCCAAATTCTTTTGGGCCTGTAGTTTAGTACTACATTGTGGGCTTGAATTGGACTCAATACATTTTGGGAAAAACACCTTAAGACAAAATTTTCAGCTGGTCCTATTGGTTAGTGTTATTATCTAATAAATCCTGAGTGAGATTTTTATGGACCTATTAGCCTTGAAAATCTTATTTTTTTGTTATTGAAATTTTTTGAAAAATCAGTGAGGTGGTTGTGGCAATCGGTATGAATTGAAAATTATAGGTTAGTAGGTTGAGTTGTAATGATAAACTAGAAACGTGAACCTATGAATTTTGAGCAGAACTTGTTGGGTATGAAGTCTGGTCCATTTGACAAATACTAAGACCCACAATGGCATGGCAAACTATATGTCAATTTTAATTTTAAAAAATGATTAATCTCGCTAATGTAGCCCCACTGATTCCATCTCCAGTGATGTGGAATTTGGGGGCTAAAAATGTGAGAGAGAGAGAGAGAGAGAGAGAAAAGAGCGTGAGATTGCTTCACATAAGTCTTAACCACTCAATTGAGAATAGAATTAGGGGATCTCGATTAGGAGGATATAGCGAGACTGTTTAATTTATCACAAATTCCAACATATAAGCCCAACGCTCTTACCATATTATTATGGTAGGTAAATTGTAAGATTTTAATTATGAATCTCTAGCATTTATTTATATTTTAAATCTCAAATTGACGGCAGAATTTTTGTGGGATTCAGTTAGGATTGTAAAGGTTAAATTGGACTTGCATTCCGCTTATTAATACGATAATACTTCATTTGGACTATAGATAAGAAAATAAAATAAATAATTGTTATTCTTCACCATCTTATCTACATTGTCAACAAATAAAAAGAACACGTGTAGTTAGAGAAATAATTTAGGTACTATAAAAATTTTACATAGAACAATTTAAATTTTAGTTAGAAACAAAAGTGTGGTTTTAAGGGATTCCCTTTCTCACCATTTATCATATATTTAAGGGTAAATTACATTTACCTCCCCTGAGGTTTCTGACAAATACAGGGACCTCCCCTGTGGTTTGAATAATTACAGTAACACCCCTTACTTTACCTGACAATGTCAAGATTCCCCCATTCCTTCTATTTTGTACAAACGACGTTAGTATCCAATAGAAAATGACCATGTGACCCTTGCTTTTGCTTGCAAAAAGACGAAAAAGCCCTTTGTTCACAAAATCCCTAATCAATACATTCACAATACAAATCGAATTGTTCAGAGAAAGAAGAGAGAGAGGGAGGCGATCGTACTCAAGAAAAGCAAATTGAGCAGACAAACCCCCAAATTTGGGGCAGTTTCTATAGCACCACCA
The DNA here is from genome assembly GCA_030407325.1 of Camellia japonica. NCBI lineage: Eukaryota > Viridiplantae > Streptophyta > Magnoliopsida > Ericales > Theaceae > Camellia > Camellia japonica. The sequence continues at coordinate 79,568,648 of JAPPVO010000059.1, read as the reverse complement.
CTACAAACCTCCCTCTAATGTGACCAAACACAAAAATGGTGACTATAACTACAACAACAACAATCCAAGCGTGCAACTTCCAACCATAAGCCGATCATAGGGGCAGAAGATGATGGATCTGCGAGTGATAACAACCCAATTGATTGAAGTCGTAAAATGGGTGATGTAATTTCCGGCGAGCGTAGAAGATTCACAGAAAATCCAGTACCCAAAAATGTGAACCAGTTCTATCATCATTCTATGAAGAGAACAACAACCCCAAGAAGAAGAAATCCGAGGACGAAGTTACGAACAGAGAAATCGAGACCACCAAAGCAGTGGTGGTTATTCTTCCGCCTTCATCGCTCCCCCTCGTTAGCCGCATCCGATCTCAATCCGCCACTCGTCGAGTCACACCCACCACCACCACATCCGCCGCGGAGAAACTTCTGGCGAACAGAGATCTCGCCGTAAACGTGCCTCACGGATCGAGAAAGTATTTGTGGACCGACGGGTGTATGTACGAAGGAGAGTGGAAGAGAGGGAAAGCTTCGGGAAAAGGAAAGTTTTCTTGGCCTTCTAGAGCTACCTTCGAAGGTGAATTCAAGTCGGGTCATATAGAAGGTTTCGAAACCTTCATCGGATCCGATGGAGAGAAGATTCAGAGAAAGTCCAGTACATATTGATTCAATGCTCTGTTTTTTTTTACACAAATGACCAGTACATATTGATTCAATGCTTGGATTCAATCAAACATATTTATATATATATATCACACACATATATATACATAAATATCTTACATATATATACCTTTATGTATTTATATATATCACACACATATATATATATATATATATAAATATCTTACATATATATACCTTTATGTATTTATATATATATATGTTTGATTGAATAAAAAAAAAAAACAGAGCATTGAATCAATATATATATATATATCAAACATAAAATAGAGAATTGAATCAATATATATCTCATACGGTTTGGGGCAGTTGGGTTTGGTCATTTATGTAATATATATATATATATATATATGTTTGATTGAATAAAAAAAAAAACAGAGAGTTGAATGGGTTGCTGCAATGGTGGGTTCTTACATATATATACCTCAGCGTTTATGTATATTTTAATCTCATATATATACCTTACATATAATCTCATATATATATCATTTATGTAATGGATTACATATATATTTTAATCTCACAAAAAAAAGAAAAGAAAGATAGGGGGTGAGTTCTTACATATATATACCTCTATGTATATTTTTGATTTTGTGGGAGGTGCTGCAATGGTGAATGGATTGCTGCAATGGTGCTACAGAAGTAGAAGGTAAATTAGAAGGCAGTGAAGCTGTATAACTTGGATGAATTAGAAGGTAATGAGGGTATTTTTGACATTTCATAATTTATAATGAGTGACATCAGCACTCTCTGTTAGATCTTTTAACGGCAGTCACGGTTTGGGGGAATCTTGACATTGTCAGGTAAAGTAGGGGAGGTTACTGTAATTATTCAAACTACAGGGAAGGTCCCTGTATTTGTCAGAAACCTCAGGGGAGGTAAATGTAATTTACCTTATATTTAATCATCCAAACACATTATAAGAGATGTCTTTCTTTATATTTTCATTTTTCATTAAAAATGGAATGTAAAGGCTGAAATTATTTTCAAAAAAATTAATTTTATTTAAATTTGCAACTCAAGATAATAGCCTTGTTTGCCTTTCCTCTGAGCCGACCCGAGGGGACTCCCCTCGATACAGAGCAAATTCACAACTACATCTTATAAACATGCAAAGTATGACATCATACATTTTCCCTTGATACCATAAATTATTTAGTAGATTCAAAATATAATGTGTCTGTGCGTCCATCTAATAATATTGCGTAATTTATTTACTATTTCTTTATTTTGAGTCATTTATTTATTTAGTCCTTATTATTCATTGGACATGATCAACGTAAAACTCTTGAAAGATGAGATAATTCATCAAAGTGAAATTTTTTGAGTTGTTAAAACTTTTTTTTGAAAATTTTAAAATCATTTTGACAAAAATGAACATCAAAAAAATATTTTTAAATTTTAAAAATTATTTATTCCAGAAAAGAAAAAATTATATGCAAATAATGAGTGTTTTTTTTCCCTCCAAACAAATATATACCGAGCGAGGACCGTACTAAATAAACAATTCAAATATTCAAAATGAGACCCGTGATAAGCCTCACGAGCCTGAACAATACCCATCAATTCATCTTGTGGGTTGGAAAGTTAGCCTTTTCACTTTATTGCATTTGTTTATAAATTTTTTTTTTAATGATATATACAAAGTTTTCTACAAAAATGAAGAAGTTGAATCATCGAAACAAAACTTAATCGTTTTTTAAAAACAAATTTAAAATCAGAAAAGCTATGAAACCATAATCCAAGCCCATAATTTTGTTTAGAAAGTTGTTGAATGATCCACATTCAGTCATGGTGAGACCTACATCTCAAATAAATCTCAACTATGCCGAATTTTTTGCAATAAAATTTTGTATATATAGATAGAATTGCTCATTTTGAAAACTCAGCCAATCAAAATCATTTAGATGATGAGGAATGATTCCAGAAGAGAGTAGAAACTATCATGTTGCTTTGATGGATAGGATGTCTACAATATCTTTGACCATATGGCATTTATGATGGTTTGTTTGGTGGGATAGAACTAGGAGATTGGATTACATGTCCAATAAAATAAGTAGTCTAATGTTTGGATAGAAAAATGAAAATTTAACTAATAATCCCCATATGTGAGGTAACTCTATCTCACCGGGGTGTGGGATAGAAATGGGAGAATTTGAGTCAATTTCCTTATTAACGAGTTAAATAATAAAATTGACCCTCAAATATATAATATTTATTTCTTTTAATTTTTTAAACATTTTTATTAAACATGTTGATTTTTTTTAAACATGTATAAATTAATCTCGTAATATATAATTATAATTATTATTATTATTTTTGGTATTACAAAATCATAAAAGGAAATATACTTTCAATATTTAAAAGGAAAAGAATATATAACATATTTTTTTCCTTATTTTTAAATTTTTTTTTCTAAACATATATATATTTTTTTTAAACATGTGTAAATTAATCTCGTGATTTATAATAGTCTTTTTTTTTTCTGTATTAGCAAAATCATAAATAAAAATACACTTCTCATGTCTTATTTAAATAAAATTATGGGCCTGATCAAAAAATAAAATAAAATTAAGGGCACTTGGTCCATAAATCTAAATTTAGATTTTGTTTGACAAGCACTAAAATATTTTGTTCATAAAGACAAACTTAAATAAAATGACCAAAATAGCCATGTATATATATTTCATACATGGTTGTTCCCAAAACCAAACCCTCTATCTCTCTCTCTCTCTCCTCTTCCATCTCCGATCTATTTTGTTTTTTTATTATAATTATAAATATATTTTAATCAAATTCCATCTCAACCATTCATTTAATTTTAAAATTAATCTGAACCATTTATTTATTACTATACAAGGAAATGATTCATGAAACCTTATCCCTCAGTCATAACACAAACAAAATCCTAGCAGCTGCTCTCAATCTCATCTTCTCCGTCGTTATGCTCTCATCTTCTACGGCTTTGCGATCAAATCACAGTAAGTCTTCCCTCTATATTTAATCTTTCTCTCTCTCTCTCTAAAACCCTCTTCCTCTCCGTCTCTTTAAAACCCTCGCTGTCATTGAAGATTCAACAAAACCCTCGCCGGTGCTCTACTCTTTTCTTCTCCGGCTCTGTCTCTTCCTAGATGATGCGATTATAAACAGGTCGTATTTGTATTCAGAGTTTCAATACACGAATCCGATATGACATGACCTAAACACGACACGACATGACACAATCCCTAGTAAAAATTCTACAGATAAAGAGAAAAAAAAAAAGAAGTAGAGAGAGGAACAAACAAAGAGAGAAAGTTTGAAAATGGTGTGAATTTGAACAAATAGAAAAAATAGATTGTAAAAATTCAACAGATAAAAAAATTCAACACATAGATTAAAAAAATTCAATAGATAAAAAAATTGAACAGATGAACAAAAAAAAATTGAATAGATAGACAAAAAAATTTGAACAGATAAAAAATAATTTGAACATATATATATAAATTTGATGAGATAGTAAAAAAAAAGTCAAATAGATTAAAAAAAATTAAAAAAAAAAGTCAATAGATAAATTAAGGGATAAAATTGAAAACAATGTCCTTCAAAACAAATAAAAGGAATTCTCACCAAACTATTTCACAAATAGTGGATCTCTTACCAATCAAAAATATCTACTAGACCTAATGTCTTATACCCTCCTTAGGTTGGATTTTCAAAAATTATCTCGAAAATTAATAGTGATCTTAGTAAAAATAAATAAATTATGCTTTAAATTTAGCATTGCCATTATAAACAATTCAAAAGTCAAAATGATCTTTTAAGAAGTTATCTTTTTTTATAATTTTCTAATCAAATGCAAGATTTATTAAAATAGTCATTTCCAGATATCTAATCACATGACAAAATAAACATGGGATATACATCATCTCCAACCAAATAGTCTAGGAAATATTTATCCCAGAATTAACAATTCATTGCATTTCAATCCTCTCTTATCCAGTTCGTCTAAACAAATGGCCTTACTATTACAATTATAAGTATATTTTAAAATATAAATTAATTTGGCTTCAACAAATTAATTTGATTGATTATTATATTATATCTATAGGAAATGTTTGGATATATGCAAGGGGTATGCAAATTTGCGTAAATTCTTATAAAAATATATAAGTTATCTTACAAAATTGCATAACTTAAATACAAATTCGTGTAAGTTAATTCATAAAAATTTGAGAAATCACAACTTGGCATAAGTTCTTACAAACATACATAAGTCACTTCACAAAATCATGTAAGTTAAACATAAATTCACGTAAGTTAACCCATAAAAATTTGAGAAATCACAATTTGACGTAAGTCCTCACAAAATTGCATAACATAACAAAAATTTGCATAAGTTAACGCATAAAAATGTGTTGTAATGTGAGGCCCTAGGTCTTAGACCCGACTTGAGCGTGCCTTTCAGATTTACAGTTTTCTTTTTCTAGAACCTGAAAGGATTGTGTTGCATCGATGTTTAAGAATTTGAACTTATTTAACCTTCTTAACGTAAGACCAAGATAAAATTTTTGAGTTTCGAGCATAAGGACAAAAAACAGAGCAGCAGAATCACCTCAAAAAGATTGGGTTGGGTTGAGTTGGGTTAGGTAGGGCTGCATGTGCGGCAAGAAGGCTCGTACGTGCAAATTGGTGCAAACCAAATTGAGTTTTTCTGGGCAAGGGCCTGCACGTGCAATGGGAGGCTCCGCACATGCAGCAGTAAGTTTCGTATGTGCAGCAACAAGAAAGCAAACTTAGGTTGGTGACTGGGAGGATCTGCATGTACGAGAGGAGATCCCGTATGTGCGATCAATGGGCCTGCACGTGCGGCCAAACGCGTTTTTGACTTCGATTTTTGTGCATCTTAATTTCTTTTGCTGATTTTTTTTTTTCATTTTTCTTCATTTTTCAAACATCTCTCTCTCTATACAACTCTTTTCCCTCATCTCTCTCTACCTAATCCCTCAAAGTTCTATATTTTCATTTGATCCAACAAATTAATTAGGATTTTGATACTGGTTTCTTATACCAAAACGACGAGCATTCCAAGGCTACATTTTGATTGGTAGAGATCGATTTCCGATAAAGTTGGTTTGTAGGCTTGTTCCTCTTCTCTCTTTGAAATATGGATTTCTTTACTCCTTTTTAATACCTCGTTATAGATAGACATGCGGTAGTTTTTTTTTTCATTAAAAACTTGAGTTGTTGGGTTTTTTTGAAAAGCATATGATGAGGGTTAGGATTTCATGACTTAAAGTTAAATCTTGTATTTTATTGTGAATATATGAGATTATATGTTTGAGGAACATGTTTAAAAAGATTAGAGTAAAAAATCATAATTATTTGTTTACAGGTTATGAAAAAGATGAAAAAATTGATGTTTTGATATTATTTAAACCATATGGAATAGTGTGTATTTAAAATGTGAAAATAGATGCAAAAGAAATAACTATGGTTGTTATGAATTTAATTTGTGTTAATAATTGTCATTGGTTTTATAATTGTTTAGTTGTAACAATTGTTGTGAAATAGAAATTTCGGAGAAATGAGAAGTTGTGTTTCCGCGTACTTGAGTTGTATTATATACGTGTTGAATTGTGAAAATAAATTGCCTAATTGAATTTTGATAACTAAAAGAAAGATGTGACGATTTGTTATTGGTTCTGGGGGTTTGGAGAGAAGGGAAATAAATTTTGAATTCAACAAGAGATTTATATATGTTTGTGAAATGAAAATGAAACTAAGAAATAAGAAGAGCTGATGATTTTTTTTTTTTTTTTTAAAAACAAGTGAATAATTGTATTCGAGGCAAAATTACTACTTGTTGAACCAAAATTGAATATTTTGAATTGAATTATAAAGATGGGATGGTAGTGATGGAAGGAAATTTATTTATGAGCTTGGAAAACAACATGAATTGGAAATTGAATTAATTGAAATTCAATGATAAAAGTTACGTAAAGTGTGAATGTGGATAAAGATCTAAACCAGGAGGACGAAATTGAATGTATGGAATTGAAACCTAAGTGATTCGTGATCAGAATTAATTGCAACAATTCCCAAATAATTAAAACTAACAATCTAAATCATCTAGCACATATGAAAGTGATTTAGATTGCTGTTTCAAAAACAATAAATCGACACAACCAATTTTTACGTGGAAAACACCACGATTGGAGCACCTCCAATTGTGATTAAAAAACCACGGGTGAAACACCACTAATCAATCCACTATGAAAGAAAGAAAAAATACAAAATTACCAAACAAATTACTCAAACTCTGCCAATTTGTCTTCAACAATCTGTATCTCTTTCACCGTCGCCTTCATCTCATAATTGATCAGTTTGATGTTGAATCCACAACATCCATGTCAAATCAACGGCCACGCACAGCTTCGAACTCCTTCGAATACTCTACGTTTGAATCTCTGTATTCCACCGAAGAAGAACACTCTTGTATTTGAATAATCAATCAACTCTTTGATGTATACTTGTCAAACCATGAGTTTAATACTCAATCAAACATCAAAGAAACTAGCAAAGTTGCTTCAGAAGAAAACCCTAATGCCCTCAAGTAAGATATGAAAGTCGTACCCTAAAACCTAACTGAAACACGGCTTTATAGCAAACAAAGCTGCGATGGTCGCTCAAGCAAAGGATCTTTCGCTCGAGCAATGAAACTAATACGTGTGAATTCCTTAAGTGCCTTCGCTCGAGCCAGGCTTCCTTCGCTCGAGCGCACAATTATCCTTCCCAGTATTTTTGCAAACAATGAAAAGTTTCTTCGCTTGAGCCAGGATTCGCTCGAGCGAAGGAATCCTGGCTCGAGCAAGCAAGACAAAATACCAGGAACAATTACAACTTGATATACCATGTTTGTTCTCGGAATTGACAAGACTAAGGGACCTAACAATCTCTCCCTTTTTTAATTCCCAAACAAAACATTCTAACAAGGTTTCTGTGACAACCCTCACCTCTGATTAGTGCTAATCTATGATTAAGCATGATAAGTAATTGATCGGATTGAAATTCTAAACTGATTACATGAGTATATTGTTTTAATTGCATTTCTATCTGTTTGCCATTAAATGATCTGTTCGTGTTTTAATTTTGAATTGTAAATTGAAGGCCTTATCGGCGGCCGAATCAGAAATTGATTGGTGTTATGTGCTAATTAGGATTTATGTGATTTTATGGTAGACTTAATTGAAACTTGATTTGGAATGACTAAATTGGTTAAATTAGATTAAATAATGTTAAATCACATTAGTTCAAGTATTTACATGTTGTACCATTTAGTGGGCCACTTTTATTAGCATATTGAGGCTTAATTCATATACTTAGACATATCATTCCTCATCTCATTTGAAGACCAAAACCGTGAGGGAGAGTGAATTGGGAGAAAAAAAATTAGTTCATCTAGAATTCTTGCTTGAACTTAGAAGATTTGAAGGTTAATTGCAAAATTGAGCTAGCACATTTGGAATTCAAGACTTAAGGTAATGGATTCACCTTCTTGGTTGTGAATTTAAGTTGTTCTTGCATGATTCATGGGAAAATTAGTGATCTAAGTCAAGAATTGGTTTAAAGTGTTGAATTAAGAGTCCATTCATGTATGTATGTACATATTCTTGGATTTTGGGGTTGTTCTTCATGAATTTCCACATGCATGTCCACATTTTGGTTGTAGTCCATGAATTCACCATAGTTTTGAGCTCAATCTTGCATTTGGTTATGTTTTGGAGCATTGGATTTTCATTAGAACACTTGCATGTAATGTTCTTGCTTTGTTCTTTAAGTTTCTTTGAAATTGTGTTCAATTGGCTTACCTTTAGGCTTGATTTTACAAAATTGATCTTCAAAATATGTTGTACTATAAGTTTTCAAGTGTTTTCCAGAAAATTGGCCCAAAAGGTTGAGTTTTGACGTGTTGAATGCTTGGTTTGAGCTTGGGAGGCAAATCTGGAAATTCCAGATTTTGGCTTCCACGCTCGAGCGAAGGATTCTACGCTTGAGCGAACATCTTTTGTTCAGAGCTCCGCTTGAGCGAAGGAATGCTGGCTCGAGCGTAGATTGCAAGCTCTCAGATGTTTGGTGCACGCAGACGCACGCTAAAACGACGAGACCTACGCTCGAGCGAGACCTACTTTTGCCTGGGTCGTCCTTCCGGGTTTTTGACCCAGCGAGCCTCTCAAGGGAAAAAGTGTAGCTTTGTCCATGCCAAATGGTTTTAGGGTCTCAAAGCCATCCGAATCCAGGAGAATGGCTGTGTAGACACCCCATTTTTGACCGTCCTCAAGACTTGGACGTCACCATTGGAACACTTGGTGATCATCCTTGTTTGTGTTCGTTTGGAGTTCCCGGAGTCCTCGGCTACGCGCCCTGCCTCAGGATCTCCGAACTCGACCGTTTTGTGTCTGGTTTTGCACCAAACACTTGTGTTTTGCCTTGGAGGGGCAGGGAATGCCTTGTGAGGCATCCCCAAACACCACCGGCAGTGGCTAGAGGCCACCGGCTAGTTTTTGTTGCCATCGGCACTGTATGTTGCCGGTCGGCACTCTTTATTGCCGGTCGGCAGTCATTTTTGTCAAAATGACATTTTTGCCCAGCCGACTACTGTTCAGCTGCTTTTGGAGATATTTTGAAACAGCTGGCTGGCATTTGCTTCCCCTCCATACACGTGTATGGAGGGATGCCCCTCTTGTTAGCTTACATTGTAAGTTTACAAGATTGGCTCCTCTATAAGAGGAGCCCTCCTCTCCCTTGCTCAAGGGTTAGAAAAATTAGAGCTTTTTGCTTAGAAAATACAGAGGAAGCTCTGGTTTTAGGGTTAGGGTTCAATACACATCCTATCTCTATATTACTCTTGTGTGTGCTTTAGTCCATAATATTGCACACAAGCACCTAGTGTTTCACCTTCCCTTGGCTACTGAGGTTCTAAGGGCTTATTCTTGCTGTTCTTGGCTGGATTGGAGCTCAAGGAGGCCACAAGACCACCATTTGTGAAGAGGTCTACAAGGGTAACCACTTTACTCCCTTTTTACCTCTTTCTTGCATCTTATTTCTACCTGTCTTAGAGCTGTTTTTGTGTTTAGTGTATAACATAAAAAAGTTCTGTTTTTAGGCCCTCTTGATTGTTTGTTAAGGGTGTTTTGTGGTTTGGGTGTGTTTGACCACCCTTAGGCCTTGAAAGGCCCCATTTTTGTGCTATTTTGTGCAAGTTTCGAGACTTTGGTGTTTGGGCCTCTTCACCACTGAAATCTTGAGGGATTTCAGTGGTGAAGATGGTGCCTTGAAGTCTCAAGAAGGAGGGGGCCACCCCTTCTCCTTGTTGTCCTTGAAAGGGACCATTTTTGGCCTCTAGAGGAAGCCTTTGTGAGAATGTTTGTTGAGCATGCCATGACTGTTTTTCATGCTTATATTGCCATAATATAACATGGTTTTAAGTTGGTTTTGGTATACCATGCATGCCTTGCATACCTACCTTGTAATGCCTTGTGATTGCCTTAATATGCCTTAGGTTGTGTGCCTTTGTTTTAGCATGTTTTAGGCTTAGATTTGTGAAGCTTTTGTGCTTATTTTGCCATGCTTTAGGTCTGTCTTAGGTTGTTTGAGTCGACCCTAGCATGCATTATATAGCCTCTTTGCATTTTCGGGCTTGTTGGCCTTAAGTATGTAAGTGTATAGCATGCCTCGTTTGCATTATTTCAGTGGTTTGGAACCACTTAACATGAAATTTCAGTCCACTTAACATGTTTGCATACTTGCCTTAGAGGCTTCATTGTTGCTTTGAAAGCTCGTGTTGTATGCTCCATGTTTTGGTCATTATGTATGCCTTTGGATTTGAGCCATTTAGATGCCATCTAGGTGTCCCTTGGGTGTTGTTTAGGTCTGCCTTTGACCTGTTTTGAGTCCCCTTAGCCTTGTGAGGCTTGGTGGGTTTGACCTTGGTTTAAGCCTCTTGGCTTACCTCAAGTACTTGGACCATTTGCATGCTTTACTTGCTTGAATTAGTTGGTTTGGCACCTCTATTTTGTGCAATTTCAGAGTTTGGTATGCATGCTAATTGTCCATTGTTTGGTCTCTTTAAGTGTGCTTAAGAGTTGCCTTGTTTATGCTTAAGGTGTTGGACCATGATTGCATGCATGTGTGTGTGCATTTTGGCCTTCGTTTCCTTGGTTTTGGCCACTGATTTTGGGCCTAATTAGAGTTGCCTAAGTCATGTTTAAGTCCATCTTTTCATTAGTTGCATTGCCTCATGACTTGCATGATTACTTGCCTTGCCATGTTGCATACCTAGCTTCGCATGCTTAGGGTTGCCTTGCATGAGCATGCATGCTTAGCCTCTTGAAGTGAGTGTGATAGAGGTTAAGTCCCCTTCATTGGGTCATTTGCATTGCATTTCATTTGAAATTAAAGTTGCACACTTGATTCTTTGGGCCATCATGCATGGAAATGCGTGATTGGTGGTCCGAGAATCGAGGCACATCCCCCTTTGAGTCATTAACATGATAAGGAATGTGATTGGTGCATACATTGTTTGAATTGTATGGCCATGCAAGTTTTGCCCTCTGCTGCTGTGAGTTGCAGGTTCTGCAGGCATTGTTTGCCGACCGGCAACATTTTCTGCCAACCGGCAGTAAGTCCTCAGCCGATGGATTCATTTTGTGCCGATGACCATCCTACACAGCCGGTGGCTCTCCCCCTCAGCCGGTGGTATCCCCCAGTGTCCTGTGAGGCATTCCTGAGACTTTGGCAGTTTTCAGAGGAGCAAAGCAGGGAAAACAGAGGCAGACTATGCATGGCAGTGCGATTCCGAGCAAGTCCCGAGCATGCGCTGCATCTGGCCCTCTTCCCGAGGCGGTTTACTGTTTTAATTAGATTAATTAATTCGTTTAATTAATTTAATGGGTCTGTAATTTAATTAGCTTGCGTAGTTAATTAATTTGTATATTCTTTTGGTCCTTCCGGGCGAGGGCAAATCTGTAATAAGCGTGTGTGAGTGGTGTGCATGTCTTCCAACCCCACTTCTTTCTTCCCTTTTATTTACCTGCTTACGATGGTTAGTATTAGGGCACGTTTATTTTAGCATACCTTATGCTATGCATGCGTGCATCCATGCATTTGTTTACATGCATCGGGCTCGGTACATCATACAAACTGCATTGTATTTTCGATTCCAAATTGAATACGTGTATCGAATGATTGCATTTCACATGCCATTTTAGGGTTAGCCGAGCCTACTCTAGATTGCACCCTTGCCTGCGATGCATTAGTCATTTTAACATGAACTAGGACATGCATGTTTGCTAACTAGTTTATTGTTTTGGCACGGAGTACGATGTAAGTATTTATGCTTTAGCATCTCGCATGCGTGTGAATGTTAACATGAAGTATGCTTACCATGTGGCTAAGTGCTTATATGAGGTAAACTGTTTGAATGCCTGTGGGTGAAGGTTGGATTGTTTGAGTTGGAAAAACTCGTTGAAATCCGTGTTTTAGCCTACTTGCGAGTAGCAAATTCCAAAGCGCTTTTCAAAACAAACGGATATGCAATGCTTGTTTCCAAATTAGGCAATCTAGTCTATACTTGTTTGCTGCGCGCATAACATAGTAATTCTAGGCTAATAACCGGAACAAGAACACATAACGTTTTCAAAATCGGATATCATGGTTAGTAGAGGCCGGTCTTCGGACCGGGCGAAAGGGGGTGCTCATAGCTGACCTTCCCCGATCGTACCCAAGCTCCCGAGCCAAGACAACTTTGGTGATGACGGACATGTGGCCTTCGGCACCGAGTCAGGGTTTCCTAAATTTCCCATTTTTAAAATATTTAGGTGGCGACTCTGTATCTGGCAAAGCAGTCCATGTTTGGCACTTCTTTTCAAAATCTGTTTTTCTCAAAACGATTTGCCAGATTTGGACTCTTTGGTTCAAGATTAAGAACCGACACAAATCGAGTCCGAACTGTAGCCGAGGTCCCCCGCGGGCATGTTACAGGCTGCTGTTTGCTGATGATGTAGAAGTCCATCCAATGGGGGCTGAATTTGCCCCTAGTGTTATGGATAGGAACTCAGTTGTCCTTCAGCAATATTTTCTTCTTTCCTCTATTCTGGGAGTTGGCATTCTTGCCGATCTTCATTGACTTGAGAAGTGTTCCATTTTTGACTCTTCGAGTGCATCTGACATTTTTGTGCCCCTAGTTCAAGGGGTGCTTCTAATCTAGCTTTGCGAGCTTCTTTTGACAACGTCCGACCTTCTTGATTTGACTTTCTTGCCCCTACTTCATGGGCTGCTTCAAATCTAGCCACACAGGCCTCACATTGTGGTTGACCGTTGAACATTCTGAATCCAAGTTCAAGGTTTGAAAGTGAGGGGTCGAGTCTAAAGGCTGAGAGCGATCCGGGCTGCACAATCTCAAGAGCGATTCCACATAGGTCTTCGCAAGACCGCGCAAAACATTTTTTGAAATCTTTTAAGAAAGCGACAAATCGCTCGCGCTGAAGACAGTGTAGAACCAATCTGGATCAAGCCAGGATCCTTCTCAGTGCTCATATTAACAAGCATGATTTCATTCATTAAGGGCTTAGCATGCCTCTCTTTCTCTCAGTTGATCAAATTTTTGCAAATCCCGAGGAATTCCTCTCTCTTTGTTTTCACCACAGTGTTCAAAAAGTTTTGAAAAAAACTCAGGTCAATGCAATGATTTAAAGGCACAGAAAAGTAAGTGAAAAGCATTGCCGCTTCATTCAAATTTTCTGGCACAACTAGCTCAAAGCAGAAACAAGCACAAAAACATGAAAACCACTGTTGTTTCATTCAGATCTTCTGGTGTAACTGGCTCCACGGCAGAAACAGACTCAAAAGAGCGAAAAGACAAATACAAAACAAAATAGTTATGTCCGCGGTAACACCCCCGGAATCACCCGACTCCAACGCAACAGGACTGACTCGATACAAGAAGACAATCCCGATACCCAAGTCAGAGAGCACAAAAGCTAGTATTCGCAAAATGCTCAAAACAGTACGTGCCATACGCCACATCTGAAGTAAACTGAGCGCCGCCCGCAGGTGGTTCATCCCCTGATGACATCACATTATCCCCCAAGTTCACTGATCCAGTGGCGATAGACTTTGCTGAGCTGGTGCGGCAATGACCTTGTTGTCAAACAGATCTTGTACATCATGGCGAAGGCGAAAGCAACTGTCAGTGTCATGACCGGCTTGTTGATGGTACGCACAGTATTTAGTCTGGTCATGCTTTGGAGGGTGTCACGACCCAAACCCGCCCCTATGGGTTTAGTACCGTAACCGGCCAGTAATTCGAGATTACCGAAGGCCTGCTTAACAGTAAGACAGTAATACAGAGTACAGGGGCATGGCGAAAGCCAATACAGTAATTAAACAATGTCCAATGAGCTGTGTCAGTTTGTATGCAAAAGGACTTTCCATTCGAATGCACATTCATGACAAAGCAGTCTATACATATATATACAAACATTCAGAACGGGGACATAGCCCTATTATAACAGTACAGTGCAGTGCTATTAGTCTATACAATATCCCAAGACAGATACAGAGGCAGACGGGGGAAATTAGGACACCCCTAAGCCATAGCTTGGTAGGCTCAGAACCTCGCAGTGAGGCACAGTAGTTGGCTTGACAAAAAAGGGAGTCTAACCCACGCTCCTAGCTCCGGTCTGGTGCCTGAACACCTACATATATATATATATAAACAGTGAGCTAAAGCCCAGTGAATAACATAAGGCGTAAAGAGGTTAAGAATGGATGTCCTTACAGTAATGAAAACAGTTCATTGATTCAGTATAACAGTCATATGTGGTACATCCATTAGCATAGCAGTACAGTAAACAGTAGGTCTTAAAAGACCGAACAGTAAATGATGGCCATCAATCAGTAAACAGTAGTGGTTCCAACAAGGGAACCGACAGAGATCTCTATAACAGTAACAGTAAACAGTAGTTGCTAAGGATGCCACAATACAGTTCAGAATATAGGACATACATTCATTCGATTAACAGTATCAGCTCAGAAAGCAGTTCAGTTAAACAGTAAAAAATATTCACAGTTGAACATATCTTTACACAATTGTTACTCACAGAGTTCTGGGCTATAAGCAGCTAGAGCGCGTCTCCGGAAGCCAACCCTAAACAGTGACAGAACGAACACACACTAAGTTCACATTCGGCAATCAAAGACTTAGCCCCTACTTAGACTCGGTGTGGTTCTACATCTATATCCTCATTAAGATGCCTTAAACTAGGCCTAAGAATGCCTAGGATGGAATGAGGATGTAAAGATGCACTTTAAAGCATTTTTCAGAATTTTCAGAAAATAGGGGTCTCGCTCGAGCGTGGCTTTCTACGCTCGAGCGGACATGCAGACAAAGGATCTCCGCTCGAGCGTGACGTAAGTCACGCTCGAGCGGACTGCAAGCTACAGTGAAAATACTGGATGCTCAAAATTCACGCTCGACGGGCGCTCGACCCTCGCTCGAGCGTGAGACACAAGTCTGCTCGAGCGGACTGAAAGCTCATGCAAAGCTATGGAAAATACACGCATTTTATGCTCGAGCGTCACTTTACGCGCTCGAGCGGAAGGCATAATCACAGAGTGTACGCTCGAGCGTGGAGTTCCTCGCTCGAGCGTGGGTCCAAAATCTGGAAATTCCAAATTTGAACCTCAAGCTCAAAACCAAGTTTTAATGCATAAATTTCGCTCCTCTTGGGCTAATTTTCGGGAAAACACTTGTAAATACATAGAATAACATGATTTAAAGCTCAATTTGTAAAATCAAGGCCCAAGGGAAGATCAATTCAACATGATTTTCAAACCAAATTCATGGACATGATTTCAATTTAACATTGCAAGACTTTAAACAATTTTTCAAGCCTTAAATACATGCTCTAAAGAGCCAACTTTTACAAAAGCAGATGAAATCATGGTCTACTCTCAAAAACATGGACATGCATGTGAGGAATTATGAACTACCACCTCAAAAACTTCAATATATATACATGCATGCAACAATTAAGCTTCCCACACAACAATTTGAGCCATAAATTGGCTCAGCCTTCAACTTTGCTCTAAACCTGCAAGAATCAATTTAAACACAAGAATGAGAAGATGGATTTCTACCTTAAATCTTGAATTATAGGCAAGGAAGCTTAATTTAGCAATCTACACTTCAATTCCTTCGATTTCCAAGCAATTCAACAAGATGTAGCCCAATTCTCTCTTAATTCTCTCCCTCTCTCTCTCTCTATTTCGGTTGAGACATGAAATGAGCTGGTGAAATGTTTTGTTTGAGTGTAAGGAGGCTCAAATATGTTTAGGTAGTGGGCCACTAGTGTGGCATTTAAGTAAATAAGTCAAACTATGTAAATAAGCCAAACCACATCTAAAATTAATACGCCATAAAATCATATAAATTATGATTAACACATATCATTAACAATTTCAGGTTCGGCCGCCGATAAGGCCTTCAATTTGCAGTTTAAACATAAAACACAAACAGATAATCAAACAGGCAACAGATAGAAATGCAATTTAACTAACATACTCAATCAATTCGGTTCCAGATTTCAGTCAGTCAGTCAATTATCATACTTGATTTCAGTTTAGCAGTAAACAGTGATTAAACCAGTAATCAGTAGCGAGGGTTGTTACAGAGGGATAGGATCGGGTAAAGGCCGTTGTTCCAACAGTTTCAGATGTCCTTTCCGGAGTAAGACCTCTAAAGCCTTTGACAAAGGCATATAAAGTGGGGTAAAAACCCTCTTGACTCGAGATGGATATTTAGTTTTTTGTGAGCTACTTCTGGACGCACCGGTGAATGGGGTAGCTGTTTTTGATGTGGTGGTGTTGACCATGCCCACTTCAGCAGATCTTGCAGCTGCATCACCACTGGTGGTCGCATTCGAACTACGGGAAAACACCCTCTTGGGATGCTCCTTCTCCTGGTCAATGAGGCCCTGCTTCATAGTGTCCTCGATCTGTACCCCAAGCTCATGCAAGTCGGCAAAGGTAGGGAGGAGCAAGACTATCATCTTTTGCATTAGCCTGGGTTGGAGGTTGCGCACAACCATCCTGATCTGGTCTTTGTCGGAAGGCCTTGTAGCCACCATCGAAGCCTTTGCTCTCCATCTCGTCACAAACTCTGAAAAACCCTCCTTTGGCTCTTGGCGAGTGACTTCAAGATCACGAGTTGTGACCTCAATCTGTATGTTATAGGAGTATTGAGCAATGAAGGCCTTAGCCATCTCTTCCCAATTCTGTTTCACAGAGTTCTCCAATTTTGCATACCAGATTGCGGCTATCCTAGACATTGTTCGGCCGAATAGTGACAACTTCTGGGCTGTGGTCAAGCCCATTGGCCTCAGGATATTAGAAAACAGGTGGAGGTGCACCGTTGGGTCTCCAGAGCCATCGAAGCGATCGATAGGTGGCATCTTAAACCGGTCCGGCAGAGTCACGGCCGAATTGGTGTATCCATCCTTTATGTCCGGAATGGATTTTACACCTTGAGCCTTCTTGAAAAGCTTTTCTAGCTTGCTCACTTTTAGCGCTGTTGAATCCACCTCGAACTCAAACGGTGAATCCACTAGATTGGTGGGCGCTTTGGATAGCTGGGGTAGGATTAGGGGCGAAGCTAGCCCCGTTGGAATGGCTGTATTTTCCTGGACATTTGCAGTCTCCATGAGTACTGGAACTCTAAGTGAGGGAGGAAGTGGGTGTGAAGCAGATGCTCCGGCTTGCTGTGGTTGTTGTTGTTGTTGAAGTCTAGCAATCATTTCTGCCTGTTGGGCCATAACCTCGGCCTGGCGTGCGGCAAACTCTGCTTGACGAGCAGCATCCTGCTACATGGTTTGCATACTCTTCTGGAGCTGACGTATCATATCCTCCATAGATGCCATATTGTGCTGATCTAACTGAACAAGTGTGTATCCCCTTTCTGAGGTGGAAGCAGATATCTCAGCCCAACTGTGCACAGGCGAGGTGGATAATGACCGCTGGACTGGGGACTGTTGAACGGGTGATCTGTGCCTGATTGGCCTTTTTACCCTGTCTCTGGCGAAGGAACACTGATTGCCCTTGAACTGAATCTCTGACCTGACAAAGTCTATCAGCACAAGTCTAATGTACCCGGGAGATGTCGGAGCCTTCTGAAGCTATAGTTCCAAGACTACCCCTAGCAAAAGAGAAGATAGGTAGCATCTCAGCCCAATTTCACCAAAACAGACATAAGCATAGCTGAATAACTGTATTCGAACACTGATCACTGTTCCCAAATCACTGTCCCGAATCTGAATCTGATATCCGCAGATATAATTGATTCTCAAAATACTGATGCCCGCAGGCCTGATACTCAGACTTGCGAATTGATATGTGCCTTACTGTAGAGGCCAACTCTAAAAGCACATAGCAAGCAAATGAGAGCCAAAACACCCCTATGTTGGGGTAGGGTTTCCCTGTCCTATCTTGTCAAGAGCTAGGGTTTCACTACACACACAGTGGTTTCAAACAACCTATAATTGGGTTAGCAACCTGTCCTAGTTTGGAATAGTCACTATAGATTTCGATATGCACTAGGTCGAATGGTCAAAAAGGGTGCCTCGGTAAAAACCGAGGTTTGTGTTCCCGTCGTGGCAGAGCCCGCAACCGGTCAGCCTTATGGCATGCTTCTCAAAGTGGGCCTCCGGCAAACCGTTCATGAATAGCATACGGCAAACACGGTGTCCTAGGCGCACCAATGCAAATGCAATGCAAAGAGACACATAAGTGTAGTCAAAACAGGATATCATGAGTTCGAGTCAAGCTCTCTAATTCCCCAGCAGAGTCGCCAGAAACTGTAGACGCGCCCTCGGGGGGGCTTCATGCTACAGTTCGGACTCAAATTGTCACGGTTCTGAATCTGATCTCGCAAAGTGCAATACAAGACCGATAAATCACCAAAGAGTCTAAATCCGGCAAATCGTTTTGGAAAACTGATTTTTGTAAAGAAGTGCCAAACATGGACTACTTTGCCAGATATAGAGTCGCCACCTAAATATTTTGTTTTGGGGGAATTTAGGAAACCCTGACTCGTTGCCTAAGGCCACGTGTCCGTCATCACCAAAGTTGCCTCGGCTCGGGAACTTGGGTACGATTGGGGAAGGTCAGCTATGAGCACCCTCGCTCGCCCGATCAAAGATCGGCCACTACTAAACATGATATCTTGTTTTTGAAAACACATGTGTTCTTATCCCGGTTAATTAGCTAATCTTACTACGTGATGCGCACAGCAAAACAAGTATAAACTAGATTGCCTAATTTGGAACAAAGTATTGCATATCCGTTTGTTTGGAAATGGTTTGAAGTTTGCTACTCGTAAGTAGGCTAAAATACGGATTTGAATGAATTATTCCAATTCAAGTAATCCAACCTTCACCCACAGGCATTCAGGCAGTTATATCAACTAAGCAGTTAGCCTCATAGCAAGCATGCTATCATGGCAACACTCATACACATGCAAGATGCTAAAGCGTAAAAGCTTACCTAGTACTCCGAGCCAAAACAATAGCTAGTTAGTAATCAATGCATGATCCTAGATATGTTAAGATGGCTAATGCAACACATGCAAGATGCAACTAGAATTAGGCTCGGCTATTCCAAAATGGCATATGAGATGCGATAATTGATAACATGTATTCAACTTGGAATTGAAATACAATGCAGTTAGTATGATGCGTCGAGCCCGGTGCATGCAAGATGGATGGATGATGCAAACATGCAAAGCATAAGTATGCTAGATAGATGAACGGATGCAGACATGCGGGCATAAGTATGCTAATTGAAACATGACCTAAGACTAACCAACAAAAGTAGGTAAGTAAAAGGGAGAAAGACGTGGGGTTGGAAGACATGGACATACGCACGCACACACACTTATTACAAAATTGACCCTCTCGACGGAGGGTCCGAATAAATAATACATGCCGACTAATTAACTAACTAACAAGCTAATTAATTATTACATAACCGAATTGAATAACTAGCTACAACTAATTATTACAACAATTAACTAATTAACAAATTAATTAATTATTACAAATTGATGCTAACTAACAAGTAAGCATGAAAAATAAGTTGCTCCAGCTCTGTTCGAGGAAGGAGGGGATGCATGCTCGGATGCCGCCCCGAAAAGCTCTCCGGTTGCTCTTTAGAGGCTCTGTCTGCAGGGTGTCCTTGAGACCTTGCTGCTGGAACTTACCAAAACCAGTCTGGGGAGTACATCAGTGGCCTGCCGGCCATGGAGAGATGCTGCCGACCACCTGCCAACCAAATATGGCACACTGCCGGCCAAGAATGAGGAGGTGCCGGCCATCTGTAGAGCACTACCGGCCACTAATGTACTGGGACACCAAGCTGTAGCAGAACACAAAATAGAGAAAAGGGAGGGTCTCCCCAGGTATGTATGCACTATGCCACCCCATATCACCTCGAAACATCAAGGGAGAGGCATAGTTGGATCCAAGACCATCAATCACGTATCCCGATGCATGATGGCCAAAGATCCAACTTGTGCAAATCAATATGAAATGAATGCACAAATAAACACATAAAGCCTAGAACTCTATCATGGATAATCAAGAGCGTCGGCGACCGAGAATTGAGACACGTTTCATCACTTGAAGTATGAAACGTCCCTCATTTCTCGTGCTCGGATTAACACTTAATCCAAACAACAATGCAATGCAAGGATGGCAAACACAATGCTAACTTGAACATGCAATCATGCAATATGACTTAAGCATGCAAAATGCAATGTAATAAACATGCAACAACATGTAATGGAACTAGCATGCGAAAGCATGCAAAGATGGAGCAAGCATACAACAATATGCAAGACAAGCATGCAACAACATGCAAGGGATGGACTTAAACCAAAATAGGCAGACCTCGGATATGCCCAAATCAGTGGCCATAAGTGTTGGAATGATGGTATGAAAAACATGAAATGGCGAGACAAACATGCATGCCAATTGGCTCAAGGATTAAGACACAATGATGCAACTCTTAAGGACACTTAAAGAGTAATAAGCATGGATATGTGGCAGCACCCTAAGCTCTGAAATCTCATGCAAATTGATGCCAAACCAACTCAACAATGCAAGTATGGCATGTTAGGATACTCAAAGCTCAAAATAAGTAAAGGGACTTAAGCCATGGCCATACAAAGTAAGCCCCAAAGGGCCAAGGGGACCTAAAACAGTCCCAAGGCAAGTCCAAACAAGACCAAAAACAAGCTCGAAGCTAGCCAACACAAGCTAGAACACAAGGCCAAAAACATGGAGCATGCAAGGCTATAAAAGAGGCAATGCACTACACCTATTAAAACCAAACATGGCACGACTTGGACAGCATAAAACAGAGTTACATTATGGTATAACAAAACCAAAAATGCACTGAAATGATGAGCCAAGGGCTTAGGCTTAATGGCATGCACAAAAGTTCATTCTTGAGGCATAAAGAGCCAAGGCATTAAAAGCATGGCAAATGCAAGTGAATGGCCACATTCCATGGACTGAAATAGCACTTAGAATGATGGCAAAGCATGCAAACATCACATGTATGGCATGGTAAGGGCCTCAAAACCCAAGACTAGCCTAAGCATTTACACTATAGCTATACAAAGCACGAGTGATATGGCCATGGCAACCCACAACAGTCCTAGGACAGCCTAAAACGAGGATAAAATCATGCTGGAGCAAAGCCAAAACATGCTAGGATGATGAGTCAAAACATCATGCACATAAAGCTAGTAAGTAAGATTTATTCTACAAGTATATAGAGCATGCAAAGGATGACCAAACCCACTTTAGACAGAGTCATGACATGGCAAAACATTAGCAAAAACCATGTTGAAATGGGCTCAACATAAGCTAGAATGACATGTCAAAGCATGAAGCATGTGAAGCTAGTTTAAGGGATTTACACTACAAGTGTAAGATGCATACATGGAGTGACAAAACCAACCCAAAACAGATCTAAGGCATGGTAAAACATCACCAAAAACCTATTGAAATGGAGCCAACACATGCCAGAAAAACATGCTACTTTGTAAGGCTATGAATGGGATTACACTACACATGTAAGATGCATGCAAAATATGACCAAACCAGCCATGGACAGACTTAAGGCAAGGCCTAAAAGTCACAAAAAAGGGCCTGAACCAGGCCTCAAAAGTACAGAGAGGCATGCTCCTTTGAAAGGCCAATAACTCAAGCAAACAAAACAAAAGGAGAGGGGAACTCCCCCCTTTGATTTGAGGCCTCAAAAACACATGCCTACCACTGAAAATCCACTAGATTTTAGTGGTTAAAAGGCCAAACCAAGGCTAGCTCGAAGACCTTAAGGCATGGCTCAAAACAAGGCCAAACAAGGCAAACAAGAGGGTTGAAGACCCTCAACAGCAAAAAGACCTTAAACAACTACTAAAAGCACTTAAATACAGAACTTTTTTCAGTTGAAAGCAAGGCCTAAAACAATATGCAAGAATGGCCAAAATGAGATACAAAATAATGCTAAAATGGGAAAAAAACTCACCCTTGAAGTCCAACTTCGAAACCAGCAACCTCAAGGGTTGAAAACCAACTTTCAGAGCTCAAGTAGCACTTCCAAGAACTTCAGCCCAAAGGTGGTGGTGTATCTCTATGTGTTGTAGTGCAAAAGTGCAAGAAAAAGGCACAAAACTAACAACAATGTAGAGAGAGAGTAAGAAATATAGAGAGAGAGAGGTATATCTCTTCTAAAATGGCTGAACCCCTGCTAAAGAGAGAGGCTCTCTCCTTATATAGAAAAAATCAATTCAAATCTTGTTAAACAAGCTTGGCAAGAGCTTCATCCCTCCATACACATGTATGGAGGGGAGATGAAAGGA
Organism: Camellia japonica; assembly: GCA_030407325.1. Lineage (NCBI taxonomy): Eukaryota > Viridiplantae > Streptophyta > Magnoliopsida > Ericales > Theaceae > Camellia > Camellia japonica. The sequence continues at coordinate 79,546,001 of JAPPVO010000059.1, read as the reverse complement.
TTCCAGTTGGCTCAAAAGATCTGGCGTGAAACCTGCTGAGACAAGGGGTCTGCCGGCCATCAGTGTTGACAGGTAGTGGCTCATTGATGGCCAGCAGGGGTCACTTTTGGACGGCATTGGCCATTCATGGCCGGCACACTCCCATAGAGGCCGGCAGCAAAAATCAGTTCTAGTCCCCGATTTGAAGAAAGCCTAACTCCTTCATCTGGATGCCTTTTCAGGTCATTCTTGTATGAAAATTGAAGCCCCGGAAGTAAGCTTTCCAATGGTGGCAATCTTGCATCAAAATTCCAAGTGTGCTAAGAGATATCCCTCTTTTAGTGAAGACTACTCAGTTTCAGTCCAACCGGATTGATGCCCAACTTCAACCAATCATATCTCCCCCATCCGAACTCGGTTTTAGAAGATTCTTAAGTGAAAAATGAAGCCCCGGAAGTAAGCTTTCCAACGGTGGTGGCCTCATAACTGAAATCCAAGTATTTAAAAGGATAGGCTTGATTTAGCGTGGGCTGATCGACTCTCTCCTAGCAATTCATGCCCAACTTCTTCCCCAACTTCGTTTCTTCCCTCTTCTCCTCTTTCTTGAACTCCAAACCCCTAAACAAGGTGTTTTGAAGGATTTTTCAAAGATTTCATCTCTCTTTCATTTATTTCCACTTTGTCCTTGCTCGGTTTATCGAAAAGCGCAACATTAGACAAAATGCGAGCCTCGGAACATCGTAGGAACCTATTTTCAAAAAAGGTTTTGAAATAGAGAGTTTTAAGGTCTAAAAACCATTCAAAATAGTTTTGGTCCAAAAAGGGGTGTGAAGTTGGGATTTGACTCTCCTCTCGCCGAAGAAATCGAACATTTGCCCTGCACAACTTTCACCACCAAGTAAACCATCAGCGGTGCCTAAGTCTTAAGGGCGGTCAAAAATGGGGTGTCAACAGATAGGGGCTAAGTTGTTATCCCGAACATGTAACTTAGTGTGTGTTCGTTCTGTTACTATGTAGGGTTGGCATCCGAGGACGCTCATTAGCTTGCTTATAGCCCAGTGCTCTGTGAGTAACAATGTTGTAAAGATATGTTCAATTATGATTATTTTCCAAATGATCAACTGTTCTGCTTACTAAAACGTTATGGTTTAATGAATGAATGTTTGTCCTATTTGTAAACTGTATTCGTGGCATCCATAGCAATTTACTGTTACTGTACTATTCCTGCTACTATCACAGAGATCTCTGTCGGTTCCAGTGTTTAGAACTACTACTGCTTACTGTTATAATGGCCATCAACTGACTGTTCGGTCCGTTAGGACCTACTATACTGTTTTGCTATAGAATGTACCACATATGACTACTATGATTCTAAATGACTGATTCACTGATGCAATTGACTGTTTTAATTACTGAAAGGACATTCATTCTTAACCCTTTTACGCATTTGTTATTCACTGGGCTTTAGCTCACTGTTTATATATATATGTAGGTGTCCAGGCACCGGACCAGAGCTAGGAGCGTCGGGTTAGCTCTTGTTTTGTCAAAGCCAACCATTGTGCCTCACCTCGAGGTTCCAAGTGCATTCAAGGCACGACTGTTTTGGGGTGTTCAGATTCACCCTTTTGTTCTTGTCTTGTAATAAACGTTTAAGACTTGACTGTACAGTTTAGTTAGGGATTTGGTCCCTGACATGGTTGTTTGTGTATATGTCGCATGTACATATGTTTTGGTTATCAATGTGGCATGTTTATAAAAAGTCTTTTTGCATTCAGACTGTCACAGCTCATTGGACATTTTTTATTTACTGTTTTGGCTTCCGCCAGCCCCTTTACTTTGTATTACTGTTTTTACTGTTAAGCAGGCCTTTGGTAATCACGGATTACTGACCGGTTACAATACTAAACCCATAGGGGTGGGTTTGGGTCGTGACAGTTTCCTAGCAAACACGCGCACTAGACCTACCAACTAAGCAACCACAAACACAACAAACAAGTCTAAACCACCCCTGTTGATCCAAACATCCTTGAAGAAACACCCTTCAAAAATATATAATCCAAAGCACTGGAAATAGATAGAGTAATCAAGAGGAAAAAAAAAAAAAAACAAATCATAGATTAAGATATAATTAGTCCAAAATTGATTAATCTAATCCAAAATCCCACAAGGTACCTACAGTTATATCCTAACAGTTACAAAAGTTTATACTCCCCATCTTTGATCGGGAGAGACAAAGGAAAAGGAATATATAGTCCAGAATAAGACTAAAAAAATAGCAAGAGAAACAAACCATCCACAAAAACAAAACTGTTGAAAAAGAAGAAGCAAACATCACAGTGGTGGCTGCTGCTGCAGCTGTACAAGAAAAAGGATCTAAGCAAGCATGGTGGTCTGCTGATCGAAACGACCATCAAACGCATCAAGCCGAGCATCTATCTGATCAAGGCGATGTGTGATGGACTGCTCTAACTGATGAAGCTAGCCACGAAAGGAACGGGGACACAGCTCGGCCGCACCTGCATCTGTCGCATCAAACTCGGCCTCCTCGATAAGGAGATCATCACCTGCATCAGAAACTCCAGCCCCGGATGACCTCCCCTTGACATGGGCTTGACTCTGGGAAACAGTCTATTTGGTGACAAGTTTAACGGGAGAAGCAAATTCATCATCTTCAAAAGTAAAGACACCCAGAGAAGAGAGGAAACGGTTTAACAAACAATCGTAAGGGAGACCTAAGGATTTGCGACCCTCAAACACGCCAATCATTTTGGCCACAATCATCTCAGAAAGGTTGATAGTAAGGCGATGGTCAATGCAATATAGAACATAACCCTAATCTTGCGTAATGTTCAGGGAATGGGTGGTGACATGGATGTTAGCACAAACAATGATATTGAGAAGGTGAAAATGGAGAAGAAGCTCATTTCGTCGAATAAGCGCCCCAGCTATCCAAGTCCAGGGAGTGCCACATAATTCAATGGCGACCTAGTTGAAATCCGCAATGTCGCGGGTAGTAAGGAATGGATACTGGTAGTTCCAGACTTCAGGAAAGCCAAGAACCTCCTAAAGACATCCACATCAATGAATAGTTCTTTATTGCGAACCTAGGTGTGAAAGAAAGAGGCTATCTTGCTTATAGAACGCATATTACAGTAGAACTCCTGGACCCAACTAAGGTTTTATGGACCGGAGAAATAAAGGACCTAGTCACCTCCCAAAGCATCGAATAGAGACCGGATAGTGATAGACTTGAAAGCACTTGGGTGGACATTCCGTTCTAAGTGAACTGTCCGAGAATTATAAAAATCTCGAAACAAGTTGGACTTTTCTCTCGATTGGAATTTAGCAGTGTTGTAAGTGGGACGGGATGCGGTGGTTTTGCGAAGTTTGAAAGACTCCGCCATAACTGACAGACACACATAAAGACCCCCACAAGACAATCCCAAAGCCAACCCACCAAGACAGAACCAAACCCCAAAAGAAATAAATAAGGCAACCACAAAACCAAATCATAAGAACAAATATGGTTAGTATCCAGTAGCTAAAAACACGGAACTGTAGTAATAATAGAATGCAAAGCCAGAAACCTATTACTAGCAAATGGAAAAAATAGAATGCAAGCACAGCAGGAAACTAGTAAAGTCAAGCACAATAGTGGCTTAAAACTACAACCCCACTGTGTCAGCAAGGGCAGTAAACAATATTAAGGCAACTCCCAAATCAGCAAAATGCAGCAGTATAAGTGATACAAAATCGAACAAAACCCACAATCCAATAGTAAGCCAAAACAAAACCCTAACAATACAAGACCTAACATGACAGTGCTAAGCACACAATGGTGAAACGGAGCACAAGACCAAGCAGATAACAAAAACAAAAACAAAAAAAATAGAGAAAGAGCGTAGAATAAAGCCAAACCAAAAAAAAAAAAAAACAAGCACACAGTGAGATGAGGCAAGAACCCTAGAAATAATGCACAAACCCTGGAAAACAAAAAAATAAATATTAAAAAAAAAAAACAAAGCAAAACAAAAACAAAGAGAAATGCAAAAAAAAAAAAAAAACAACCCGAGAGACCATAGACAACCCGAAACGGCACCAAGGAGAAGAGGACGAATAGAAGACAAAAATAAGAGAAAGAGGGAAAAACTTACCAAAATCGAAGAGGAAAGGCTTGATTGAAGAGAGAAACCCCCAAAACCAGTGAAACCCAAGTATCGATCAACAAGGGTGAGTAAAAGCCCTAAGAGAGAGAGCAATCGAATAAAAATGGAAAAAAAATTGATCTAAAGGGACGAAAAGCAGTTTATAAACCAAGACATGTCGCTCGAGCAAGAATATTGTCGTCGAGTGAAGACACTTACGCTCAAGGGATCGCTCAAGCCAAGACACAGTCACTCAAGCCAGAAAAACAAGCTCTCAAAATCTACGCCACCTACAAAAGTACTGGATTGATGTAATGTGCACTTGAACGCAAAGTCCGTTGCTCGAGCGAAGGTGGAAAGAAAATACACCTTGAAAAGTACCCTTCTGAGCATATTAAAAACATTCACACAGTCAAGTGGGACCTGAAACAAGAGAGGATTAGCACAATAGCAAGAATGTGACACTAAGATGAAATCATCCACATATCATGAAACGCACAATCTCACAGTTTGAACAATATGAAGCACAATCTCATGAGCAAAACAGGTAAACAAAGATCAATCATCATAAGCAACATATGAATGCACAACTCAGAGACAAACATGAGAACTCATATAATGGAAATGTGTATGTATGTGCAATCCTTCAAAGGCCACAGTGTTAGAGTTAATCCTAGTAGTGATAAGATGGCTAAACCTCCGGCAAGAGTATTTAAACATCACTGAGAAAAGTCAAACCACTAGGAATCAAGTGATATTTGTGGAGTAAATACGGAGGCTCCCCTTCACTAATAAGTCTTTTTTTTTTTTTTCCTTCATTTGATTGTTAAATTTTCTTGCTTGTGGGCATGCACTAGTGGCATGCACGCTCAAGAGTATGGAGACCAAACCAAAGAAGCGTGAAAACAATAAGGATGGCCTGATTGGTGCCTCTGAGGTAGCCTTTTCCTAATGCCTAGACCGTAAAGAAGTAAAGGAGAAACCATGGAAGTGAAACTAGATGAAAGATGGTTAAGAGACTTAACATCATCCATGATATGCCAGTATAGGTCAATTCCTCCAGTAAAGTATAAGAGACAATAGTAAAAGTTCATAGAGAGAATTGATCACTTATGCGGAAACCCCTACAACAGTTTATCTCAAGAATGTGTACAAAATGAGATCATGAAATCAATGAGCATGAGTATTCAGAATGAGCTATGAATAACGATAAATGAAATCTTGCAAGCAGCATGAGAGATGTTCATTAAGTCTAAGTGCAAAAATGAGAATAATCAATGGTAATGAGATTATAACATCCAAGTACACAAATTGACATACAGTAACACCCACTCATGCAGCAGGACACACTCTAGTTACTGAGCACTATACCCAATGTCTTTCTAAGGAACTTAAACCTCAGAAGAACAAGGGGTTTTGTAAAAATATCAAATTTTTGATGCTTAGTAGGAACATGTTCAAGAACTACAAGGCCCTCTTTAACTAACTCTCAAATGAAATGATGACGAATGTCAATATGTTTAGTGGGAGAGTATTGGACTAGATTTTTAGAGATGTTAATATGCAGTCAAACGCATCATTAAGAGTGTTGGACTTGTATTATCACAAAAAATGGTGAGAGTGTCCTAGTCTATACCATAATCATGAAACATTTGCTTCATCCACAACATTTGTGCACAATAACTCCCTACAGCAATGTACTCAACCTCAGCGGTCAAAAAAGAGATGGCATTTTGCTTTTTGCTATGCCAGGCCACTAAATTATTCCCAAGGTAAAAACACCCTCCAGATGTGCTCTTACGATCATCAGCATACCCTGCCTAGTCAACATCAGAAAAACTAGTGATTTCGGCTGTAGTGTCGGTCGAGAACTAAATCCCATGCCCCAATGTCCCATTAACATACTTAATGATGCGTTTGACTACAAGAAGATGAGACTCTTTAAGACAGGCTTGGTGTAACAACCCCGGCCTGTGCTTAGCCACTAAACCATGATTAAGAATGCCTAATAAATAATCAAGGTGAAATTATGAATTAATTTCATGTATGTTGCATTCTTGTATTTATATCTGTTGCAGTAGGAATATCTGTCTATATTTCTGTGTTGTTCTGTGAATTGAAGGCCTTATCGGCATCCGAACACGAAATTGACTTGGTTTACGTGCTAGTTGGAATATTTAGAATTTTATGGTAGGTTTAATTAAGATTCAATTCGGAACCGAATAATTAGAATAAATTAATAAGCCTTTGCTTAGCCTAATTAAAGTTAATTAACCAACTCTTAATTGAGCCTATATAAGGCTCCTATATGAGCCTCAACTCACCCCATTTTCTTCATTTGTTGCATCAAACGTGAGGGAGAGTGAGAAAAAGTCAAGTTGGAGAAGAATTAAGCTCAAGCTAAGGGAATTGCTAGGAATTGCAAGACTGAACTTGAATCAAGCCTTTTAAGCCTACATTGGGAAGCCTAGGTAAGAATCCAACCTCTAAGCTATAAGATTGAGACAAAAAGAACATGAATTCAAGAGAATTGAAAGGTTAAATATAAGAATTAACTTAGATGAGAGAACTAAACAAGATTCATGCATGCATAAACATTTTGTTTGCATTTTGAGTCTAATTGTTTAGGATTCTCACATGCATGTACCAATCCTACCTTAGTTTTGAGAATTCATCTTTCTTTCCACCAATTCATCTCATTTGATCATGTTTTAGAAGGTTAGAGTGCATACCATTGCATGTATGTTGTGGTTTCAAAGTTTCAAGTTTGATTTTGGACAATTGACATGCTTTTGAGCTTTGATTTTGCGAAATAATCTTCAATTCATGGTATTTTACAAGTTTATAAATGTTTTCTTGAATTTTGGCTCAAAATGATGAGCTTTGAAATGGTTAAATTCAAGTTTGAGCTTGGGAGTGCAATCTAGAAATTCCAGATTCTGCCTCTCCGCTCGAGCGACCAAACCTGCGCTCGAGCGACCACTTTATGATCTTGCACTTCTGCTCGAGCAACCAAAAGTTGGCTCGAGCATGAAATGCATGCTACCAGAAGTTCACATGTTTTGTAAACCGCTCGAGTAACAAGAGTTGCGCTCAAGCGAAGGCCTCAGTTTCATGCTTGAGCTACCGTCGAGCGTGCGCCGAGCGAAAAAAATCACACAACCAGTACTTTTGCATAGTTTACAGACCATTCGAGTGACCGAAGTTGCGCTCAAGTGACCACTCGCATTTTTGAACCTTCGCTTGAGTGAAGGAAGTTGCACTCGAACGGGGACCCTATTTTTCAAAAAATTTGCTTAAGTGTTGAACAACATGTTTTAACATCCTCATTGCATCCCAGGCATTCCTAAGCCAGATTAAGACATAAATGAGGATAAGGCGTAGAAACACACTAAGAACAAAACGTAATGAGTTAATTATATTCCGAGTGTGTGTTTCAAATGTGTATCTATTATGTGTTCGTGTAGGTCACGTGCCATAAGCCATTTGATTAGTCTGCTCTATATGTCTGCATCTGGAGCCATCTGTGAGTAATAACTTAGTAAAGCTATGTTCAACTTTATTTAATTTTTATATGATAAAATAAGATCTATTTTCTGAAATGCTATGTTCTATACAATGAATGGTTGTCCAATTTCTGAAATGCATTCGTGGCATCCTTAGTATTATGTCATATCTGTTAGCTGTTACCCGGTATTGGAGGTTCCATTACGGAACTTAATATGTCTGCACTTTATTACCCATACCGGAAGCTCCATCATGGGGTTAGCATATCTATTCTCTGTTACCTGGATCCGAGGTTCCTTTATGAAACTGGTAACCCATAACCACCATATGTTCTGCATCTGTTCTGTATCTGTTCTGATAACGCTAATGGATATACCACATATGATTAAGCATGAACTCTGATTTTTGTATATGATTTGAACAAGAATATGAATGAATATGAATATGAATTTGAATTCTAATTTCTGAATATGGTATGGACATTATTCATTAAAATCCTTTACTCTATTATTATTCACTGGGCTCCCGCTCACTATTTATATTATGTATGTAGGTGAGCAAGCGCGTGACCAAGCTTAAGCTACTGCCTGGTGAGTTTTGAGTTAGCCAGCCACCATGCCTCCCAGGGAGGTTCCCTTTTGATAAGTCAAGTTGTGAATCTTGGGGAAGATGTTTTTGTTTGTTTTGTCTATCTGTACTTTAGGGTTAAGTATCTTTTTGGTTGTATTTGCATGTTGCCACAAGCCTTGTGTAATATAATGTCTTATATGTATACTTTATATAAAGTTTCAAATTTCTGTCCCATATATGTCAACACAACTCAATGGACTCTGTATATTTTGTATATTTGCTTCCGCAGCCCCCAATTATATGTTATTCTATTAAGAGGCCCTTGGTAATCCATGGATTATTGGCCAGTTACGATGCTAAACCTATAAGGGGCGGGTTTGGGTCGTAACACTTGGTAACAGACACAAACACCTACACTAAATGCAATGTCAGGTCGACTGGCAATGAGGTACAAAATACTCCCTATCATACTCCTATAAACAGTAAGATCAACATCAGTACCAGAGGAATCTTTGGAGAAGTGAAGACTAGTGCTCATGAGAGTGCGTACATGTTTGGCCGACTCTAGACTGAAGTTAGACACAAGGTTTTTGGCATACATGGTCTGAGAGACAAACATACTAGAAAATAATTGTTTAATTTGAAGACCCAAGAAATAAGACAACTCCCCCATCATACTTATCTCAAACTCATGTGTCATATAATTCGAGAAATATTTCACTAGAGAATCAGAAGTGGATCCAAACACAATATCATCAACATAAATCTGAGTAACAAGTATATGAGACTTAGTATATTTCACAAATAAGGTCTTGTCCACACTACACCTTTGAAAATCATTATCAACAAGAAAGGTAGTAAGTCTATCATACCAAGTTCGAGGGGCTTGTTTGAACCCATATAATGCCTTGTCTAACTTGTAGACATGGTTTTGACATTTTGGGCCCTCAAACCCTTTTTGTTGTTCAACATAAGCCTCTTCTTTCAAGTATCCATTCAAAAATGCACTTTTTACATCCATTTGGAATAGTTTGAACCCTAAAAAGCATGCAACACCAAGTAAAATACGAATAGATTCGAGATGTGCAACAGGGGCAAACGTCTCATCATAGTCAACACTTCTACTTGTGTATAGCCTTGAGCAACCAACCTAGCTTTATTTGTAACCACAGTACCATTCTCATCAAATTTGTTTTTGAATATCCACTTAGTACCTATCACATTCATTTTTCTAGGTCTGGAAACAAGAGTCCAAACTTCATTACGTTCAAATTGACCTAATTCTTCATGCATTGCATTAACCCAACTATCATCTTGTAAGGCCACTTTTACATTCTTAGGTTCAATTAACGAAACATAGCACATATGAGTTACTTCTTCCCGAATTTGTTTTCAGGTTTTCATTTGGTCTGAAACACTACCAATCACCTGTTGAACCGGATGATTCAGTTTTACCCTTACTGATGGTTGTAAAACTGGGCTAGTAGTAACTTGAACATCAGATGTGGTGTCACTTGGTGCACTCTTTGGACTCAGACTTACCATAGAAGTTGGTGCTGGCTCACCTTCTTGAGCTTGGCCCTATGCTTCTCCTGGACTTTGCGGTTTAGTATCCAAGATTGGAGACTCACCAACTTCTTCCTCATATATAGCTGAAGTAGAAGAACCTGTGTCATCTATAACTACATTGATCGATTCCATTAAAGATAAAGTACACAGGTTATAGACACGAAATGCTCTACTTGTGGTTGAATATCCTAGAAAAATACCTTCATCACTTCGAGAGTCAAATTTGCCCAAAGGCTCTCTATCTTTGAAAATGTAACATTTGCTCCCAAAATTTTTGAAGTATTTTACATTAGGTTTCAACCCTTTCCACAATTCATATGGAGTTTGTAAAGTGTCAGGCCTTAAATACACATGATTCACAACAAAAGCAACGGTATTCAAGGCTTCAACCCAAAACTTTGAAGGAACTTTCTTGCTAAGGAGCATGACCCTAGCCATCTCTTGGACTACCTTATTTTTCCTCTCAACAACTCCATTTTGCTGTGGAGTAATGGGTGCTGAAAACTCATGCTTAATTCCATGCATATCACAAAAATCCGAAAACGAGCTATTTTCAAATTCACGACCATGATCAGTTCGGATTCTTATGATATGCTCAATAGAAACACCATATTCATTTTGGATTTTAAGGACTAATGACTGAAAAGCAGCAAACGTATCATATTTTTCTTTTAAAAAATTAACCCATGAAAAGCGAGTGTAATCATCAACAATTAAAAAAATGTATCTTTTACCTCCAATGCTTTCAGTACGAGTGGGTCCCATAAGATCCATATGAACAAGTTTAAGAGGACATTTGGTTGTTAAGTTGTTCACCTTTTTATGTAAGGCATGAGTTTGCTTCCCAAGTTGACATGGTCCACACACATAGTTCACATTCTTATCCGTTTTGGGTACTCCTCTCACTAGCTCTTTATTAGCTATCTTAGTTAGGTCTTTGAAATTCATGTGACCTAATCTTTGATGCCACAGGTCAAGATTACTTATGATGGCCGAGTAACAAGTGAGATCATTTGTAGTAACAATCCCATAGCAGTTATCAGATGTATGAACCCCATACATGACAATATTTCCATTTTTATCCAAAATTTCACATTTATTTTTTGAAAATAATACTTCATAGTGGGAATCACACATTTGACAGATGCTTAAAAGATTCGCTTTAAGGCCATCAACAAGTAAGGCATTTTGAGCTTAGGAAGACCAGCCACACTTATAGAGCCCTTACTAATGACTCTAAAAATGCCACCATCTCCAAAAGTAACATTTTCTCCTTCATATTTTTCAAGAGATGTGAAATAGGATTTGTCACCAAACATGTGATGAGAGCACCCACTATCAAGATACCACATGTGTGAGTCACGTGCTTTCAGTACAGTGTGAACAACAAAACAAGTTAAGTCACTATTTCTCACCCATATCTTTTTGGTCTTAACAAAAGTAGGACTGGTAGTCTTGGTCAACGTCTTAGCATTGTGAACACCATCATGAATCTTGGTGTTCCACTTAGACAGGTAAGATTGTCTCCTAACCCATGAAGTATTAGAATTTCTAATTTTTTGAGACACCTTACCAAATAACTCATAACAATAAGGGCGAATGTGGCCATACCTACCACAATGATGACAAACAAAAATAGGTTTTACCTACATTTTGTTGATCTTACCCCCTTTAGGTTGATGAAGAGAGGGATCATCCTGTTGAACCTTCAGCTTTCCCATTGCTTGAGTCTTGATGTCATGTGATGTTGAGGATTGTCCCTTTTGAACTATTGCATCACCTTAGCTTATCTCATTTTTGTCACAACTCATCTGTTGAGACCCGATGATGTCTTCGAGTGTCCTTGACCCTTTGTTGCACATATCAATTGTGGCTCTAGCATCTTTGAGTTCTTTCTCTTTCTGACCAGCCAACCTTTCCAATACAGCTTGTGACATCTCAAGGATTTCAATCTTCTCTTCATATGTGGCATAGATTTTTAGAAGTTCATTCCTTTCAGTCTCACAAGATAGAAGTTTTTCACAGAGGTCTTGCCTATCATTGGAGATCTTGATGACATCCTTTTTTGCTGATGTAATCTCCCCTTTTAGCTTGACATTCTCACTTTCATAAACTTTGAGCTTGAAAGTGAGTTTGTCATTAATCTTAGACAATTCAGAGATTCATTGTATAGCTTTTCATAAGCTTGTTGTAGGTCATCACGATCAATCTCATCATTGTCTTCGAGGTTTCATCATCTTCTTTTTGTTTCTCTTTTTCCTCAATCTCATCCAGTCGAGTAACTAAGGCATGAAAGTTGATGGATGGTTGTGAAGATGATTCACCTCTTTCATGGATTTGACTAAGCATGTCCCATGTATTTTTGGCCTTTGTGCAGTGAGCAATCCGTTGTTGTTTTTCTTCAGAAATTGCTTCACGAATGGTATTCAAAACTCTTTGATTGCTTGGATTGTCAAAACTTTCAACACCCTCTTCAATTGCTGGCCAGCCTTCAGGGTTATGAGCTCTAAGATACATCCCCATCTTGATTTTCCAGAATAAGTTACTCCCATCAATGGTAAGAGCACGGTGCAAACTCTGACCACGAGCAAACTCAACTAGCTTTGGAGGTGGTTGAGTGACGATAGACCAGAATGCCATGTAGGTACTATCTCCGTCTTCACCGGATTCGGTTTCTTCGAGTTTATGCTCTGACCTGCTTTCATCATCCCAAGTCACTATATAAACTTTCATCCAGTTCTTTTTCGATGGACATTCAAGTGTAATATGTCCAAACCCTTGGCATTCATAACACTTGACACCTTGCCCCTTCACTGTCTTCTTTTCAATTTTGGGAGCAATTTTTGATGGAAACGTTTTGAGTTTTTCATTACCCTTATCTTTTGAAATAGAGTCCTTGAAGTTAGGCTTCTTTTTCTTTAAAGTTTTTTTGAACTGTTTGGTAAACATAGCCGTCATTTCGGACTCTAGATCAAACTCAACCTTGGGGTTCTTAGCAATCTTATGAGCACTAATAAAAGCAACACTATCTTTTTGTTTTTTCTTAGAAACTTGGTGGGCTTCGTAAGTCTGCAAGTTTCTAACCAACTGATCAAGCTTGAGGTTCTCAATATCCTGAGCCTCCTCAATAGCTATCACTTTTGATTAGAACCTCTCGGATAATGACCTCAAAATTTTTCCAACAACCTTTGATTCAAGGATTTTTTCACCAAGTGTGAAACAGGAATTCACGATGTCACTAAGTTTAACATAAAAATCATCAAACGTCTCGTCATCATGCATAAAAAAAAGTTTCAAAAGAAGAGGTGAGACGTTGAAGTTTTGGTCTTTTAATAGCAGTAGTACCCTCGTGAATAGTTTCAAGAATGTCCCAAGCCTCTTTTGTTACCTCACACGTGCAAATACGATGAAACTCCTCAGTGTGACGGAGCAAAAGAGAAATTGAGAGCCTTACTGTTCCAACTCGAGTTTTGCTAATCAAATGCGTCTCATTTATCAAGCGGTTTGGGGATATCAACACCATCGATGGTGACAACAGGTTCACTTCACCCATAGATCACATAGTGCCAAACTTTCTCATCAATAGATTTTAAAAATGCCCTCATACGAGCTTTCCAATAAGAATAGTTTGTACCATCAAGTAATGGAGGTCTATGGGTCGAGTTATCTTTGTGAATTGAATCCATATCACAAATCACACTCCTATAGTTTTGATAAAAATAAAGAGTGACCTGCTCTAATACCAATTGAAAAACCTAAGTGATTCGTGATTCAGATCAGAATTAATTGCAACAATTCCCAAACAATTAAAACTAATAATCTATATCATCTAGCATATACAAAAGTGATTTAGATTGCTGCTTCAAAAACAATAAATCAACACAACCGAATTTTACGTGGAAAACACCACGATTGGAGCACCTCCAATTGTGATTAAAAAATCACGGGCGAAACGCCACTAATCAATCCACTATGAAAGAATATAAAATTACCAAACAAATTACTCAAACTCTGCCAATTTATCTTCAACAATCTGTATCTTTGTCACCGTCGCCTTCATCTTAGAATTGATCAGTTTGATGTTGAGTCCACAACATCCACGTCAAATCAATGACCACGCACAGCTTTGAACTCCTTCGAATACTCCACGCTTGAATCTCCGATTCCATTAAAGAAAAACACTCTTGTATTTGAATAATCAATCATCTCTTTGATGTATACTTGTCAAACCATGAGTTTAATACTCAATCAAACATCAGAGAAACTAGCAAAGTTGCTCCAGAAGAAAACCCTAATGCCCTCAAATAAGATTCGGAAGCCGTACCCTAAAACCTGACTGAAACACAGATTTATAGCAAATAAAGCCGCGATGGTAGCTCAAATGAAGGATCTCTCGCTTGAGCGATGAAACTAATACCCGTGAATTCCTTAAGTGCCTTCGCTCGAGGCAGGCTTCCTTCGCTCAAGTGCACAATTATCCTTCCAAGTATTTTTGCAAACAGTGAAACTATTGGGAGCAAGATTTCTTCGCTCGAGCCAGAGCAAGACAAAATACCAGGAACAGTTAAAACTTGATGTACCATGTTTGTTCGCGGAATTGACAAGACTAAGGGACCTAACATAATGGAAATTGTGAAGTTAATTATGCGAATTGGTCTTTATTATTCTAGAGGTTTTGTCCTTGGTCATCGGTAGAGGATGGTATAGTTGTTATTGAATAAAGTATGCATTTTACGCATCGTTGAATTAATTGTGTATTTGGCAAAATGTATCAATTCTTAAGTTGAATGAAAAAACGCATTGATATGGGTTCCTCTTCTCTTTGGATTTGTGCCCAGTAAAGTTTAACACTTTGAAATAGGTTCCTTTCCCTTCCAATTTGCACCCAATAAAATGTGAACAAGTTCCTCTCCCCTTTAACTCAAGGGCCGATAAAATTTGGCACTTTAAAATGGATTCCTCTCCCCTCTGATTGCGCCCAATAAAGTAGGTTGTAGTAGTTATGGCTTGATGAAACAGGATTATGTTGTGTGATAGTTTTTGTGTAGTTGCTGTCATACTTGTGTTATGATAAAAATGGGTGCACCATTGGCTTTCCGTGTCGTTGTGGGTGATCCATCTATGTCACGACCCAAACCCGCCCCTATGGGTTTAGTATTGTAACCAGCCAGTAATCCGTGATTACCAAAGGCCTGCTTAACAGTAAAAACAGTAATACAGAGTAAAGGGGCTGGCAGAAGCCAAAACAGTAAATAAAAGATGTCCAATGAGCTGTGACAGTCTGAATGCAAAAAGACTTTTTATAAACATGCCACATTGATAACCAAAACATATGTACATGTGATATATACACAAACAACCATGTCAGGGACCAAATCCCTAACTAAACTATACAGTCAAGTCTTAAACGTTTATTACAAGACAGGAACAAAAGGGTGAATCTGAACACCCCAAAACAGCCGTGGCTTGAATGCACTTGGAACCTCGAGATGAGGCACAATGGTTGGCTTTGACAAAACAAGAGCTAACCCGACGCTCCTAGCTTTGGTCCAGTGCTTGGACACCTACATATATATATATATATATATAAACAGTGAGCTAAAGCCCAGTGAACAACAAATGCGTAAAGGGGTTAAGAATGAACGTCCTTTCAGTAATTAAAACAGTCAATTGCATCGGTGAATCAGTCATTTAGAATCATAGTAGTCATATGTGGTACATTCCATAGCAAAACAGTATAGTAGGTCCTAACGGACTGAACAGTCAGTTGATGGCCATCATAATAGTAAGCAGTAGTAGTTCCAAACACTGAAACCGACAGAGATCTCTGTGACAGTAGCAGTAACAGTACAGTAACAGTAAATTGCTATGGATGCCACGAATACAGTTTACAAATAGGACAAACATTCATTCATTAAACCATAACGTTTCAGTAAGCAAAACAGTTGATCATTCGGAAAATAATCATAATTGAACATATCTTTACAACATTGTTACTCACAGAGCACTGGGCTATAGGCAAGCTAATGAGCGTCCTCGGATGCCAACCCTACATAGTAACAGAACGAACACACACTAAGTTACACGTTCGGGATAACAACTTAGCCCCTATCTTGACTTGGTGTGGTTCTATATCAATATCCTCATTAAGATGCCTTAAACTTGGCCTAGGAATGCCTAGGATGGAATGAGGATGCAAAAATGCACTTTAAAACACTTTTCAGAATTTTTCAGAAAACAGGGGTCTCGCTCGAGCGTGGCTTTCTACACTTGAGTGAGCTTTCCAAAACAGAGGGGTCGCTCGAGCGTGGACTTCCTCGCTCGAGCGGTCTGTAAAAATGCAAAAAGTGCTGGAAGTTGAAAATCTCCGCTCGACGCTCGCTCGATGCTCGCTTGAGCGTAGGACTCGTCGCTCGAGCATGCGTTGCATGCACCAAACATCTGAGAGCTTGCAATCTACGCTCGAGCCAGCATTCCTTCGCTCGAGCGGAGCTCTGAACAAAAGATGGTCGCTCGAGCGTGGAATCCTTCGCTCGAGCGTAGAAGCCAAAATCTGGAATTTCCAGATTTGCCTCCCAAGCTCAAACCAAGCATTCAACACGTCAAAACTCAACCTTTTGGGCCAATTTTCTAGAAAACACTTGAAAACTCATAGTACAACATATTTTGAAGATCAATTTTGTAAAATCAAGCCCAAAGGTAAGCCAATTGAACACAATTTCAAAGAAACTTGAAGAACAAAGCAAGAACATTACATGCAAGTGTTCTAATGAAAATCCAATGCTCCAAAACATAACCAAATGCAAGATTGAGCTCAAAACTATGGTGAATTCATGGACTACAACCAAAATGTGGACATGCATGTGGAAATTCATGAAGAATAACCCCAAAATCCAAGAATATGTACATGCATGCATGAATGGACTCTTAATTCAACACTTTAAACCAATTCTTGACTTAGATCACTAATTTTCCCATGAATCATGTAAGAACAACTTAAATTCACAACCAAGAAGGTGAATCCTTTATCTTAAGTCTTGAATTCCAAATGTGCTAGCTCAATTTTGTAATTAACCTTCAAATCTTCTAAGTTCAAGCAAGAATTCTAGATGAACTCAATTTTTCTCCCAATTCACTCTCCCCGCGGTTTTGTCTTCAAATGAGATGAGGAATGATATGTCTAAGTATATGAATTAAGCCTCAATATGCTAATGAAAGTGGCCCACTAAATGGTACAACATGTAAATACTTGAACTAATGTGATTTAACATTATTTAATCTAATTTAAACAATTTAGTCATTCCAAATCAAGTTTCAATTAAGTCTACCATAAAATCACATAAATCCTAATTAGCACATAACACCAATCAATTTCTGATTCGGCCGCCGATAAGGCCTTCAATTTACAATTCGAAATTAAAACACGAACAGATCATTTAATGGCAAACAGATAGAAATGCAATTAAAACAATATACTCATGTAATCAGTTTAGAATTTCAGTCCGATCAATTACTTATCATGCTTAATCATAGATTAGCACTAATCAGAGGTGAGGGTTGTCACAGTCTTCCCTCCTTAAAAAGAGTTTGGTCCTCCAAACTCGGATTACCTTCATTTTGGAAGAACACCGGATTCAGGGGAAACAATTCAGGATATCTCCTCATCATATCATCTTCTCTTTCCCAAGTGGCATAAATGTCACCGTGGTTTTGCCAGTCCACTTTCACTAACGGAATTTCTTTATTCCTCAACTTCTTGATTCGCCGGTTCACAATCTGAATAGGCCGTTTTTCATAAGTGTAGTCATCACTTAGCACTACACGGGTAGGCTCAATAACATGGAAGGGATCCCGAAGATAATCCCGAAACATTGAAATATGGAAGATATTATGCATATGCTTCATTTCAGGAAATGTCACATTACCCATATGTATATATGTGGGGCATTTATGATCATAGCTAGCTATGTGTTGCTATTGTTTAGGATTATTGTGATCTCTATTGGATCTTTATGTTCATCCCACGTTGTCAAATATTTTTTAGGTATAAAGTGAAAACTTGCACAAGACTTGAAGTCTTTTATTTGTTGGCCATTGGGATGTATAATTGTAGGCGGAATGCCAATGTAATGTAAAAGGGTTAATTCGTTTGTTATTTCATTTATCGGTATTTTGGTGGTGTAAGCCTACAGGCGAGTTTTGTTATTCACTATATGTATATGAGAGGGAATATTGTAAATTATTGATTTCTTTATTATTTCCATCTATTTATTACTATTGAAATGGACTCATTAAAGGATATGGTAATGTTACTTGATTAATAAAAGTTGGGGCGTTAACACGTAAGTTCTCACAAAAGTGTGTAACTTAAGTCACAAAAATATATAAGTAAATAGCATTTTATATGCCTTGCACACTCAAAAAGTTTCCTATATCGATTGATAGGGAAATTCTAATATACGCACCCTTTAAAAGGGTATACCATATGCACCCTTAGTTATATCATTTTCTTCTTTAGTTATGACCAATTTTATTCTTTAATTATGATATTATTTTAGTTATAACTCATGAAATCTTTAATTATGCCTCATGTTATATTTAGTTATGATATTTGTTTTTTAGTTATAATTCAAAAAATATAGAATTATACTATTTTATTCTTTAGTTGTAAGAGCATCCCCATCTCTTTCCCTAAATCATTTCCTTTCCTATTTTAGGGGGTTGGAGCTCCCTTATATCACGCCATCAGCTCCCTTATATGGTACCCTAAATAGGGAATCACTGTAGCTCCCTTATTTATTTTTTTTTCTTTTTTTTGCTTTGCTTTGTTTTGTTTTGTTTAGGGACTGCAGTACACATTTATAATTTTTATTTCTTTTAAATTTATTATTAAAAATAATATTTTAATAGAATAAAAAAATTGGGAGTTTGTTAATAGAATAAAAGAAAGAATAGGGAGTTTGTTGTGGGAAGTGGATGAAAAAATGATTTCTAAAATAAGGAATGAATTTTTTAATAATATTTTAGGATAAAATTTCGGTAATAGTAAGGATGCTCTAAGAACATCCCCATGAGCTCCCTTATATTTTACCCTAAAATATTATTAAAAAATTCGTTCTTTATTTTAGATATCACTTTTTTATCTACTTCTTTCAACAAACTCCCTATTATTTCCTATTCTTTTCCTAAAATATTCTTTCCATATTCTTTCACTTTTTCATCTTCTTCTTGTGGTGAGAAGACCCAGATTTTCCCTGCAACAAAAATAAGCCTCGTCATCCGAATCATCTAGGCTGTAAATGCGTTTTCTTTCAGACCTAACACGAAGTCACTCCACCAAATTACTCATTTTTTTTTTTTTGGTCATTATTATTGTTTCCTGCAACAGAAATAAAAATAGAGAGAGAGAGGAGAGATAGAGAGAGAATTCAGGTCTTTGTGAGAGTGAATTCCATGGACAAAAACTAGGGGCGGTCGACCGGCCAAATGTCCGGGAGGTCGACCGGCCGGATGTCCAGGTGGACGACCGATGAAGTAAGTTTTGCCTCATTTGGGACATTCGAGTGGACGACCACTGTCAGATATGAGGGAGCTACTCTACAAATAGGGAGTCACTGTAACAAATATTAATTTAAAATGACTTATAAAGAAGCTGATGTGATGATATCAAGAGCTCTAACCCCTTGAAATAGGTAAAAAAATGATTCAAAAAGTTTGCTGCAAATACTCTAAGGTACATATATCATAGTGTGCTTCCCTCATTGATAACAAATGAGTGACGCTTGAGATTACTAATTAGTGCTATCATTAATGATGTGGCAGTGAGTCTCACCCACTGCCACAATGTGTGCAGTGCCTTGTTTTTTTTTTTTTTTTAATTTTTCACCTCACTAATGATAAATTTAAAACTCATTATTTAAAACTCTAAATCATTTTTGATAACATATTTATTCTTTATATCTCTCAGACTGAAGTTATATTTCTAGCTGGGCAAGAAGTGACATAATTTTATTTTATTATTATTTTAATCATTTGGTCTTTGTAGTGTTTCCCCTTATAACATATTTATTTTATAGAATAATGTTAAGTAGTTCAAAATTTTGTGCCTCAAATCACTCAAAATGACGTTGTTTTGAGTGTAAAACGATATCATTTTAATAGATTTGAACCATTTGAACCACAAAATTTTGAACTACCAAATATTTTCGTATTCTTTATATCTATCAGACTAAAGTTATATTTCTAGCCGGGCAAGAAGTGACATAATTTATTTTATTATTATTTTAATCATTTGTTCTTTGTAGTGGGTAACTTATGCACCAAGGATCCTCTAGAGTTTTTTTTTCTAAAATTTTCTAAAATGGTGTATTGTGTAGTTAAGATTTAATGCTAAAAAATTGATGTGACTTGTCATTAAATCTCAACCACACAATGCACCACTCTAGGAAATTTTAGAGAAAAAAAACTCTAGAGGATCCTTGCTCTAACTTATGTAGTAGGTTCCGTTTAAAAATTAATTATTTTAGTTAGTATTTTAATTTTGAATAAATTATAAATATATCTTTTAAGATTGACTTAAAATATAAATTAATTCTTGTAGTTCAAAAAATTATAAATACTTTCTAATTAGAATTTTTTATTTAACAGAATTAATTAAAAAAGTAAAAATTTTAACTGTTCACCTATACAATAATAAAATTATTTGAATTATTAATTGAAATAAAAATTTAATATTATTAAAAATTGTTAATTAACTTAATGATTTATTAATAAAATGACATATTTGTTATGAAATTAGAAACCACATAAGATAATTTGTAATTTAAGTAAACCTTAAAAGGTGTGTTTGTAATTTACCTATTATTTTTTTATGAAAAGACGTAAGAAAAAAAATAATTTAATAATTTGTAGTAGCTTTTAAATTTTTTGACTAAAACTTCAAGGGTGTGTT
The DNA here is from genome assembly GCA_030407325.1 of Camellia japonica. Lineage (NCBI taxonomy): Eukaryota > Viridiplantae > Streptophyta > Magnoliopsida > Ericales > Theaceae > Camellia > Camellia japonica. The sequence continues at coordinate 79,525,280 of JAPPVO010000059.1, read as the reverse complement.
TGGTTTATGTTTTGAGATAAATTTTTAAAAAAAATTTGGGAGGCGAGTTTAGAAATTTTTTTAATTTATTTGGTTGTATATTTTGAAAATAGTTTTGGAGTTTGAGAGTTTGAGATGATTTGATATTTTGTTATAATTTAATAGATGTGTGTGAAAGAAAAAATGATTGAGAAAAAGAGAAGAGTGAAAAAAAGTGATTGATTGATGTGTAGGAAAAAAAATGATTTTGAAAAAAAAATTAAAAAAAATTTGAACTAAATACAATTTAAAAAAATTTTCTCAAAAATTATATCTTAAAATACAAACCAAACAAGCTCCAGGCCTCGAATCAGGCTGTAATATTAAAATCACTTTAAAAATAATTTTATGGTCTACGATGATGTTACATGTACAAGGGATGTGACTTTTGATGACAAAGAAATCGATTAATATATGTTGATAAGCTCTAAAATATGGGAAATTATTTAATAATTTTGAAGTATTGTTACCCATCATATATCTTATGTTACTTGTCTTGTTGTCTCTTAGTAAGGGAAAAAAAAATACTAATATTATTTTGAGAAAATTACAAATCAGGTGAACTTTTCAAAAACAATTACAAATACATAGAAAAATTTATAATTTTGATAATCAAAATTTATAAACGTTAACATATATCTAAAATTCTTTTTTCATCTTTCAACTGATATTTTCCTCTATTATTTTAGTGAATAAAATATAAGTTGACACACCACCTCAGTTTATTCTTTGAACGAGCTATAACTTTTCCACAAACACACATATCCAATATTTTATAATTATATTTGTCTTATCTCATGTTTTCTTCCATTTTATTAGTATTTTTTATACATTACCCTCTTATCAACTCATTTAGGAGATTATGGGATATTCCCAATATATATATATATATACTAGCATATGCCTGTGCCTGAAGACACGGTGTAAATAATGTTAGGATAGTTCATATACTGGATAATTAAAATCTTCATAGGCCAGAGAAGAATTAAAAAAAAACCCTAAAACTCTGAAAGAGAGAGATGAATTTTACCTTGCGATCAGAAAATACCGAAGAAGAAGAGGCCTGGAGAACAGAGAGATAAAAGAACATTTAATCAGTTCAATTTACAATTGAAAGCAATTGAAATCAGAAAATGAAAATTGGAATTGAAAATCTATATAAAGATACATACTCCACAAATCTACAACTCACCCAATTCAACATTTATTTTCCTGTATCTGTTTAACATTTCTGGGTATTGTTCAAATCAGTTTTTCTGTCTCTATAATCACTTCTTTTTGGTTTGATATTTCTTATTTGAATTGGGTTTGGTTTCGTTTTTCTTTGTTCACCCGTAAAGATTATAATTTTCTTTCTTGGGTATAATTCTGTGATGTTTTAGGTAGGGTTTTAGATACATTCTGTTTATTCTCTTTGTTCTCTGTCATTCTTTATATGAATTCTTTATATATATCTGTGATTGGTTTTAGATATATTCTGTTTATTCTCTTTGTTCTCTGTCATTCCATCCCTGTTATCAACATTTGTTGATCAACATTTTGTAAGTGGGTATATATATCTGTGATTGATCAAAACACAGATATATATATATATATATATATGTTTCCCATGATTATAGTATTATGGCTTACTTGTGAAAGCACATTTGCAAAGACAGGACAATCCTCTTTCCATAAGACCAATGAAAAATAAATAAATAAATAAATAAATCCAGAAAACAAAAAATCATCTTTCCATAAGACCAATGAAAAATAAATAAATAAATAAATCCAGAAAACAAAAAATTGATATAAGAAAAATATTCAATTACTAAGAACAGTGGATGGTAATGCAATTTTCTGTATGAGTAGAATTTTGCTATATGAAAGATCCTTTGTTTTACCTCACAACAGTGGATGGTAATGCAATTTTCTGTATGAGTAGAATTTTGCTATATATAAGACTACAGCCCTAAGTTGAACCACAATGGAAATAAGACTACAGCTATATATACCCACTTCGTAATCACTATTTTTTATGTTCATAGTTCATAATACTTCATGAAATATAAGATGCAAGTAATCATTGGTTAGACAGTAAATTATTTACCCCCAATTGCTACTTATGAACATTGGTTGCTGGAGGAGTTTACACTGTAGTATTGTGACACATATAGGCTATTATTATTCTCAATTAAGTAATTGAGCCCTAAAGTGCAATTGCAATTATTAAGTAAAGTTAATTGGAATTAATTGGTTGTCTTTATCCTTATTAAGAGACAGGGGTGAAAGAATCCAACTGGAGCTAGAATTTGGGGAAGCCTAAGAGGTCCCAATCCAAAACATAGAAGGATTTGGATACATTAAGAGGTTCGAGAAAGTCTCTAAACTAAAAGGATCCCACAATCCTCTGGCCATACAACATCCCAGAGGACATTGGATTGAAGGCTTCAAGGCATTCAAAATGAAAGATTCTTTAATAATTCATCAAGAATTAATGATGCTTCATCAAGATTCAAGTGTGCTCTTGAAGAAAAGCACTCAGCTCAAGAAGCATTCAAATTTTAAGCTCTACAAGGGGATAATCTCTTTGTATCATCTTTACATACATCAAAGGTAAGTTTTTAATTAATTTATGGGCTGGAACAATTTAAAGTTCTAAAATTTTTTAAAACATATGTTTCCACTTGGAATTAGATTTGAATAGATAGTTGTAAGCTTTATAGACTACAATACGAAATAGTAATCAATAATATGAACCTAGATAACATATTTAGATAACATATTTACTAACCCGCAGCTCCAAGCATCTCCTGCAGAATAAAAATAAAAACATTATTAGTGATCAGAGACGTATGAGCTTTAGAACATGGGAGTGAACATTAATGCATCTGTCACCTTAGTCATACAGTCATTAACACTGAATGATCTTGCGCAACCTGACTTCAGCACCACTTGCAACTACATCATTATCAGGAAAAAAAAAAAAAATGATTCCCCCAATAGCAGAGTATATGAATGAACCAGTAAGTTCTGATCAAATCATCAAAACACCATAAAAAATAAAGATAGGTAGATAATCAAGTCAGAAAATCAGAAAATAAATCATCAAAACGCCATAATGAATGAACCAGAGTATATGAATTGGAAGCAAGAACAGGGAGATAATCAGAAAATACCGACAGAGGGAAAATCTGAAAATAAATCGTTCTGTTTTCTTTTTTCTCTGCAAGCCTTTGAAGCCAAAATCTGAAATTTCAAGTCAAAATTAATTTCAGAACATGAGACCAAAGATGAGCAAGCAAACGATTTTTTTTTCTTGCATTGCCGAAGAAATAGCCAACATAAACCCAATCAGATTGTCTTTGGAGAAACCCATTATTGATTCTCTCTCTCTCTCTCTCCCCCTCCCTCTCTCTATCGTCCCTCTTTCCTTCTCCTCTTCATCGAAATATTCCAAAAATAATTGTTATCTGATGACTTGCGCATCTAACCCTAATTGGCCAGAGATTATATACCATTAATTTCAGAACATGAGACCAAAGATGAGCAAGCAAACGATTTTTTTTTCTTGCATTGCCGAAGAATATTAGTTTCAAATCTTCCTATATAAATTTTTGAAAGGGAGAGAGTTTTAGAAGTAAACCCAAATTGACTACCAGAGTGATCTTAATACAATCTCTGCCAATTTATTTTTCTAGGTTTTCTTTCTCAAAACCCCCAAAAAGAGAATTTTACCTTGCGATCAGAGGAAGTCGGAAACTCCAAGGCGAATCTGTGGTTGAAGGCGAATCTGTGCGTTCTGCTTTCTCTGCAAGCCTTTGAAGCCGAAATCTGAATTAATTTCTATATGTTTTGTTTACACTATGATCATGCCGAACCACCAGAGAGGCTCCAGAAGGTACGAATAGCCACCAACACCTAATTAAAATCAAATCAAAGACAAACCCATTTGAGAAAATCCAAAACCCAAAAAAGGAAAATCCATAAATTCAGAGAACATCAAAAGAAAATGAGATCAAAAAAAAAAAAATCACCAGCTCTGACACCAGAAACAGCAGCAGCTTTTCTGAGGCCTTTCTTCTTGATAATGAAGCTCGCTCCTATAAACACACTTGAAGAAATCCTGTGGAGAGAGAGAGAGAGATAAAGAGGGATGGAGGGGAGACGTGATTTGGCTAGAGATCAGAGAGATAAAGATAGAAGGGTGGGAGAGACGTGGGTAAGGAGGAATCCGGATCCTCGGTCGCCTTTACCTGCAGCACTTTCCTGTAACGCCCCAAAACGACATCGTTTTGGGGCAACTTTTCAAGAAAAAAAAACAAAAACAAAAAAACAAACAGAGCAGAACTCAGACCCATCTGTCTCTACTTTTACATGCTCTGTTTCTTCCAGAACTAGAGTATGAACTCTCTCACTCTCTCCATCTTCTTCTTGTTCCTTTCCATCATCTCACTTTCAGGAAAAAAAAAAGAAAAAGAAAAAGAAGAACAAAACTCAAAAAGGGGGGAAGAACCCATTAATGGCGTCGAACACAGAAGGAAAATTTTTGAATGTGTTAATCAATGGACATGTGAAGACAAAGAACTGTACAAGAACATCAGACTCATGAGATGCATTGGACAAAGGAATAGTAACATCTAGATCATAAAAAGATTGTTTATAAAACAAAACATTTAAATCCAGAAATAAATTGTTTTCAATGGAACAATGATCAACCCAGATGAGAAATGTTTCTGATGACTCAAATAAAGAAAAATAAAGATCCTATGGAGCTTGCATGAATTCAAGATAATATCAGAACTATTCACAGTAGTTGTAAATCCGAAAAACCCCAACCACCAACCAGAAACAGAATCAATTAATTTCAAAATCAAGTGCATAAAAGTAAAGTGATGAACAGTCTCCACACACAAAAGTCGCAAATGCAGACAAAAATTTCTGAAGATCATCTTGAATCTTGATCATATATATAGTTGCATTTGGACTTGATTTTTTTTATAAAACCCCAAATCCCAAATGAGAAAACCCCTTGATCTTGATCATCTCTCTGTATACATATATAAATACATATTCAGAGATAGATATTATCAACCTTCACTGATAGATAACATCAGATGATCAAGATTTCAGAGAAGATACCCAGATGGGGAAAACTCCATGGATGCACATAAAAAGATGAACAAGAAAAGGAAGAGTGAGAAAACTAAGCTTGATATATACCAAATCTTACTCTCTGTTCCCAGAAAACCCAAGAAAAGAACTTGATGATGAATGCATATCATAGGGTTCAGTAGGAATAAGGAATGAAATCTTGGAGAGAGCGAGAGAGCGAGAGAGAGAGAGCGATGGGAATGCCCACCTGGTTTTCTCCTCTGAAAACTTCACAGAGCTGATCGAGAGAAGGATACCCAAATGCAGTAAACAATATAGATGTCTAGACAAGACAAGACCCACCTCTCTCTCTCTCTGTCTCTCTCTCTCTGTGTGCAGTGTGAATGTGTGTGTAAAACTCGTTCAGTACTCGTTTCACCTCAAAAATTTTCCTCTTGTGTTCGACGCCATTAATGGGTTCTTCCCCCCTTTCTGAGTTTTGTTCTTCTTTTTTTTTTTTTTCTGAAAGTGAGATGATGGAAAGGAACAAGAAGAAGATGGAGAGAGTGAGAGAGTTCATACTCTGGTTCTGGAAGAAACAGAGCATGTAAAAGTAGAGACAGATGGGTCTGAGTTCTGCTCTGTTTTTTTTTTTTTTTTTTCCTTGAAAAGTTGCCCCAAAACAACGTCGTTTTGGGGCGTTACAGGAAAGTGCTACAGGTAAAGGCGGCCGAGGATCCGGATTCGGGTAAGGAGGAGGCATAATGTTTGGGCGGGAAGATATATATTTAGGATTGATATAAAATTAAGGGGTCATCTCAGCCATCTATCTAAATAAGTGAATGAATTATGACCCTTGAAATGTCCTAGTAGGACAATTGTGTCTACCATATTTTCAAAAACCGTTCTGATTTATTATATAGATATATTATGATTAATGATTTATCTATTGAATTTGTTTAGTTTGAATTGTTTTAGTGACACTTATTAACAGATGCCACTAAACTTTAGTAGCAATAGTATTTTTTTTAAAAATGTCATTAAACTAAATAGGTGCAAGTTACTTTTTATAACATTTTGAGAAATACCACTAAACCATAAACTTTCCAAGCTATCTAATGACATTTTTTGAAAAAACAAAAAATGCCGATATACTTCCAAAATTTTTAAAATTCACAAAATAAATATAAACAAATAAATTGAACTCAATATAACATGTTTTTTAACTGCACTTGCTATATGTACAAAATTGATCAACGACTTTATATGAATTAATTGAATAAATAAAATTTCAAACTACTCTCTTATATAATGATAAAGTTACTTCAATTTTTACTTGAAATAAATTTATGACATTATCAAAAAGTATTAATGAACTTGATAATTTATTAATAAAATGGATCATTTATTATGAAATTGGAAACTCCAAGGGACGTGATTTGGTCTTTGTTTCATTTTAATCCCTTTAGTTTCAATTGACTCGATTTTGACTCTGAATTTATGAATTTATCTCAATTTATTCAATTGCTTATAATTTTTAGGTAAATTACATCAATATTCCTTACATTTTGTTGTTCCCTAATTTCAATTGACTCAATTTTGAACCTTAGCTTTAGATTTTACGTCAATTTACTCCAATTGTTAACATCTTTAGGATTTTTGATAGAAAATTTTCACTGAATTAACTATAGTCACTGAATTAACCAAATTTATGATTTTGCTTATAAAATGATGACACATATTGCATTGGCCATGAAAAAATGCTATCAATTGGACCAATTTGAAACAAAAAAAAAAAAATTCAAGGTCAAAATCGATTCAATTGAAATTATAGGAGGAAAAAATTACACTAGCCAAAATAGAGGGACTAACAATGTAATTTGCCCTATTTGTTAGCACTTTTTAAAGAAAAATGTGCATATGTCATTTTTTTTTATAGGCAAAATTATAAATTTGCTCAATTTAGTGAGTTAATCTCAACCAATTTAGTAATTATTTTTTGTCAAAAACACTAACGGTATTATCAATTGAACGAAATTGATACAAAATTTGAATTAAAATTAAAAATTAATCTAATTAAGAGTGCAAGTACCAAAATTATTATTTATTATTTTTATTTAAAATGTGAACAAACTTTTTTAAAAATAAATAAATAAATAAATTTTTGATACTCCAATTCATCACCTCATTACCAATTCTCCATATATATATATATATATATATTACAAAAACAGAGGAAATAAGACGTACGGGAACACAAAGGGAAAAAACCAGTAAACTACACTAAATGACTTAGAGCAGTTGCGAGACAAAATTGATTTTGGTGAAGCAATCCAATCCACGAATCCAACAAATTTGAGTTCGTTAACCCAATCCACAAGTCCAATAAATCTAAAATTGGTGAAGCAAAATCAATTTTTGCAGGACAAAGAGGCGAAAGCGAAATAATGAAGTAAGGGTTTATCATTTTTCATCTTTCAGACCTAGGGGTGGAGCCAGAAAATTAAATTAGATAAGACACTTATTAATTACAATAATTTTTACAAAAATATTTCACGTAAGTTTTTACGATTGATTTCAATAAAACATCAAAAAAAATAAAATAATAATTAGTGTGTTTGGTTTCAGTTTTCTGAATTCAGTTTTTTGATAATTGAGTTTTTTTTTCGTTTTTTTTTTTTTTGTTTTTAGTGAATATTTTTTGAATTTTAAGTAATTTTTTTACTTTTTTAGATACACCTTACTTAGATGTATCTAAATAGTAAAATATTTGTAAAAAAATATTTTTAAAAATTAATAAATACAAAAAATATATTGAATTTGTTTTTTTATTTTTATTTTTTATTTTTTTGGTATTTAATGTATTTTACAAATATTTTTTTTTACAAATATTATACTTTTTAAGTGTATTTATGTTAGGTGTGTCTAAAAATTTTAAAAAAAAAATTTGCTTAAAATATTAAAAAAATTCATACAAAACATTAAAATACGCAAAATAAAAAAGTAAATTTTCTGAAAACTGGAAACAAACAAGCTGAATGTTATTTGTAACTAGTGTATTATGGACAATACCAAAAAAAATATGGATATAAGCCTTAAAATAAATTATATAATGACATTATTTTTTGATACAAAATTTGATTAAAAATTCAATATAATGGTAATATCATGTCATCATTGATATGTGATATCACCCACTAATGGTAAATAAACGCATAAAGAATGAACCTCACATGTCAAATGTAACTAACAATCTAATAAATTTCATATCTTTATAGTGAGATTACTTATACTTGCATATCACTAATAATGACATCGCCGTTACATTCAAAACTTTTCATAGCTAATATGGTTTATTTATAATAGTCTCTTCATTTTCAATCAAAACAACCATTATTATTTTCATAATTTTTAAAATGTCATTGACATTTCACTATAATAATATTTTTGTAATTTTTTATGTAAAATATTTTTTTTATGTTTGTCAAAAAAAAAAAAAATTCCCGAAATCCAGGAGGGACACGTGACCCCCCTGGTCACATGCTCCCTCCGCCACTGTTCACACCATTCTTATCTAACATCTACACCACAAATTTGCAGTTTTTTCATCTTCTACAATCTACTGAGTTCATTAGGTATTCTTTCTCACTCTCACACACACAAAACACACACAATACCTCTGTCTTTCTCTCTTATTTATGATCTTCTTGTTTTAGATATAAAACTTGATACAATCTAAAAATCTAATCTTTTAATCCATGAATTTATTAATTTTCATCTTTTTTAATGTCAAGGGTTAATTGTGATTTACTGCTATTGTAATTATATTGTGATTTTATATAATGCCATGCTAGTGTTTGTTTAAATGTCTCAGTGAGATCTTGCAATTTTTTTTATTTTTATTTATTTATTTTTATTTTTATTTTTTTGTATCCTGTTGTGAGGAGGAAAAAAAAAACCTTTTGTTTTGATTTTATATTAGATATTTGCTCAATGTTCATGTGGCTGTTGATGATTTTTTTTTTTTTTTAAATGTTTTTTTTGGGTGTCTTTGGATAATAATTTGGTGATATGGGTAGATAAATTCTATTTTTCCAAGTTGGTTATGTGATCCAATGTTTGGGGTACCATGCTATGCATAAAATTTACTGTCTTATTGTTTGCCTTTTTGTTTTGTTTTGTGTGTGTGTGTGTTTGAAAATTCATGCCATAGATGCTTTGGCTTTTAATTATAAAATGAGTATTATGGTGTTCTCTATTCCTTTTTTTTTTGGCAGCTTTCTTCTGTTACTGAGGAAAGAGATCAATTAAAAAATGTCATTGACGAATTGAAGAAGCACAAGAATGTTGAAGCAAAGGGTGATATAGTGAATGGAGCTCTTTTTCAGGTTGTGCAACTCCATTTTTATTTTACTTGATTTTCAAGTACTTTTTCACTCCATTTTTATTTTACTTGATTTTCAAGTACTTTTTCCCTGATAGTCTTTGTTTTGTTACTTGATTTATAAGGATAGGAGCTTGAATCATGTCTTGCCAAAAAGGAATACTGTCTCAAGGAATTGGAAAGTAATTTATGTGAACAAAAAGAATCAATACGCGTCAGCACAATGAAATAAAGTTGCTTACTGAGAGATGAAATAATGAAGCAAGAAGAATAAAGTCATTAGAGAGGGAGGGTGATCGTCTTTGTTCTGAAATTTCTCTATTGGAATCCAAGGTTTGTTTACCAACGATAAATCTATTTTGACATACTACTGGTTTTTGGTCTTTCTAACTCTTTTGTAATATAGTAGTTGTGTTGGCCAAGTTTGGCATAATCTATATAATACAAAAGGTCAAAAAGTCACTATCTTATTTAAGTCACATCATCTTATTTAAATCACATCACCTCTCTAACACATCACATCAAACCCAACCCAAACCCGACCCATATAAGCCAATAAGTCAAAAAGTGTACTTTTTTAGAACATCCCAAACCAACCCTAAATATTTTAGATTCACTAGAGGTTTACTTGCCAAGTTTGGTTTCTTCCAAGGACATTGTCAGGTGAGGGTTTTGGAAAATGTGATCCAGTCATTATATTTCTCATTTGTCATAATATTATGTAGCTTTTTTTTTTTAAAGGAAAAATTATAGATATTGTCATGATCCAAACCCGCTCCTAAGAGTTTGGCATCGTAATCGGTCAGTAATCCGTAATTACCAAAGGCCTAACTGTATAAATCAAACAAACAGGGCTAGCAAAAGCTAAGATACAAGAAAGTAAAGCATCTAACGAGCTGTGAACTAACATGAGACAAAATGCATTACTATAGATATATAGGTATATACACATATGTACATCAAGGTAGCACAAGTTTATCAAAATACAACTAAAAGAGGGGGGGAACATTCCCATCAACCATGAATATAATACCAACGGCAACTAACCATAGCATGTGAGTGATTTCAAAAAGGTGCTCACTAGACCACCTACGTGCTTTAATAGATAGGAACCTCGCCGTGAGGCACAAAAGGTAGCTTGACCAAAACGGAGGCGAGATCGCTGTCACTACGTCCCCTCCTGAATTGGATCACCTACATATATATATATATATATGAAAACGTGAGCTAAAGCCCAATGAATAACAACTGTGTAAAGGGCTTTGAATAATGATCATGATGTAAGACAAATCACAAATTGAACAGATTCTTATCTTATACAAAAAGCATAAAAGTACACGTGGTACATCCCATAGCAAGCTAATACAGGCGATCTAGAAGACCGAACAGGCAGTCATAAAGACCAGTACGTAGATATGATGGCCATCAACATACTAAACAAAAGTTCCAAGCATTGGAACTGACAGATATCTCTGTAATCATATAAACAGGTACTAAGGATGCCACAATATATAGTGTAAGAAAAATAGTATCATTATTCATAACATAAGAAAAAGCACGTCAGAATAGAGTATAATATAAAGCAGGAAGGAGATACGTTAAGTTAAACATATCTTTACAACATTGTTACTCACAATTGGCTCCGTAATGCACGCGACTGGAACGTGGCGTTTGACTTACATAGACAGATATAAGCGTAGCACACTTAATTCGTTATACAATCAACTAATTATTTTCATTATTCAGGACTTGGTCTTTTACTCTCTTTCAATGCCCGTGCAATGCAAATGTACATCAAATATGGATGCAAATCACGCTAACGGAGGCCCGGGAGTGGGGTAAACGAAGCAGAAAAATAAAACCGAGGCTGCCAAACAGCCGCACGTGCAGAGCTTCTTGGCCGCACGTGCGGGACTCTCACCACATGTGCGCCAGCAAGTGCAATTTATGCAGAATGCTCCAAACATTTCCCCTGTTCTCCGCACGTGCGGCCTACCCGCCGCACGTGCGGTCACCCTTGCCGTACGTGCAATTCTGGGTGTCCAAAATCGGAAATTCTACTATGTTTTTGTGAGCTTCCCTCTTCAAGACTCAAACTCAATTTGACCAAATCAAAGCCCAAAAGTTATCAAACATGGTGTATAGACAAATACCAAGTTTAAACCAAGAATATAACTTTAAATTCAAACCCAAGTCCTACAATCACATGAACAACTTTAAAGTTGAGAAAAAAAAACAAAACCTATACATATGGGAATTCTATGTTTCAACAAAACCATGGAAATCTAACTTAAAATCATGCAAGACCAAGTAGGTGTGCTTTATTCATGCCAAGATTTGGAGAATTCCTCTTATTAGGGTTTGTAACACAACTTACACTACCCAATCCCTCATCCTCTCCTTAAATTCCATGAGTTCAAGATGAAAATTATTCTCATGCAAGAAATTAGGAAGAATTCTTACCTCAATGAGTTAATTTAGTGAAGTTGCTTCAAGTTCTCCTCTTCTCCCTTTCTTTCTCTTATTCTCTCCTTGTTCTCCAGAATACTCTCTCTCTCTCTCTCCCTCTTAGATTATACCCCTCTCTCTCTTATTTGAGTTCATCATAGGTTTAAAAATTATCTAATTTTACTTAACGTGAATTAATGAAATTAGAACCACATCACTTGAATTAATTATCCAATTAATTAAAACTGGCACATAAGTTAGCTAAACCTTACTTTAAGGGGAATTAGGCTCTACCCACCTGGTCCATTAGTTAATTGACAACCTTACTATTTAACAAATCAGACAAGTCCTTTTCACATTTTAACGTATCTGTCAAACAAAACATGGTGCACATAACATATAAATAAACATAAAATGCACGTATAAATACATAATTAAGATGAACCATAAAATTAACGACTAATTAAGAGGCGGGTGTTATAGTCTCTCCTCCTTAGGACGTTTGGTCCTTCATACTCAAGTACATTCTTCAGTGAAGAGTGCAGGGTCTAACGGGAAAAGTTCAAGGTATTTCTCTTGCATATCTACTTCTCTTTCCCAAGTTGCATACAAGCCACTGTGGTTCTGCCAGTCCACCTTTACTAACAAAATTTCTTTATTTCTCAACTTCCTAATACGGCGGCTAACAATCCGAATGGGCCGTTCTATATAGGTATAGTCATCCCTCACAAGTATCTGAGTAGGTTCAATAACTTGTTGAGGATCTAAAAGGGATTCTCTTAACATGGAAATGTGGAAAACATTATGTGTGTGTTCCATGTCCAGAGGTAGAACTACCCAGTACGCCATTAGATTCAGTTTCTCAATGATCTCATACAGTCCAACATATTGAGGTGCTAGCTTATTTTTGGCTCCAAAACGAGTGTGTTCCTTAATTGGCATAACTTTGATAAAGACATGGTTGCCTACTTCATATTCTCTTTCCCGTCTATGCACATCAGCATAGCTTTTCTGTCAGCTGTGTGCTGTTTTCAACCGTTGTTGGATCAACTTTACTTTCTTAGTGGTCTCTTGCACAAGTTCGGGTCCTAATAACGGTCTATCTCCAACTTCAGCCCAACAAATTGGCGACAGACATTTCCTGCCATAAAGAGCCTCGTATGGTGCCATGCCAAGACTCAAGTGATAATTATTGTTGTATGCAAATTCAACCAAAAGCAAATGTGTCTCAATTTCTTTGAAAATCTAGTACACACTTACGTAGCATGTCCTCTAGCGTATGGATTGTCCTTTCTGATTAGCCATCTATTTGCGGATGGTATGCACTGTTCAACCTCAATTTAGTTCCCATTGCCTTTTGCAGACTTTGCCAAAATCTCGAAGTGAACTTCGAATCTCTATCAGATACAATCGATACAGGGACTCTCTACAATTTCACAATTTCATTCATATATAGAGTAGCCAATTTATCCACATTATATGCCGTTTTAACAGGTAAGAAATGGGCAGATTTTGTCAATTGGTCTATAATTACGCAAATAGAATCCATACCTCTACTGGAGCGAGGCAATCCGACCACGAAATCCATTGTGATATGTTCACATTTCCACTCCAGTATTGGTAATGGCTGAAGTAATCCTGCGGATCGTTGATGTTCTGCCTTAACTTGCTGACATTGCAAATATCTGGGCATAAACTCCGCGATTTCCTTTTTCATTCCTGGCCATCAAAAATTCTTCTTTAGGTCTTGATACATTTTTGTGTTTCCTGGATGGATGGAGAATTTGGAACTGTGGGCTTCTTGGAGGATTCGTTTCTTCAATTCACCGTCGTTTAGTATACATAACCGTCCCTGAAACTTGAGTATGTCATTCTCAAAACTGAACCCCGGTCTAGGTTTGGAATCCTGCTCATCCACTATTTTCTTTAGGAATTCATCCTACAATTGTCTTTCTTTGATCTTTTCAAATATTACCGGTTCATACGATACTGTTTTTTGCTTGGTAAGTAGACAAGCTAAGTTTCTCATTGATTTCCGACTAAGAGCATCAACCATCGTGTTAGCTCTTCTAGGATGGTACATAATTTGCAGATCATAATCTTTAATTAGCTCCAGCCATCTACGCTGTCTCATGTTTAGCTCTTTCTAGGTAAAGAAATATTTAAGACTTTTGTGATCCGTATACACCTCACATGTCGCCCCATACAGGTAGTGGCGCCAAATTTTTAATGTAAAAATTACTACAGCTAATTCCAGATCGTGAGTTGGGTTACTCTTCTCATGTAGTCTTAGCTGATGAGAAGCATAAGCAATTATCTTTCCATTTTGCATCAACACGCACCACAAGCCTTCACTGTAAATAGTAAAGCCATCCGTGCCAGAGGGTAAAGTGAGAATCGGTGCTGTCACAAGTCTTGTCTTCAATTCGTGAAAAGTTGTCTCTCTTTGGTCAGTCCATTCAAATGGTACCCCTTTTGTGTCAATTAAGTAAGTGGCAAGGCAATTTTTGAGAAGTCTTTCACAAATCTGCGATAGTATCCAGCCAGGCCTAAGAAACTGCGGACTTCTGTCACATTCATTGGTCTTGGCCAATTTACAACAGCCTCTATCTTCTGTGGATCAATAGAGATACCATCTTTCGTCATCACATGTCCTAGAAACATCACGCTATCTAACCAGAACTCACATTTTGACAATTTAGCATACACCCTTAATGTTTGAAAAGTAAGTCTTAAGTGGCATTCATGTTCGTCCTTGCTTTTGGAGTAAATCAAGATGTCATCAATGAAAACCACAATGAATTCATCAAGGAACGACTTAAAAACTCTGTTCATTAAATCCATAAAAACAGCTGGTGCATTTGTAACTCCGAAACGCATAACAAGGAACTCATAATAGCCGTATCTGGTTCGAAAAACAGTTTTCTCCACATCTTCATCTTTAACTTTTAACTGATGATATCCAGACTGCAAGTCAATTTTTGAAAATACCAGTGCTTCTTATAGTTGGTCAAACATATCGTCAATGCGTGGTAACGGGTACTTGTTCTTTATTGTCACCTTGTTTAACTCCCGATAATCAATGCACAGCCTTAGGGTTCCATCATTCTTTTTAACAAATAACACTAGAGCACCTCACGGAGATGTACTAGGCCTGATAAATTTCTTGTTTAGCGATTCTTGTAATTGAGTTTTCAATTTTTCAACTCGGTAGTTGACATCCGGTATGGGGTCTTAGAAATTGGTTGGGTACCTGGTACTACCTCAATAGTAAACTCGATCTCTCTATCAACTAACTGCCCCAGCAAATCATTTGGAAACACATCTAAAAATTCTCTCACCACAGAAATGTTATCCACTTTAGGTTTAGCAGTAGTTGGCACCATTAGCACTGAACATAGAAATCCCTTACAACCCTTGTTAATCAATCTATTCGCTTTCATGGAGGAAATCAAATATGGAAAAGATATGACACCATCCCCGTTAAATGTAAATTCAGGCACTTCAGGAAAACGAAACACAACTTGTTTAGTCACACAGTCAATAGTAGCACAATACCTCAATAACCAATCCATTCCCAGAATTACATCAAAATGCATGATATTTAAAGGCAATAGATCAACATATAAAGTCATATCCCCAACATTAACATCACATGTAGGATACACATACACGCAAGTCATAGACTCTCCAGGTAGAGAAGATACAGCTAACAAATGAGGCATTGGTTCCAATTTTTGAGTTAATTTTGAAGCAAATGCATAGGACACGAAGGAGTGTGTAGACCCCGAATCAACCAAAACATATGCATCCTGAGAACAGATAGAAAGAATACCTGACACAACCGTCTCTATCGTCTACACATCACCCGGTACTAACGCAAAAACTCATCCTTGCTTTAAAGTTTCCTTCTCCGTAGCTGCTTTTGAATTTACCCTTGGTGTTGACACTGATACAATTGAGCTAGCCCTGGGCTAGCTTGTGCTTTGGGACACTAAAGGGCAATCCTTGATCATATGGCCTGTTTTTCCACACCGAAAACATGCGCCAGAAATTCTGCGACAAACTCCCTTATGTCTTTTCCTACACTCTGGGCAGATGGGTGTATCGTTCTCTTGGCTTGAGCTAGTAGATAATCCCGTATTCTGCCTCTTGTTCGGTGGAGTGTTAAAGTTGTTTTGACCCTTCTTGAAATTGGATCCCGGTCTCTTACCCTTCCATTCAATCATCGGTGTCTTTGTTTGTCTTAGTGCAGCAACATTCGCTTCAGCCATGATGCTCTATCTAAAACATCAACATATTTTTCTAACTTGAGTACGTTAATTCGATCAAGAACCTCAACATCCAATCTGCCTTCAAACTTTCTAGCTTTCTTGTAATCGGTATCTACTATATGTGGCGCATACCGCGCAAGCTCTATGAATTTGGCTTCATATTTTGCTACCGACATGGTATCCTACTTCAACTGTTCAAATTCCGTTACTTTCTGATCCCTTACACACTGTGGAAAATATTTTTCATAAAAAGCCTCTTTAAACTGTGCCCAAGTCATTGCAGTCTGTTGATCCCGGACAAGCATACACCACCTTCTCGCTTCCTCTTGTAGAGTGAAGGTTGCTAGCAAAACCTTTTGCTCTTCGGTACATGGAAATACTTCAAATAACTTTTCAGTCTCTAGTATCCAAGCTTCAGCTTTCAACGGTTCCAGTCTCCCGGAAAGTAGGCGGTTTCAGTTTGTTAAACTTCTGGGTCAAGATAATAATGTCACCATTATTGGGTGGCTCCACTAGAATTGGTGGCAGAGGAGGATGTAGAAAGGGCTGTCTCAGTTGTTGTCTTAACACTTCTGTCAATAGCTCTACCATTCGCTCTAACTGATCCATTCTTGCATCAGAAGACTCAGAGGTCTCTGTAGGTCTTGTCTCTTCCATTAGACTATATATAAACAAAATGATAATAAACATAGGACACATAGAGTTTACACTTGCATTATTATCACATAGGCACATAAAAAACCCACACACACTCACACATGCAAATAAAATGCCTTAATTTCTTTTCGAGGACATCTTATAACTCAGTTGGACGTATGTGTGCGGTATAACTCGTGTTCTGATATCACTCTGTCACGACCCAAACCCACCCCTAAGAGTTTGGCATTGTAACCGGCCAGTAATCCGTGATTACCAAAGGCCTAATTGTATAAATCAAACAAACGGGGCTAGCGGAAGCTAAGATATAAGAAAGTAAAACGTCCAACGAGCTGTGAACTGCATTTTGTCTCATGTCAGTTCACAGCTTGTCGGACATTTTACTTTCTTATATCTTAGCTTCCGTTAGCCCCGTTTGTTTGATTTATACAGTTAGGCCTTTGGTAATCACGGATTACTGGTCGGCTATGATGCCAAACTCTTAGGGGCAGGTTTGGGTTGTGACAGATATGTTCTTTATATTGCAATTGTAACGCCTTCAAAATATTATATAAGTCAACCATTCACAAGATCTATAAACATGATAGAAATATTGTATTTTCATTCATCAGAGTTAATATTACAAAAGATATTACATGCATTACACTTTCATAAATGTTCATCCTGAAACTGTAACATATAACTCTAAATGTTAACAACAGAATAAATGTCCTATGGGCTTACATCTTTCCAAGACTTCGCTTGGTTACAACAAAGAAGAGTCCTAGCTCGATACATATAAAGCCCTCGGCTTGAATAAACGTTCAACACAAAAACGAAATCACAAAAGTGGAGCCTTCAGCCCCTAAGCCTCCCAAGCTATGTCCTTAGAGGTGGCATGTCACCTGTACCTGAAAATGGTTTCCCAAGTAAGGTGAGCCAAAGCCCAGTAGAGATATGCTAAACAATATATGAAAATTAACTAAAATATGAGCATCAGATAAATGTGCGACATTCTTAACCAACACATATTGTTTTCAAGGTCATTCAATATAGATAATCAATATCTCAATTCATTTCCATCCTTCCATTTCAGGTAAATCAATTAACCCAAGTTCATTATTATCATGCAACCAATATGAGACTACAACTCAATGGTCCACAATTCAATACATTCATCAGATCTAATACTTCTATTTCTTGCCATTTTACGGAACCACATCCGAGGGAACCGGCACCCATAAATATATAAGATATCGGGACTTTCACCCTGGACACTCCGGCCAACTTAATTATTAATAGAGTCCATCCCCTATCTCCTCCCAAACAATGGAGTACATCCCCTATCTCCTCTCAAACAATGATACATATACAATGTATTTAAACACTTTGTCATATACAATAACTAATCAAATCACATATTCAATGGTTTAATCAAACCGTCATATTCAATGACATAATTCAATTGATTAGTTTCAATTCACCTAATCCACATGCAATTTCTACAACAATCATAATTATTCTCCACCGATAGCCCAAAACAGATATTTCTAAATAGATATACAATCTATCAAACAGATAATTTATCAAATTTCCATAGGTGAGTGATTTAACAAATTCAACTACACCATTCAATCATACACCCTTCCAATTTCATATTTCGCATGTCAATTTCATTATTTATTCAAAATAGTCATTTAACACAAATTAGGGCAAAACCTTCCCCTTTTCCAATATCATCCCCAAGATCCAATCTCACCATTTATCTTCTTATAATACTATAATCAAGCCCTCATCTACATATATGAAGCCAAATATTGGAAACCCCTCTTTCAAAATTTAAACGCAAACCCTAACTTCACCCAAATCTTTCCAAATCCCATCATTTATGCAAAATGACAAATATCTAGGTTAAAACCCATATTGAAGAGTAGAATATCCTTACCTCAAGCTTAGATGAGAGAGAAGAGGGAAAGCTCAAAAGTCGATGGTGACAAAACCACGTTTTGCCCCAATCAAAACGAAGCCCTTGGCAAGCTCTACACTTAATCTCAAAGGAGCAAGGTGAAAAGATCACTCTATGTGAGTAGATCTAGAGATTTAAGTGAAAAAGTTTGAGTTTTAGAGAGAGAAGAGAGAAATCACGGTTTAAGAGAAAAAAAGGGAAGGAAAACCATGAGAGAAAAATGGTTTGGGCCTATTTATAGTAGTAGGAAATAGCCCTAAGGTCAAATAAAATAATAGGTCCAAAAATCTCCTTAGATAGGGCCCATTCAGACCTCAAAAATCTGAAGAAAAAAAAAAACACGCAGGGGTTGACCCTTCGGGCATAGGGGTCGACCCTTTAGGTAGAAAAGACAATTTGCACAAGCAAGGGGGGTCGACCCTTAGACAGGAGGGGGTCTACCCTATTTTTCAGCAACTAATACACAGACATAAGAGGGTCGACCCCCCCCCAGTCTAGTGTCTACCCTATTTTCTAGCAACTAATACACAGACATAAAAGGGTCGACCCTCCTCAGGCTGGTGTCTATCATATTTTCCAGCAACACTTCCAGAAACTTCACCAACAGGTAAGGATCGACCCTTAGGAAGGCTGGTGTCGACCCTAGAACAGAATTTCTAAGTCTCCAAGGAACTTTTGACAAGAATAAGTGCGAACATCCAAACCCAACAAGTTTCAATCAGATTATACTCCTCCAAAACCAACCCATAACAACACCAAAGATTTCCTAAATAAAAATAAAGGATTTGAATGCACTTTCCCATAAGCTTTAAAGGATACAGGTGCTACAGCAATTCTGTGACCAAGAGGCATAATTGATTGACAACAGGGCTACAATTTGTAACATGTGATGCTGTATCACATTGTACATATTTTTAAGCCATTCTCTGCCTTTAACTGAAACATATCAGTGGTGGATGCAAAAATTATAACTAGAGGGGGCCATACTTGATAACAAAGTTCTAATTATTTCTTTCATATCATGTAATGGTTTGGATTAAAAATAATAATGAAATGAAAATACCATGCAACTTCCATTGTATGTAGCTTTGATGGGTTAGTGCAAACTAGTGGTTCTTTTCATTCTTTCTAGGATTTTTAAGAGAGATGAGAAAAAAAAGATTGGAAGAACTACGATTCTCCCTCTTTATATCCCCTTATTCCTTCTTTATTGACTTCTCTTGAACTATATTATGGGGAGTTCTAGTGCCCTCTATTTGTGTGTATATATGTTTATATAAATAGGATATATATTACTTGCAATTGTGATAGTGTTTGGCATCTTATGTTTGTTGAAGGTTAAAAAGAAGATTTGATCATTTACTTTATTTAAAATATGCAAATGAAATTATTTTTACGGCTTCACTTCATAGGTGTAGTGGCATACTACATTATGAATTTTGTTCATTAAATAATTGGTTTGGAAAAGTCAGCTATGTTTGCAATGTATTGAGGGTATATGAAGGTGGTCAAAGACCCACCCTTTTATGAATGTAAAGGCCAAACATCATTGGTATGTTGCTTGCCCAGTTGCCTATGCACTTGCTTTGGGATCATTCAACTTGTTTTATGGTATGTAGTTAAGCTTCCTCATCAACAGAGATACTCAAAATCAGTTTTTCAAACACAATATTTGTTTTAAAATATAGCATTTTATGGTATATGCTTTCATAATTGTTTTGGCATTTGCTTGTTTCTAAATAGTTTAATTTTAAGTTACAAAAAGTGAGATTTGCTTATAGAACTTGAAAACAATCTTGTGGATTATTTCATAAGTTAATTTAATGAGATATACTTAGGCTCATTCCTATAAATCATGGACGTTCATATATACATGAATACGGTTGCACCTTGTTGATAATTGTTGGTAATGTTGGTAGACCATGGGACTTCTAGGAATCATGGTAGGCATTATGATGGCATGAGACCACTTGGAACAAGAGATGACCTCCTCTTATAGCAGAATTGGATCATGGAGACCGGCTCACTCTTCAGAGTTGTGCTTAGTAGGTGTGATACACCTTATTAGATATCATAGTGGGTAGGCATGATACACTTCTTGTGGTATCACATGACTTGGTCTATTTGATCTTCTTGCAGAGGTCTCTCTATCATGTCTAGCCAAAGTGGGGTCACCTTGAGAGGGCTAAACTAAAAAACTTTAATGATCCCTTAACTTTAGCCGAATCATATCCCTCGATGAAATTTATAAGTTATTAATTGTTTTCCTACATATATCTGTGTGTGTGTAGAAATAATTAGTTCAAATTTGGTTAGGTCATAACAACTTCTAGTCCTCTTGACATGTTAGCTCGATATCAAGTATGGTCCTTGTCATCGATAGAAGATGCCTTTCTTACTCAGGTACCCACTAAGAGCTAATTATATATATGACATTACTTCCAGCTTTATTTTAAAATAGCGTGCAAAACTTGTCTTAGGATTGTAGAATGATAAGAAAGTATTCCAAAATATATCTCCCTATTTTGGTGGCAAATTTTAGTTAGCAGTAAGTTTTGGGGTAGCTAAAACAATTGTAATCGAGTTGCAAATTTGTTTACGAAGACTTTTCAATGAATAGGATCCAAGCAAAACAGAAAAAGGAGCAAATTGTAATCAATACTCTTTTAAGGAAGTGTAATTCTATAAAATTTCTTCTCATTTTGTTTCTGTTTGTGAGAAACTGTGTGAGCTCTTCTTTCTTGGTTAAGGCTTGTAACAATCATAAATAAAGACATTTTGAACTTATAAAGGTACATGAATGTCATTAAACCTTGGCATTTTCATTTCTAACTTATAAGAAGTCAAAAGTAGTGAAGGGGATCCTAATATTGGTGATGGGCATGGTTTTGATTTGTTGTTGCTGATTTTTTAAGGTATTGTTTGATACGGTTCAAAGACTTACGGTTGTTACTTTCATATAATTTGTTGTAGTGTGGTAGACCAATTAAGTGATTAAATCATGGTAAATTGATTCCCAAAATATTTTTGTTTCCTTTCACTAATATATATATGTGTGTGTGTATCCAAAATATATAAAAGTAGACAAGTAACATGTGGCTTGCTTATTTATTAGAGAAATGCATATCACTTTCAGTTGTGATCATTAGCACTTTGCACTAGTTTTTTTTTTTAATATTATTTATTTATTATAAATATATATTTACTTAAGTAGTTAAATCTTGATTTACAGGTTGAAGATATAGTTATTCTAAAAAGTATCATTAAGCCAACAGAAGCAATTGTAATTCGAGAACTTAGAAACACAGATCCATCTAAAGAAGTAGAAGGGGAAGAACTAGGACCTGACTATTTGGAGGTACATGTTCAAGTGTCAGTCAAACCTAATGGGAGCTTGATCCGAACATATGGATTTGTCAAAACAATTGGATAAGCTATTGAAGCTTATGTTGCTTGGCCTGTTCCATTTGTGGTGTATTTCTTCCATAAATTCTAATTTCATTAACAATTTTATATTAACTTAATATAGTTTCTAATACTTTTGGATGCAGATTTCACAAGTTATGGAAGCTAGTCGAGGATACTTATACAAGCGAGGTTGAGAATTTGGAGACTAAATTTGTTTTGATAATTTGTCTCTATGAAAGATGGATATAACTATGGTTTTTGAGAACTTATGGTTGGAATAAAAAAAAATTTTGCTTTGACTTTGTTAGTGTGGTAGAATGTTTTATAATTTTCATTATGATTTTTGTTGTAGGATAAATAAATTTATATCTTTAGATCAAAAGATAATTGTTGTTTGAATTTTCTTTGTTTTTGATGTGATGATCCTATGGTGATAATATTTGTTTATTATTATGGAAATATTACAGGATGAATGGATGTCAAATTAATATAGGATGTGGCAATTAATATTTAATTTTTTATAAATAAGGGACAATTTTTACAAGCATTGAAGCATGCTTAGTTGTTACTTTTGAAAGTGTCATAAAAAATAACATATAAGTGGCATTTCATAGTAGTGGTAGTAGTTTTGCAAAGTGTCACTAAAATAAGTTCCAATGGCACTTATATCCATTTATGGCACAAATGAATTGGATTTAATGGCATTTATAAAGTTGTTAAAATATCAATTGTGCCATAACAAGCGCCACTAAAAAAAGCATATAGTGACATTTTTTATATTGTGGCACTTGGTAGTGTCACGAATAGTGTCTACCATGACATCAAAGTGTTGTTGAAAGTCTTTAGCCTTAATGGTGTAATGGCACTTACAAGTGTTACTAAAGTCACTAACACTATGTTTGGGAACCTAGGAGAAAAAAGAAAAGAAATGATTACTTAAGTTAAAAGATAAAAGAAAAGAAAATAAATTATTGTGATTTCTCTCTTTTTTGTTTGGACAAGTAAGAAATAAAAGAAAAGAAATTATTATAATTTCTCTTTTTCTTGTTTGGTTAGATTTCATAAGAGAAAAGAAAAGAATTATTTTATGCTATATTACCAAAATAACCTTTTTATATTTTCAATCATTTTATTTCTTTTTACAGGGACAAAATTGGTATTATGAAAATATTTATTTCTTTTCTCTCCAATCTCTCCACTTTTGGGAAGATTGAAATGAGGGTTATAAGATAAATGAGTTTCTCTCCCTTTCTTCCCATTTCTCTCCACTTAAGTTATCCAAATAAGTAAGAGAAATACATATCTTTCCATTTCTTTTCTTTTCTCTCCAAATCACTCAATCCAAACATAGCGTAAGTATTTTTTTAATGGTGCTTGATAGTGTCACAAATAATGTCTATCATGACATCAAAGTGTCATTAAAAGTCTTTAGCCATAATGGTGTAGTAGCACCTACAAGTGTCACTGAGGTGCCACTAGTATCTAGCCATGTTTAGTTGTTGCTTTTAAAAGTGTCGTAAAAAAGAACATATAAGTGGCATTTCATAATAGTGGTAGCAGCTTTGCAAAGTGTCACTAAAATAAGTTCCAATGGCACTTATATCCATTTATGGCACAAATGAATTGGATTTAGTGGTATTTATAAAATTGTTAAAATATCAATTGTGCCATAACAAGCGTCATTAAAAAAAGCATATAGTGACATGTTTTAGATTGTAAGTCTTCTTTAATGGCACTTGGTAGTGTCACGAATAATATCTACCATGGCATCAAAGTGTTATCAAAAGTCTTTAGCCTTAATGGTGTAATGGCACTTACAAGTGTTACTGAAGTCACTAAGTATTTTTTTAATGGCGCTTGATAATGTCACAAATAATATCTATCATGATATCAAAGTGTCATTAAAAGTTTTTAGCCATGATGGTGTAGTGGCACCTACAAGTGTCGCTGAGGTGCCACTAGTATCTACCGTGGTACGGGTATAAATGACACTAGTTTAAAATGCCACAAGACTAAAAAATGTTATTAGAAAAATAGTTTTGTGACACTTTTAAATGTCACTAAATTAAGAAAATGTTATAATAATTTTAGATGTATATATTGGTAAAGCCTGCAATGGAAAATGCAAGCACAACTTTCGGAGGGGTTATTGCTTGTTTATATTGAGTGCCATTTTGGGAACATAGCCAAAAATGCAAGATAATCTCTTGGGGAAGTGTCAAAAATGTAGCCCTAAAATTACAAATTAGGGCCTATGAAAAAAAATTAAAAAAAAAATCTCTTATGTTGGGTAAGGATATTTTGGTCATTTTAATTTGATTTGACACCATAAATAAATAATAAACTAAAAAGTAAAAAGTCAGCTTTTTACCAACTTTCCAAATCACTTCCAAAAAAGTCAAAAGTTTGATAAAAAGTCAAAAGCTAACTTTTTACCAACTTCCTAAAACAACCCTGAGTTTTTAAGACGGTCAGAGATTTGTTTTTTGATATATTTCCATACGAGTCACACTGATGAAGAAACGGCAGATAAATCTTGAAAAATATAATGTTATTAGTCAAATACTGGGACACAATCTATTCACTATTCTTATTCTTTCATGAATTGTGATGATTCATTTTCTAAGTCAATTGTTGAAAATTTGAAAACAAACCGTCAAATACTGGGACATACAATCTATTCACTATTCTTATTCTTTCATGAATTGTAATGATTCATTCTCCAAGTTATTAGTACACCAACACCAAGCAGGAATGGAGTCAAAATTATTAAATTTTGACTTAGAAAATTTAATAATTAATAATTTATTCGACATTAATTTGTTAAGTAAACAAAAATAAAATTGAACACATTTTAAATTTTGTTAAGCTCTTAAGTTATACTTAAAAAATCTCAGTACACCAACACCACGCAGGAGTGGAGTCAAAATTTGATGACCGGAGAGGGGCTGAAAGTAAGGCATTTAACAAAGTTCAAATGATCAGATTATGATAGGTTAAACAATTTAAATAAGGGTAAATTACAAATACATCTCTTGAGGTTTAATTAAAATACGAATCACTCTCTGTGGTTATGGAAATTATATTGCACCTCCTGAGGTTTCCAATTTCATAACAAATCGTCTTTTTTATTAATAAATCATCAAGTCAATTAATAGTTTTTAATAATGTTATAAATATGTTTCAATTAATAATTTAGGTAATTTTATTATTGTATAGGAGAGCAATTATGAATTTCATTTTTTTAGTTAATTCTGTTAAATAAAATTTTTTGACAATGGGGTATTTGTAATTTTTCAAATCACAGGGGACAATCTGTATTTTAAGCAAATCTCAGGGAGTGTATTTATAATTTACCCTTTAAATAATTATTAAAATCAATAAATTATTATTAAAAATAAATTAATAAATAATTAGAACATTCTAAACTTGTTTCAATAACTTGAACTTCACTAACTCATCACTAAAAAATTACAAATTAAAAGTAGCATCACATAATTCATTTAGTAAATGAATGGTAAGGATTTACATATTTTTGAAGTTGTTTTACGCTAACGAGTGTGAGAGGAAAATAATTAAGTGAAGGGAAAAAATTATAGCATTCGTTTGGGAAGAATTTTTTTAGCCTAACTTTTTGACTTTTTTGTTATTTTATCTTGACTAGTTAAAAAATTTTATTTAGAATGAACTTTTAGCTTTTTTGTAGTTTTGTGAAAGAAAAATTGAAATGATTATAGTTTGAATGTGTCATTTTGTCTTATTAAATTTTTAACCTATTTTATTTTTTGGTAAATTAAACTAAACAAGGCCTATAGTACACACTCTAAAATATGTATGTCATTTTGTAATTGCACCACAATAATTTGTAACAAAATTACAACAGTTTATGGCTTTTCTCATTGAAAATAGTTTTAGCCTTCGTTTGGGATGTGGATTGACTTTTTGGCTTTTTGGCTATTTTAGCCTGGGAATAAAAAGCTTTTTTGAGTTTTGTGAGAGAAAAAATGAAATAATTATGGTTTAAATATGACATTTTATCTTATTGGGCTAAAAAACTTATTTTTGTCTTTTTGTGACTAAAATAGCCCCAACCCAACCCAACCCAACCCAAACTTTCATGCCAAACAAACCCTTAATGTTCATGACCACAATAGTTCGTAATTAAGTCTTTCTTCACAATTGGGGCTTACATTGCAGGTTGTAGTGAACAATTGCGTTTTGGGTTGCCTTTTGGCTCCAAAAATGATTTTTTGTTACCTTACACAGACGGAGATGGACGGGCGGGGAGGGGGGAGGTATTAAAACACGGATGAAACTACATATGGTTTGATTTGTTGAAATTGAAATATTCGGCTTTAAAGTGTAAAATGCGTGAAGCCTTCGATTTTTTTTTATAATTAACCTAAAAAAAAAAAGATGAAGTCCACGAGTATGCCATTTTATTGAAAAATTATTTGGTTCTCCTAGGAAGCCACGTGGTGGTTTTCCTCACCAATTACCATACACTATGTTCCATGTTGTTCTCCAATCATCCAATACAAATTATGGATTTCACCTTTTTCACCAATCAAAATACTCCTATGGCATCACGTGACTGTGCCCCAAAATCACCAAATAACTTCTCCATTTTACTCGCTACAGTGAGGAAAGAGCCAGTAGTATGTCATTCGAGTAGTTGATAAAATATGAAAGAGGCTTCTCTTTAGATAGGGGAAATGTTTCGGTATACAATGCATACCGTTTGTAATTTTAACACAAAATTACATAAGTTTTTGGGTAAATTATGCAAATAATCTATGTACTTTACACGATGTGTCAATTTGGTTCTTATAGTTTCAATTTGCTCGATTTTGCCCCTTAATTTAACGGATTGTGTCACTTTAGTCCAATAAATAACGGTTGTTAAATTAATTTAACGGAAGGTCAAATAATGTGTCAATTTGGTCTCTGTACTTTACACGATGTGTCAATTTGGTCCCTGTAATTTTAATTTTCTTGATTTTGATAGGGACTAAATTGACACATTGTGAAAAATACAGGGACCAAATTGACACATTGTTTTGACTTTTCGTTAAATTAACTTAACAACCGTTATTTATTGGACTAAAATGACACAATCCGTTAAATTAAGAGGCAAAATCGAGCAAATTGAAACTATAGGGACCAAATTGACACATCGTGTAAAGTACAGAGACTATTTGCATAATTTTTCCTAAGTTTTTTTCGATCTTACATAAATAATCTCAAAAAAATACGTAAGTTAAACACAAATTCATATAAATTCTTGAAAACTTACATAATTTTATAAATTCATGCGAATTTGTGTTTAACTTAGATATTTTTCTAAGATCATTTTCGTGAAAATTTACGTAATTTTATATTAGGATTGCATACGGTGTGCATTGCATACCGAATTTTCCGTAGAAGAGTTAGGATTTCAATTGTACCATATTGTTATGCTTTAGTGAGCTCATCACAGGGCTCATCTTAATAATTCAAATTGTTCATTTTGTAAGGTTGTCCAAACAGATTATTTATGAAAAAAATTAAGTTGATCAAAAAAGTTGTAACCACATGATATTTATTTCTTTTTAAAAAATAAACGATAATATAATTTTAAAAATAAGTTGTTCATTATTTTGAATACAAATGTAATTTAATCATCTATCTACGATAATCAAGTCAATTTATTTATTTATTTATATAAATAATTTATTAAGAGACTCATACAAAAATGAACTATTAGAATTATTAATATAAACCCCATGCTATGCCGACTAAGAGCATCTCCAATGGTTGTTGCTATAATATCATTGCTATTGCTATAATTTAGCAATGAATAGTATTATTTTGCCAAATTATAGCAATGGTGCTCCAATGGTCACTTGCTATTTTGACAATTCTCAACCAACTTTTCCTCCTAGTTTGTAGGTGTTGTTTGAATATAGTTTTTTTGTGATTTTATTTTTGTTTATTTTTTGTCTTTTATAACCTTTTTTTAACTATTTGTAAAAAAAATTATATATTTATATTATTCCCGACTAGACAAATATAAAAAATAAAAAAAAATTGAAAAATTAGAAAAAAAATTAAATATAATTCAATTTGAAAAATTAAATAGAAAAATTAAATTTGAAAAATTACTTGGTTTTCTACTATTTCAATTTTGTTTTTTCAATTGAATTTGGAGCCACAAATATGTTCATATTTGCTGATGTGGCATGTTTGGCAATTGCTATTTTACTTGCCAAATTTGATAACAGATATGGCATATGTCATCTTTGACAAGTAAAATAGCAAGCCATTGGAGACTCACTTTTTATTACTATTGCTAAATTATAACTTTAGCAAGTATTTTGAGAGCTCCATTAAAGATGCTCTAAGACTCAACAACACCATCAAGTTGGATCTAACTTTTTTGATCAGTTCAAGTTGGATCTAACTGGAAACAACTTGTTCTCTAAAATATAATGCAGGAAAATATATAATTCATTGACATTTTTTTCTTTTTTTTGATTCAATGATTCGTCAACATTCTCAAGAGTCCTACTTTTATTAAAATGATTTTGATTGGTGGACTAATCTTCTCCTATCCACTTAGGGGTTTGTGATCTTTATTATGGTGGGAGAATTGTGGTTAAGATTTAATTAATGAATTTGTATTATTATTAAAGTGAGGAATAACAGTAAATGAAATAATTTACAAATACAATTTGTAATACGGATACTTCTATAATATACACTCTCTTTTGAGTGTGTATTATATGTTCCAGTCATGTCTTTTATTAGTGTTTAGTTATAAGTTATTGTGGTATAAGTTACGATTTGGTCATAACTCATTATAGTGTTAGTTATGTTGAGAAATTTTTAAAATAATTTTCAAAATTTATAATTTAGTTTTTGAACGTTTTCAAAACCTTTCTTATTTTTATTTGGCAAGTTTGAAATAAATTTGGAAACTTTGTCTCACATTGAAAAGAGAAGAAAACATGGAGTACTTAATAAAGTGCTACATAAAATATTCCTTTGAATTTGGAATTATGGAATGGATGCTACTGTGCATGCAGTCACACCACAAAGATGGTACACACGCATACACTTGGACAGTGTGGCGTTTGATGGCGCACTTTGCACTTTGTAACGATCCGATCTAATCGGATGCGATCAAGAGACATGACCATTCGATCAGATGCATCAAGACCTATAAATAAGCTGTGAAATCAGCCATTTCAATCCATCCAAAAATCCAAAAAACACTCTTGCAATTCTCTCTCTCTCTCTCTCTCCCCTCTTGATTTAGAGTTTTCGATCAAAAATTTTTTAAGCAAGTTTCTACTTTTCTTACTAGTAATCAAATTCTACAGACTTGATTATTAATGTTTTGGTTTCTTGATTATATCAAGAGTATTCTAATCTACTGTCGTCAGTGCAAACGATGGTAGACTTGATCCTTAGATCAGACTTTATTGTATCTTGGAGGCGAATTTGTTATAACCCCCTACACACCTTTTGGTAGGTGCAAATATTGTCTTTAGAAAAACGACTAAATAACGCGACTTAAAACACGAAATTTCTATTCTACATAAACAAGATAATCACCAAATTTTGAAGACCCGAAGACCATCAACTGAAAAATTCAAGACGAATTGTTCCAATATGTATGACTTGTGATGTTGATTATGATATTATTTTAGTTATGATTTAAAAAGACTTTTAATTATACATTTATGTAATGTTTGGTTATAACATTTTTTATGTGATGTTTGGTTATAACTTTTTTTTTTATAAATTTTTTTTAGTTATGATCTAATTATGACATTTGTGTTATTCATTATCACAAATGTCATAACTTGTATGACTCTTTTAAGACAAATATATAGGGGAATTTGGTCAAAACCCCCTCCAAATAAAACTTTAATACTTTAAGGATAAGTATAAAATGTTTTTCTTGAAAATTCTAATACATATTATTACTAGTGTAACGCATACTATGCACGGGACTTTATAAATTTTAAAAAAAAAATCATTATAATTATCTTGAAGTGATTTAATTTTTATCTTGCGGTATACATGAAATTTATAAGTTAACTTTTATGTTTATAACTTTTTAAATTATTAGTTTAAAAAATTAAAATATATATATATATATAGTTAATGCAATTTTGAAAATTTGTATTAAAAAAAAAGTTAGACCTGATTAAATGAGATTAACTGAGTTATGGCATACCTCTTCTTGTTATGAAAATATAACAATTTAAAAGTTATAATTAAAACAAATATATAATTTAATTATTAAATATGAAGTGAAGTGATATTTAACAATAATTAATATGATATTTTTATTATTAATCCAATAATTTCAGTTATATTTCTTTTGATTTCAATTTCATAACTAAAAATATAATATGAATATAATACACACACGGATTTCTAATATTTATGAATAAGAAGGTCTCAAAATATTTTCAAACTTTTATCATTTTCTTTTAATTTTTTTTTAATCTAATTTGACTTTAAATTTGAATAAAAATTTTGATTTGATATGAATTACTTTAATTTTTTTATTAAATTTTTATCAATTTTTAAAAGAACTTTCATTCTTATCTCAATTTTTCTTTTCTTTTCACCAATTTTGATGGAAAAACAATAATTTTCAACGTTTCATCTTTTTAAATTTTTATCAAATTATAATTTGATAAAAAAAATATATTAATGGTTGAAAATTCTCTTAATTGGAATTATAGTGAAATAACATTTTGAAATAGTCAAAGTTTGTGTATGTAATTGGTTGAAATGTATAATTTAATTAATTCTCTTCTCATATTTATATAAAAATTGACACTTATGACTACATCATTATAAGTTGGATTATGAAAAAAAAACTTGGGATGTCAAACATTTTCCATTTGTAAATATCCTACATATTAAAAAATAAAAAATAAATAAAAGAAAAAGAAAAAAAAATGTGTAGCTTTTTGATATGTGTTTATCAGTTTTGTTTTATGGACATACAATTGATGTTGCAATTTAAAAAATTAAAAAGTAAAAAATAAATAAATTAGGTTTTTTAGAGATAAAAGAAATCATCTAACTCTTCTATATACTATTAAGATGGACTATTTTAATCACACAAAAAAAAAATAGAAATTATATTTAGAGATTATCCTTATATATTATGTTATTATATACAACTATAGTTGTAACAAATTAACTATAATATATATGAAAAGTTATATTAAGTTTTCATTTTCAATTAATTAAATTATAATTAACAAACTAACAAATAACAGTAATGGTCTAATGGGATAAAAAAAAAGATAAAAATAAATAATACAATGATATTTAAAAGTTTTAAATTTATCTAGTTACACAAAAATCTAATTTTATAGTAAAATCTTAAATTCTCAATAAATTTTCACATTTTTTATAAAATAAAAAATAAAAAATTTGATACCTATTTTTTTTACTACAATTTTATGGTCTTCACTAAAGAAAACAAAATCCGATCAAAATCTTGGCGTGGAACGGACATAGATACTTCGATTGTAACCATAATCACCAATAATTCTTCTCTACCATGCAAACTTGTAAACAAACACATAAACCTCACTAAAACTAAAACCAAAACCAAACCAATAGTAGAGAAAGAGAATCACACAGGAAAAAATACATAAATTTATAAAGTGGGAGAATGTTATCTCCAACAACTTAAACCTTACCTAACCCAATCCATTAGCTCTTTTGTTAGTGCCCGCAAAGTTTAGGAGTTGGGATGACTAATCAGATTATTCTTTAAATAAGACTTGAAAATTAATTAATTTGTCTCATTAAATGATTTAAAATTTTGATATATATACATCAGAAAAATAGATAATTATATTACTAAATTATAATTCAAATTTAAATATTGTCATATTTTTTTTAGATCCATATCTAAATTCTTGTCTTTTTTTATTTTTTTGTGGTTTCTATTCGGGCTTTTTTTTTTCAATTTATTTAAAATGGAGTTGTAGGGTTTTATTTTTTTTAAATTTAATTTATCTGTGGTTTCTATTTGTTTTTAATTATTATTATTTAGGTAAGTTATGATATAAGTTAGATATGTGATAGACATGTGAGTTTTATTAATTTAAAATATAATGGTGAGAGATATTTTTAAATTAGATTTGTTTAGATAAACTTTAAAAAAAAATTAAAATTTAAAATTGGATATTGAGATGCAAAAGAAATATTTTAACTGAATAAATAAAAATCAAATTTATTAATTTTATCTGTTTATATATCTGATTTTTAGTTTTTTTTTTTGGTTATGTTATAATATAATATGTAAGATATAGATAGATATCTACAACTTTCATGAAAAATATTATCTAATTTTTTTGGGAAGAGAGAAAGAAGACAAGTTTTAATATTTTTTTTGAGAAATCAGTGAGAGACATTAGGATTAAGAGATTATGAAATATTTTTATTATTAAATAAATAAATCAGTCAATAGTTTTTTTAATCTATTTTATAAATTAAAAAATCAATAATTTAGAAAATTGATTAATTTGTTCCATTAAGTAATTTAAAATTTTGATAGATATACATCAAAAAAATAGATAATTATATTACTAAATCATAATTCAAATTTAGATGTTGTTATATCTTTTTGATATTCATAGCTAAATTCTTATATTCTTTATTTTTGTGTGTAACCATAGTGTATGAGAGAAATTAAAAAGGGTACTGTAGTAATTATGAGAAAAGTCAAAAAGGTTTATGGGTTGGAAGAAGTCAATAAATGCTAAGATTTTTTTTTTTTAAATCAAAAAATTAGAAAATGATTTAACCATAGTATATGGGAGAAGTTGAAAATGATGTGGTAATAAATATGAAAGAAGTTAAAAAGACTTCTGAGTTTGAAGAAGTCAATAAATACTAAGATTTTTTTTTTAATCAAAAAATTAGAAAATTAGGATTGAAATATTGGAGCTCACACAAAGCTGGTGGGTTAAAAACCCCATTTTCCTTATAATATACTAGCCTATCACCCGTGCTATGCACGGGACAATTATAGATATTTATATTTGTTTTAATTTTTTTTTAATATATAAATTATGTTTTTTAAGATTTTTTATAAAAATAATTTAACAATCTTATCACTAACCATAGTGTACAGGAGAAATTAAAAAGGCTACTGTAGTAACTATGCATGAGCTGTATCTATAATTATTTGTATGAGGGAGTTTTAAATGATAATCAGGGATTTTGACCAAATCAATAAATGCAGGCATGTGGATTGGAAAAAGTTAATAAATGTTGATCAGGAGATTTTGACCAAATCAATAAATGCTGAAGTTTTTTTTTTTTTTTAAATCGAAAATTTAGAAAATTAAGATTGGGAAATTGGAGCTCCCACAAGGCTTGGGGTTTAGAAACCCCATTTTCCATAATATATTTACAACTAGCCTATCACCCGTGCTATGCACGGAATAATTATAGATATTTATATTTGTTTTAGATTTTTTTTAATATATAAATTATGTTTTTTAAGATTTTTTTCTTATCACTAACCATAGTGTATGGGGGAAGTTGAAAAGAATACTGCAGTAACTATACACGAATTGTATCTATAATTATTTGTATAAGGGGATTTTAAATGCTAATCAGGGGATTTTGACCAAATCAATAATTGCAGGCATGTAGAAGATATGCGGATTGAAAAAAGTTAATAAATGCTAATCAGGAGATTTTGACCAAATCAATAAATGCTGAGTTTTTTTTTTTTTTTTAAATAAAAAATTTTAAAAATTCAGATTGGGATATTGAAGCTTCCATAAGCCTTGGGGGTTAAAAACCCCCTTTTGCTTAATATATAGTATAGATATAGATAGATAGATAGATATATCTTTTTATTTTTATTTTTATTTTTGTGTGGTTTCTATTCGGGTATTTTTTTTTTCAACTTATTTAAGATGGAGTTGTAGGTATCTTTTTTTTTTTAATTTAATTTATCTGTGGTTTCCATTTGTTTTTAATTATTATTATTTAGGTAAGTTATAATGTGAGTTAGATATGTGATAGACATGTGAGTTTTATTGATTTAAAGTTTATTTAGATAAACTTTAAAGATTTTTTTTTTAGTTTTTTAGTTTTTTTTGTTATGTTATAATATAATTTATAAAATATAGGTAGATATCTACAACTTTAATAGAAAATATTATCTGATTTTTTGGGGAAGAGAAAATGAATGCAAGTTTTAATATTTTTTTTTGAAAATTGTGAGAGAGATTAGGAGGGAGAGATTATGAAATATTTTTGTTATTAAATAAATAAATCAGTCAATAGTTTTTTTTAATCTATTTTGTAAATTAAAAATCAATAATTTTGAAAAATTGATTAATTTGTCCCATTAAGTAATTTAAAATTTTGATAGATATACATAAAAAAAAATACATAATTATATTATTAAATCACAATTCAAATTTAGATATTATATCTTTTTGAGATTTATAGCTAAATTCTTATCTTCTTTTTTTTTAATTTTTGTGTGTAACTATAGTGTATGGGAGAAATTGAAAAGGGTGTTGCAATAATTATGAGAGAAGTCAAAAGGGATTGTGGGTTGGCAAAAGTCAATAAATGCTGAGGTTGGGTTGGGAGAAGTCAATAAATGCTGAGGTTTTTTTTTTTAAATCAAAAAATTAGAAAATTAGGATTAGGAGATTGGAGCTCCTATCTGATTTTTTGGGAAAGAGAAAATGAATGCAGGTTTTAATATTTTTTTTTGAAAATTTGTGAGAGAGATTAGGAGAGAGAGATTATGAAATATTTTTGTTATTAAATAAATAAATCAGTCAATAGTTTTTTTTAATCTATTTTGTAAATTAAAAATCAATAATTTTGGAAAATTGATTAATTTGTCCCATTAAGTGATTTAAAATTTTGATAGATATACATAAAAAAATATATATAATTATATTATTAAATCATAATTCAAATTTAGATATTATATCTTTTTGAGATCTATAGCTAAATTCTTATCTTTTTTATTTTTTATTTTTGTGTGTAACCATAGTTTATGGGAGAAATTGAAAAGGATGTTGCAATAATTATGAGAGAAGTCAAAAGGGATTATGGGTTGGGAAAAGTCAATAAATGCTGAGGTTGGTTGGGAGAAGTCAATAAATGCTGAGGTTTTTTTTTTTTTTTAAATCAAAAAATTAGAAAATTAGAATTAGGAGATTGGAGTTTCCACAGGTCTTGGGGTTAAAAACCCCTTTTGCTTAATATATAGTATAGATTATCTATATATGTGAATTATGATTTTTAAATGTCTTTTTCTTTTTCTTTTTTTAAATGTATTCTTTGCTTCCTATTTTATATTATATTAAAGTTTAATATTTTGATAATAATCATATGTGTTGGACTTTTCAAGAAATTTTTTTTATGCTTGTTCTTAATGCATTAAAGTGTTATTATGAGGGATAATAATCATACTCCCTCCGTCCCAAAATATTAGTCCCTCTTTAAAAATCAAGTACAAAAATAATATAAATTTCCTATTTTGCCCTTCTTTTAAATTAATAAACAATATAAAAAGTACAATTATGACATTGATATTTTCAAAAAATGTACTATCAAAAGGATAATTTTGGAAAATCAACTTTTTTCAAAAGCAATAATTGTACGACAAAAAAAAGTTAGATTCCCCAAAAGAGACCATTATTTTGGGACGGAGAGAGTATGTGTTGAGACTTTTCAAGGAATTCATATGTGTTGGATTTCAAAGAATTTTTTTTATGATTGTTCTTAATACATTAAAGTGTTATTATGAGGGTAAGACTTGGGGTTGGGAAAAGTTAATAAATGCTAAGGTTTTTTTTTTTAAAAATCAAAAAATCAGGAAATTTAGATTGGGAGATTGGAGCTCTCACAAGGCTTGGGATTAAAAACCCCCTTTTGCTTAATATATAGTATAGATAGATACTAGCCTATCACCTGTGCTATGCACGGAATAATTATAGATATTTATATTTGTTTTAGATTTTTTTAATATATAAATTATGTTTTTTAAGATTTTTTATAAAAGTAATTTAACAATCTTATCACTAACCATAGTGTATGGGAGAAGCTGAAAAGAGTACTGCAGTAACTATGTATGGATTGTATCTATAATTATTTGTATGAGGGAATTTTAAATGCTAATCAGAGGATTTTGACCAAATCAATAAATGCAGACATGTGGAAAGACATGTGTATGGGAGAAGTTGAAAAGGGTACTGCAGTAACTATGCATGGATTGTATCTATAATTATTTGTATGAGGGGGTTTTAAATGTTGATCAGAGGATTTTGACCAAATCAATAAATGAAGGCATGTGGAAAGACATGTGGCTTGAAAAAAAGTTAATAAATGCTGATCAGAGGATTTTGATCAAATCAATAAATGCTGAGGTTCTTTTTTGTTTAAAATCAAAAAAT
This sequence comes from Camellia japonica, assembly GCA_030407325.1. Lineage (NCBI taxonomy): Eukaryota > Viridiplantae > Streptophyta > Magnoliopsida > Ericales > Theaceae > Camellia > Camellia japonica. Next base: position 79,488,608 of record JAPPVO010000059.1, on the reverse strand, counting down.
TAGGAAATTTCGATTTGGGATATTGGAGCTCCCACAAGGCCTGGGGTTAGAAACCTCCTTTTCCTTATATAATACTAGCCTATCACCTGTGCTATGCACGAGATAATTATAGATATTTAAATTTGTTTTAATTTTTTTTAATATATAAATTATGTTTTTAAAGATTTTTTTAAAAAATAATTTAACAATCTTATCACTAACCATAGTATACAGGAGAAATTAAAAAGGCTACTGCAGTAACTATGCACGGGTTGTATCTATAATTATTTATAGGGCCCAGCTTCTCTCCAGTCCAAATCTGGACTGGACGATGCTGTCCGGCCCTTTGGGGCCCACTACGGGTCGTGTTTCGATAATCTAAACCGTGCAATGTGTAGAACTCGTCGAGTACTATATGCCTGTAAAAAATCACGTTGATCGGATATCAATAGCTATATGATCAAATCAGTTTTTTGTAAGCCGTTTATTTTTCGCCGTCCATTTTTTTTCATAAAAAACTGATTTGATCATATAGCTATCGATATTTGATCAACGTGATTTTTTATAGGCATACATTGAACGGTTTAGATTATCGAAACACGACCCGTAGTGGGCCCCAAATGGCCGGACAGCACCGTCGAGTCCAGATTTGGACTGGAGAGAAGCTGTGGCCTTATTTATATGAGGGGATTTTAAATGCTAATCATGGATTTTGACCAAATCAATAAATGCAAGCATGTGGATTGGAAAAAATTAATAAATGCTGATCAGAGGATTTTGACCAAATCAATAAATGCTGAGATTTTTTTTTTTTAAATCAAAAATTTAGAAAATTAAGATTGAGAAATTAGAACTCCAACAAGGCTTGGGGTTTAGAAACCCATTTTCCTTAATATATTTACAATTTCATACTATATATTAAGCAAAATGGTTTTTTTTTTTTTTTTTTTAAATGTCTTCTTTTTTTCCTTTTTTATATTATATTAAAGTTTAATATTTTGATAATAATCATATGTGTTAGACTTTTCAATGAATTAAATGTCTTCTTTTTTTTATTATATTATATTGAAGTTTAATATTTTGATAATAATCATGTATGTTGGACTTTTCAATAATTTTTTTTTATACTTGTTATTAATGCATTAAAGTGTTATTATGAGGGATAATAATCATATGTGTTGGGACTTTTCAAGAAATTCATGTGTTAGATTTCAAATAATTTCTTTTATGCTTGTTCTTAATGTATTAAAGTGTTATTATGAGGGTAAGACTTGAGGGTTGGGAGAAGTTAATAATGCTGAGTTTTTTTTTTTTTTTTTTCAAATCAAAAAATCAGGAAATTTAGATTGGGAGATTGGAGCTCCCACAAGACTTGGGGTTAAAAACCCCCTTTTGCTTAATATATAGTATAGATATAGATATAGATAGATAGATAGATAGATAGATATAGATATAGATAGATAGATAGATAGATAGATAGATATAGATTATCAAAATATTAAACTTTAAAATAATATAACTTTTAATGTAAATGTCGATTTTTAATAAAAATTAGTATTTTTAGAATCCTTTCATCAAGATCTATTAAATAAGATCCATATTGATTATGAAATTCTTCAACAAAAAAAAAAAATTTATTACCACTGAAATTGATGTAAACAGTAACAGTAACGTGTTATAAATTATGGCCTTATAAATTAAATTTTTTTAGTGTTGTTAAAAAATTAAATTTACATATTAAATTAAATTATTTTTTTAGTGTTGTTAATTTAAAATTATATATTAAATAAAAAATATAAATTATAAATTAAATTTATTTAAAAATTATAAATTATAAATTATGGCCTTATAAATTAAATTTGTTTGTGTTGTTGAAAATTTAATTTATATATTAAATAAAATTATTTTTTATTGTCGTTAATTTAAAATTATATATTAAATAAAAAATATAAATTATAAATTATACATTATAAATTAAATTTAATTGAAAATAATAAATTAAAATAATTAAAATATTGTGCAAAAAATAAAATAAAATAAAATTTTATTTAATCTAGCTAAAAATAATTAAAATATTAAAACTATGTTTAATATTGCTATTACTTAGTAAATAATTGAAAAGGATAAAATAGTCATTTGAGCATTTATCCTTATCCATCATATACCAAACAAATATTGGATAACTAAAAATAGTCTAATCCAGACATCTAATCCCATTACTAAACAAACATAGGATACAAATCTAGTCCAATCAAATAGTCCCGGGACAATGTATCCCAGGACTATAGTCTGATAAATTACAATCCCCCTTATCCAGTCCGTCAAATAAACGCACCCTTTAAGGCTAAAATAACTTCAAACACTAAAAAAGTAAAAAAAAACTAAAAATTCTAAATCAATGATTTATATTTAAAAAAAAAAAAAAAAGAAGAAAAAGCAGAAAAAAAGAAAAAAAAAAAGAAAAGAAAAGTGGCTCCCCATGGGCAGCCTACACTGTGTCACTTGACAGTGTAGGCACAGTTAGCTTCAACCTACTCCCACAGTGTAGGCATAGTGTAGGCACATTGTAGGCACATAAATATAGAGAGATGATGTAATTTAAATAAGTGTACAATAGAGAGATGATGTGACTTAAATAAGTGTATTTTTTGACTAATAAAAATTTTGTCCCTTTAAACAAATTTTGAAAAAAGTAAGGATAAGGATAAAGATAAATTTGTCATTCTAACTTCAAACATCATTTCAAACATATTTTTCAATATAATAATTTAAATAAAAACCGGATGTCTATTCCTTACGACCAGTACACTTATGGACAACTTTGTTCCATTATAACTGATGAAGGACTTTCTTTGTGTAATGATCTTAAACTTCATTACAAATGAAACAACAGAACTTAACTGGTAGAAAAGAATTAGGTGAATTTTGTGACCAATTTGCCTATGAACCTGTAGTTCAGTATCCTCACAAAACTAGAAAAGTATCTCATAAGAAATCCTCCAAACAGTATCGAAAATCCCATAGGACTAGCCATCCTAAAACCAGTAAGAAGTTTTATTCTAAGAAACCTTCCACCAGTCGATCCACAGGAAAGAAGAAAATAAATCTGAAATTAAATGTTATAAATGTGGACAAACAGGACACTATGCAAATAGATGTAAATCCAAAGCTAAGCTAAAATTAATGATTAATGTTAGATGATAAGCTTAAAGAACAGATAATTAATGCCCTAGAAGAGAAGAAGAAAATTCATCTGACCATGAATCTCCATCTGAAGATGAGATTAATCAGTTATATTCTTCATCCTCTCCTAGTGATGAAGAACCAACAGAACTTGCCCCTGTAGTACCAACCAGGAACAAATATCAGAAATTAATTACTGGAAAATCCATTGTTGAAATGAATGTTTAAACTTAGAGAACCCAGTAGTATTAATGTTTTAACTGACACACAAAAGATATGCTTGCTGTAGCAGACCAGATTCAGGATCCAGAAGTTAAACTGAAATATTTAAAAATGTGTTATGAACACCAACAAGCAGCACCAGAAACCCAAATATACCCGATTACTCTTATAATTTAAAACATGTGGTTGATAGAATACAAACTATCAAAACAGTTAGTAATCAACCAACTACAATTCAAGATCTGAAAATGGAAATAAATGTTTTAAAAACTGAAGTAAAACATTTACAAACAGCTAGTGCGGCAGCCATCAAAGATATTAAATATCTCCATACTCAACTGCCCCATAAACAGAAAGAAAAAGAAATAATTCAAGCAACTGAACAAAACTTGAAGCTAAAACAGAAGAAAATCAGTATTTGTTACTAGTTAATCAAGTAACTTTCCAAAAATGGTATATCAAAGTATCATTTATGATTAAACCCGATTTTATTATTAAAGATGCTATTGCTTTGGTTGATAGTGGAGCGATATGAACTGTATCCAAGAAGGTATAGTTTCCAACCAGGTATTTTGAGAAAACTACTCAGAGTTTAACCAGTGCAAGTGGTAATTCCATGCAGATCAGGTATAAGATACCAGAAGCCTATATTTGTAATAATGATCTCTGTCTTCCAACATCATTTGTTTTAGTCAGAAATCTTGCTACAAACATTATTTTAGGCACACCATTTTTATGTCTGTTAATGCCTATTGACAAAATTGACTCAACAGGAATTTATTCCCAATTGCAGGGAAGATCTGTTATTTTTGAATTTATCACACAACCGTACACTAAAGAATTAGATCAAATTCGTGATTTAGTATCTTTTAAACAGAATCAAATCAATTTTCTTGCTAAGAAGTCTCTTTTTTAACAACCGAACAAGATTAAAACAACCTCCTTTGCAACAGAAAATCAAGATAATTGAAAAAGAATTTCAAACAGAAATTTGTGGTACTATTCCTAATGCTTTTTGTGAATAGGAAAAAATATAACCGTTTACTTTACCATATGAACCCGATTTTGAAAAAATATATTCCAACTAGAGCTCGCCCTAGCCAAATGAAAAAGGAATATATGGAATTATGTAAAACAGAAATTCAAAATCTTTTAGACAAAAAATTAATCCTGTAAATTGTTGACAGACGTGCTAACCATGTCAAGCTTTAAACCTTTAGTGAGCACCTTTATTTTTAATTTTCAAGAACCGTCTCATGTGAATAAATTACATGGTTATTCATCTAGCCGACCACAATTTCTTCCTTATACCAGAAATTATTATGCTAGGCCTACTCCTCCAGATTTGTTATATGAGGAAACCTATATCCCTAATCAGGAAAGTTACCATGGTAAAACTATCTATGAATGGAATATCGATGGTGATTCTGAATATGCTATTCTTAAGAAGCTCCATCAGATGTTAATGTTTGCTACTATCTGTAGGCAATATAGTAATCAGGATCATGCCATTGCTAAATTTATTATTACTGGCTTCACCGGACAACTTAAAGGTTGGTGGGACAACGTAATTTCCCTTGCCCAACAAAATGAAATTCTTACATCCGTTAAAACTGAAATTGATCCTACTACCAATCAACCAGTTCAACACCAGGATGCTGTTTATACCCTCATCCAAACCATAGTAATATGTTATTCTGATTTACAGTAACATGTTATTCTGGCAATATTGTCCAAGAAAAAATATATATGTGTATGTATATATTTTACTTTGTCCTTACTCAATTATGTGTTTTCTCCCTAGGGACTTTATGAAGCAAAATAAATTGAGCTGTCTTTTTCACCAAATAAGGGTCCAATAAAGGGGTTTTGGCTAAAATTTTCAAATATTATTATTATATATATATATATATTTGATCAACAGAATTAATAGTAAAGAAATTAACAATTTATGAGATTAGTGTATGATTGGTTATCTAACTGGATTAGTAAAATACATAATTTCTTTTTGTCCACGTTTGTTTTGTAATAAATATGAGAATATAGAATCTCAATTATATGTATTTTTTTTTTTTTTTGAGTTATTAATTGTAGGATTAAAATATTCATCAATTTTGTTGAATAAAATAACAATTGAAATATAATCCAAATAATAAAATTTACAACTAAATAATAAAATGTAAATCTCATAAATTAATAATTACAATCCTATATTATAATCCGTCTAATCAAACAAACTCTAAGAAAATATATGCTACTACTTTTAAAATTAACAATCATAATAACAGATATTTAACTTAATTTGGGATAAAATATGCTGCTGCTTTCAAACAAACTCTAACAGTTCTCGTTTGGGATAAATTAATTTAACTTAATTTTTTTAATCATTTTAATCTAATTAAAAAAATTATATTGAAAATAAAAGGGTAAATTACAAACACACCTTTTGAGATTTACTTAAATTACAAATTACCTCACGTAATTTTAGAAATTACATTATGCCTCCTAAGATTTCTAATTTCATAACAAATAGGTCCTTTTATTAATAAATCATCAAGTCCATTAACAGTTTTTAATAATGTTAAAATTTAATTTCAATTAATAATTCAGATAATTTTATTATCATATAAATGAACAGTTAGAAATTTTATTTTTTCAATTAATTTAGTTAAATAAAAATTTTGACAGAGAGATATTTATAATTTTTTAAATCATAAAAAATAATTCATATTTTAAATAAATTTTAAAAATATATTTATAATTTATCCAAAATAAAATAGCTCATAAGTTTGCATGAACTCCTATGTTTTTGAAACCTCGGAAAAACCTTCCCGACATTACAACAATCATCGCATCGCATTCACAAGGATGTGGAATGAGGATGTCGGTCACATGATTGATGTGCTATTTTTGTTTTGTGTTTTTTTAACTCGCGATAATTGAGCACGTGGGTCACAGTGATTCATGGAATCACCAGCCCCTTGAAAATAATTGCATCGTGATTCGTGCGATTTGATAGAAAATTGTATTTGTTTGGTTGTGAAGAAAATCCGAGCCACGTTTTCATAGAAAATTTCCTTCTGGTCTTCTCCCGATATCTGACTTGCTTGCCCCACATCCGTACGAGATAAGCATCGCACCAAAAATCACAAATTTGAATGTCTATTTTAGGATGTTTTTGATTTTTTTTTTTTAATGAGAAGGGTTGTGGCATTATTATGGATAAAAATGTGTAAATAGTAAATGAAATTATGCATATATACATATAAGGATAACTTATAAATAATTGAGATTGGTTTAAAATATAAACCGCCTCCTATGATTTAGAAGATTACAAAAATTCTTAACTACTCTCTAATATAATAATTAAATTAATTAAATTAAATTTCTAATATCATTAAAAAATTATTAATTGACTTGATAATTTATATAATAAAAAAAAAGATGAGCTATTTGTTATGAAATTAGAAACTTCAAGATGTAATTATCAAAATTTTAGGTGGCAAATCGTATTTTAAGTAAATTTTCGGAGGTATATTTGTAATTTACCATTTAAATATTATATAGGAAAAATTAACCCCCCCCTAAAAAAAAAAAAAACTATAATTTGACCCTCCTTGTAACAAAATAAATCCGAATTTTTAAGGGTTAAACTATTGTATTTTAGTAATTAAACAAAATGTAAGTTTATAAAAAATTTGATCGATTTTACTTAACAAAAATAGGCAAATAATTCATATTAAAAACAAATCACAAGTTTTGAATTTAAATTGATAAATAAAAAATTGAGAGTTTAGTTTTATTATAAAAATCAAATCCTTTTTTTTTTTTTTTTTTTTTGTAATTTCTCCTAATATATATAAGCGTATTAAGATTAAATTTTTGGATAAATTATAAATATACCTCTCGAGATTTGCTTAAAATACGAATCACCCCTGTAATTTTAGAAATTACATTCTACCCCTTGAGGTTTCTAATTTCATAACAAATGACCCATTTTATTAATAAAATCATCAACTCAATTAACAATTTTTAATGGTGCCAAAAATATATTTCAATTAATAATTTATGTAATTTTATTATTGTATAAGAGGTATTTATGAATTTTATTTTTTCAGTTAATTTTGTCAAATAAAATTTTTTGACAAAGGAGTGTTTATAATTTTTCAAATTTTGTCAATCTGTATTTTAAGTAAATCTTAAAGGATATATTTGTAATTTATCGTACTTTTTTTTTTTATCATTGTATGTGTCTTAATGATGATCGAATAAATTGCATTAGCATGACTTTAATTTGAGGGTTTTATTGATTAAAAATTAATTTAAAAAAATTAATTTATTTGACATATTTTTAGTTTTTTTTTAATAACGTTTTAAAGTGGCTAAAATAAACATAGTTTTTGCTAAAATTGAGTTTACTAAATGAATTACAATTTTTTTTTAGTAAAATGGCCAATAATCTGACTTTAAGTTACAACTAAATGAATTATTATTTTATTATGAATTAAATTAAAAAATATATTAAATTAAATTATTGATTAATGAGTCAAAGTGAGAGATATCTCCGATGCAAGTGAAAACTATACATATCTTTTTACCTGCAATGCGTTAATTTCTATTTAGTTTCCCTATTTTCTATATATCTAAAATTTTTTAAAATTGTATTTAAATATGAAATTTACAAAAATAAAATAAAAGTGAAACAAAAATTGAATGAAGTAAATTTTTTTTTTCTCTCAACCTCTCTTTTCATTTATTTTGATTTAACAAACTTTTTTTAAAATCCTATATTTAAATTTAAACACAATATTACATTAAACAAAAGAAAAAAATATATATTTTTGAGAAGTGCTACATATCCCCAATGTTTTATTATCATTTTGTACTACCATTTACGTATATATTTATAAAATGTTATTATTGAGATAACAAAATATCGATGATACATATGGTACTTTATTTTAATAGTTGTTGGTTTTCCTAATATGACCCATCATTTGTATGTTGTTATTTTAGAAGATAATATAAAATATGTGAATTAGTAATTAGTATTGAGCATTGTTACCTAATCATCCTATTTTAATTTTTTTCATTCTCTAATCAACTTGGATTTTAGTTTTATTGAATTTAAAAAAAAATTAAAACTCAACCAAACAAGGTAAATAATTTTTAGATTTAAGAGTTGTTATATGTCACTATTTATTATTATATCTTCAATGTGATTTTTGATAAGAAAAATTAGTGAAACATCCATCTCCAACTTTGTGTAGTAGAAGAGATTCAAAATGTTTTTTTTTATTATTAGCTAATATCCCTCAACATTTTCACAGACAAAATTCGACTCAAATAAATTTTGCCTAACTCAGAAAAATTTCACCCGACTCAGAGAAATTTCTGCCTCGACTCAAAGAAATTTCAAAATTTCTCTGAGTTGGGCAAAATTTTTCTGAGTCGAATTTTCTCTATGGAAATGTTGAGAGACCTTAACTATTATAAAAATATTATATATTCTTCATCTTATAAAATTTTAATATCAGGAATCTTAAAAAAATTCCCTTTTTGATATGACATGGCAAATTCATTATTATTTAAAAGAAATATTATACAAATTAGCAACTCTTACAAAAAATAAAAATAAAAATAAAAATAACTAACTAATGTAACATGTAACAATGAATTTTTAAAATTTAAAATATGACCAATCTCAATAAGTGTCACATCTATGAATAAATATATATATTTTAAATATATGAACCATACTTATGGATTTGAAATTTATTACATAAACATTGAAATAAAATAAATACAGTAATAAATGTGAGGATAAATATCTTCAAATTTTTTTTTTTCAAATATGTCAATTCTCTTTATTGAAATTTTTATGTATAATAATGTGACCTCTCGTAGTTCATTTGTTTCTAATCAAAACACTCATTATTATTTTAATAATTTAAAAAAAATTTCATTGATAGATCATTGCAAATGTATTTTTTGTGAAACTTTCTATTTATAATTTTTTATTCAAATAATTCGCTCTGTTTGAATACCTCTAAAAAAGTTTTGAGTTCTTTTTGTTAATTAGATAAGTCAACCCCTAGTTCTTATTTTTAGTTTGGCTAAAATAGTAAACATTTGATTTGCCCTCACCATGATTCTCCATCTTTGGTAAGAGCTCCAAATTTGGTAAATGAAATATAGTTATTTCTTTCCAAAAAAAGTAAAAGTTTAAAAGGCTCACTAAATTTTATCCATTACCAAAAAGAAAATTTTGGCCATGTTCGATTTGATTTTCAAAAATTTGTTTCAAATTTTTTTTAAAAAAAAATAAATTTTAATTTAATAAAAGAAACAAAAAGATTTTTAAAAAAAAACATTTATCATTTTTATATAATTTTATCTTATAGAAGGTCATAAATAATTTTTAAAATTTAAAATTATAGTTTTTATATTTATTTTTATCTTAAAATATTGATTATCCTATGGTTTGGAAAATTATAAATATAATGATCCCAGTTTTGAATCGACACTTGTGGTAGTTCGGACTTGGGTTTTATAGTTCAATGTTGTTGTCCATCTCTTATTACCCTTGTTGTTCCTTGGATCAGTCATTTGGATTGTAGTTGTGTGTTTGAAATAGGTTGATTGCTTGATTTTCCAAACCTATTTTACCCAGATTTTTACTCCTCCGCTCGAGCGGCCATTCTTGTGCTCAAACGAGATTTGCAAACTCTCAGTATTTTTTGTAGACCTGCAAATGCTGGAAGAGTGTATTCAATGCTCGAGCGTTATTTCTTACGCTCGAGCGGAACATTGTGTCCGACATTCGAGTATCACTTTCCACGCTCTAGCGGACTACGTATATAACAGTCCATGAAGATGACCTTTTTCATCACTTTTTCATTCCTCTCTCTCTCTAAGACTTTCTAAAAACCTAGATCTTGAGTTTCTCTCTCTAAAAATCATCTTCTCTCTACTAGTTCACCTAGATTCGTTGAGGTCTTCACCCAAGTGCCTTTGAGAAAAGGATAGAGCACGTCAATAGCTACATTTTGATTCGAATCATCTTTGGTTTCAACATCTTTGGAGTTTCTTCACTTCTCCTTTTGTCTCCTAACTTCAAGGTAGGGACTCTCTATACCTTAATATGGGTTTTAACTTGGCTATAGGTTGTTGTGTGGAAATGGTGAGATTTGGAGATGTTTTGAGCAAACCTAGGGTTTGGGTTCAAGTTTGAAAAGAGAGGTTTCTATGTGGATGTTATATAAATGATTATAGGGTTTGGATATGAGGTCATCTCATGTTAAAATAGTTGATTTTGGCCTTTGGGTTAATATTTGGAAAATGGGGAGCTTTGCCCTAAAATATCTTGAATAACTATATTGTATAAATAATGAAATTGGTATGGAAAATGTGGAATTAGGAAGATGTATACATGAATGGTGTTATTGGATTTGTTTAATCACTCACCTATGGAAATTTGATGATTTATCTGTTATAGAGATTGTATATCTGTTTAGAAATATCTGCTTTGGGCTATCGGTGGAGGATAGTCATGATTATTGTAGACATTTCATGTGGATTAGGCGAATTGAAACTAATCCCTTAACCATTAGCATTGAATATGATTATGAATGATATACATTGTATATGTATGATATTTAGGAGAAGACATGGGATATACTCCATGTTTTGAGAAGAAGAAAGGGGATGGACTCCATTGAACTAAGTTGACTTGTATGTTCATGGTAAAAGTCCTGAAAACCATTTGTATATATGAGTGCCGATTCCCGTAAATGAAATTTTCATAAAATGGCAAATAGAAGCGAATGTATTTGTATAATGATTTTATCTGTTAGAAACTTGTGAGGTGTAACCTTTGTTGATGGGTTAAATGCAGTGGATGTACCTATTGAGCCAAAATGAATGAATTGAGATGCGAGTTTGGTATAACATGATTTTGGAAAGAGTTATAAAGATTTTATCGTAGGACAATGAACATGTGTATCATACTTATATCTTGTTAATTCTCATATATTGTGTTAGTATGTTTCTATTGGGTTTTGGCTCACCCTACTTGGGAACCATTTTCAGGTGTTGGGGACATGCCTCCACCAAGGCAATAGCGTAGAGGGACTTTTGAGGAGCAAGAGCTTATTTATTTTGTTTTATTTTTTTGTATAGCCACGGGTTTAAATTGTATTGAGCTAGGCTCATATTTGTGCAACCAAGCCACGACTTGGAAAGATGTAAGCCAATAGAGCATATGACTATATGTTTAGTTTCAATTCTCTCAACATTGTAATACATGCTATAGATTCAAAATGAATACTTGTGAATATATATCACATGTGTTAACTTTTGTAAACGAACTCTAATGAATGAATGCACCCTATTTCTATTATTCTTCTGCTTATGAGTTGGATTTATTGTATTATTTTGGGGGTGTTACAATGAATACCCCATTATCAGACTTAGTTATTTAACAAAATTAACTGAAAAAATAAAATTTTTAGCTACTATCTTATATAATAATAAAATTATCTAAATTATTAATTGAAATAAATTTTTGACATCATTAAAACTATTGATTGACTTGATATTTTTTATTTAAAAAATGGACAATTTGTTATGAAATTAGAAAAATTTTAAGGGACGTGATGTAATTTCCAAAATCACAAAAAGAAAATCATATTTTAAGCAAATATTAAGAGGTGTATTTATAATTTACCATAACTTTTCTTTTAGCATTTATTCTATTAAAAAAAGAAAAAGAAAAAGAAACAACAAAAAAAGAAGACAAGGAAAAATTAGTAAAATATCCCTCTCTAACTTTGAGTAATAGGAGAGGTCTAATATTTTTTTTATTAACTAAGGTCCTTCGATAAAATTTCTTTGTGATCATATTAGAAAGGGCCTGGCTTTGGTCCAGTCCTTAATCGGATTGGACGGTGCTGTTGGGCCCGTAGGGGCCCACCACGGGTCCCGTTTTGAAAATCTGAACCGTTCAATGTGTAGAACTCGTCGAGTACTATATGCCTGTGAAAAATCACGTTGATCGGATATCGATAGCTATGTGATCAAATCAGTTTTGTATAAAAAAAAATGGACGGTGAATAAATTAACGGTTGATAAAAAACTGATTTGATCACATAGCTATCGATATCCGATTAACGTGATTTTTCACAGGCATATAGTACTCGACGAGTTCTACATATTGAACGGTTCAGATTTTCAAAACGGGACCCGTGGTGGGCCCCCACGGGCCCAACAGCACCGTCCAGTCCGATTAAGGACTGGACCAAAGCCAGAGCCTATTAGAAAAATTTTAAAATTTTCTGTATTAAAGTGAAATTTTTCTATGTCAAATTTTCTCTATGAAAATGTTGAGAGACTCCAACTACTATAAAAATATTGTATATCTTTTCTCTCATAAAATTTTAATATCAAGAACCTTAAAAAATTATCTTTTCTTTTATCACTAGATACTCATAATTGGTTTCTTAAATAAAAGGATAATTACAACAAAAATAATAGTGATATTTTTACAACATATACCCCGTAATATAAAAATAAAAAATAAGTAATTTATAGCTGCCCTTCTATAATAAAGTCATTTCAATTTTCAATGACACCTTGTTAATAGACATGCTCCATTTATATTCGTTTCAATAAAATAATAATAAACAAAAATATGTTTAATTTTGATTGACTTATTTTTTTTCCTAAAATAAAATCTTATGTTATTTTGTACAACAAATACAGAGTAAAATTATAAAGAGAAAATTAGTCTAAAATTTCTCTTCCATTTTTAGTAATGGAAGAGGTTCACAATATTATTTTGTGATATCTAAGGTCCCTCAACCCCATACCGATATATCACAGAGAAATTTGATTATCTTAAATCAAACCTCATTTCTCTCTCTTCTCTCTCTCTCTGTCTCTCAACTTCTCCATTCTCAGATGGAGACAACAAGCGCAAACAAGGCCAAAAGGTCAAAAACCGACTCCCCGAAACCCTAGATTTCCCAACCACCGCCAGTGTCGACGGCGATGGCATAGCCTTATCTTCCCCTCCTACCATCAACAACGACGTTGTTTTCTCCGTTAGCAACGTTGAGCAAGTATGTAGCCTCCTTTTCTACTTTTTGCAATATCAAGGCTCTTTAAGGACCCAAAATCAGGAGACCAATATTCCAACTTCCTGTATGTCAAAATGAACACATTGATTACCCAATATATAGATTTGTATGATAGCCTCCCATTTTCAAAACAAATTTCACCGCTTGGACCACTAAAATTGCTTGATAAAATAGTTTCCAACAACCTTGTTGAAGTACTGCCACTAGTGCTACAAGTCAATCTCTCCAAGGCCCTTATAACAATTGCGATGCTATCGTATGCTCTCAAAGCATAAATCCCAAGGTTGGAGTTATCTTCTTCTAGATATTCCAATCGGAAGCTCGGTCGAAACTGTTGTTTGAAGTTTAGAAATGATGTAGTGTTTTCCTAATAGTCTATCTTGATTCCCAAAATTGAGAGGAAGATTTCATGAATTGACACTAGGCCGAGCTAGTCTAGACCGAGCTAGGTTCATACGGCTACTGGGCGTGCTCGGTCAGGGCCCCAGTCCAATCCAGTCGAAGCAGCCTTAGATCGTTAGCCCGGTTAATCATATTCGCTCCGCCGAGTTAGACTAGTGTAGTCTTCCACAGATTAGTTCGACTGGGAAGTATCTAGATTAGAACTGAGAAGGTCGGCTAAGCCGCAGCGGGATTCTCCAGTTAAAATCGGATGAATATCATGGTCGTGATGTGGTCACGGTGTGATGGCAAGGAACCGTGCTATCCGTTCGCGCCAGAACCGTTTGGCGGTTTTGTTAGGTGGTGTTTAGCTGTATTTGCGTTGACAAATGGGAAAATAGGAGATGAGAGCAGGTCCATGTGTCCAAAGGTGAATGGACGCAGAGGCGCGCGCAGAAGGTATATAAACGGTGCTGCTCCCCCATACTCAGGTCTAGAAGATCTTATGATCATAACTCACCGACCACTTGGTCTCCTCTCTTTTCTCTCTCTCTCAGTGTACTAACTTGACCGTCGGAGGGTTTTCCGGCAATACACCGCCGGGTAGCTCATCATCTGTAATAACCCTGACCCGTAATTAGCTATTAATCGGTATTTAAGGATGCTAATTAAGCGAATTAAATAAATTATGGAGTTGTTATGTGAATTGCATGTTAATTGGTTATCTATCTGTCACCCATAGAAACATCTGTTTGGAATTCTGTTATAATATAAAGACTGGAAGCCTTATTGTAGACGTCCTCGAACGCCCCGGGAGGGTTAGGTCCCGTTCTGTTCATATTGGGTTCACTACAGTTCGGACTCAAATTGTCACGGTTCTGAATCTGAACCAAAGAGTCCAACTCTGGCAAATCGTTTTGAAGGAAAACAGATTTTTGAAAAGAAGTGCCAAACATGGACTGCTTTGCCAGATTACAGAGTCGCCACCTAAATATTTTAAAATGGGAAATTTAGGAAACCCTGACTCGGTGCCGAAGGCCACATGTCCGTCATCACCAAAGTGATCTTGGCTCGGGAGCTTGGGTACGATCGGGGAAGGTCAGCTATGAGCACCCCCTTTCGCCCGGTCCGAAGACCGGCCTCTACTAACCGTGATATCCGATTTTGATAACATTATGCATTCTTATTCCAATTATTAGCCTAGAATTACTATGTTATGCGCACAGCAAACAAGTATAGACTAGATCGCCTAATTTGGAAACAAACATTGCATATCCGTTCGTTTTGAAAATGCTTTGGAATTTGCTACTCGCAAGTAGGCTAAAACACGGATTTCAATGAGTTTTCCCAA
Organism: Camellia japonica; assembly: GCA_030407325.1. NCBI lineage: Eukaryota > Viridiplantae > Streptophyta > Magnoliopsida > Ericales > Theaceae > Camellia > Camellia japonica. The sequence goes on along the minus strand of JAPPVO010000059.1, from coordinate 79,473,353 downwards.
CTCAAGCAATCCAACCTCCACCCACAGGCATTCAAACAGTAATATCATGTAAGCAATTAGCCGCATGGCAAGCATACTGTCATGGCAACATTCACACGCATGCGATATGCTAAGCATAAAACTTACATCGTACTCCGTGCCAAAACAAGAAACCAGGTTAGCAAACATGCATGACCTAGTTCATGTTAAGTGGCTAATGCAACACAGGCATAGATGCAATCTAGAGTAGGCTCGGCTAACCCTAAACATGGCATGTGAAATGTGCGAATAGCACGTATTCAATTTGGAATTGAAAATTGCAATGCAGTTTGTATGATGTACCGAGCCCGGTGCATGTAAACAAATACATGAATGCACGCATGCATTGCATAAGGTATGCTAAATTAGACGTGCCCTAATCTACCATCGTAAGCAGGTAAATAAAAGGGATAGAAAGAAGTGGAGGTTTGGAAGACACACACCCACTCACACACACTTATTACATTTTTGCCCTCACTCGGAGGGACCAAAATAATAATACAGTCCAACGAATAAACGAATAAATTAATTATTACAAAATTCTAAATATTAAAATTAAAACAAATAACTAAAAGGAATGGGGCCTCAGCCCTGCCTCGGGATGCGCGAGTGATGCATGCTCGATCCGACTTGCCCGGAAAACCCGTGTCATGGCACTGTTGCTTCTGCTTTTGCTGCCCTGCCCCTCCAAAAATTCCCAAAGTTCCAGAGTACCTTCCTTGCATGCATTGAATGTCACCGGCTGGAGAGAGAGTTCACCGGCTGTCTATAAATTCCACCGGCCACTTACATGGTTTATCGGCACAAAAATAGTGCCGGTCGGCACTATTTACTGCCGGCCGGCAGAAAGTCCCTGCAGCAGACAGATTGACAGCAGCAGCAATACAGCAATGCATGGCATGGGTTTTGGGGGACATGTAAGCATGGTCATTGCCTCCTATCATGCTTGGGGACTCAAGGAGGTATGACCCTTGGTTCTAGGGCCATCAATGATGCATTGATGCATGATAGCCTAAGGAACCAAGGTTGCATGTTTTAATTGAAATGCATGCAACACAAAAGATGAAATCCAAAACCTTATCATGTGTTAATCAAAGGTCTTGGTGACTTGAGGATGGAGGCAAGTTTCACCACTCAAAGTGTGAACTCCCCTCGATCCTCATGCTTGGCTTGACAATCCCAAGCCAAACCATGAAATGCAAGTACACAAAAATGGCTCAAATGCTATGCGACCTATCATGTTAAGCATGCAAAGAACTAAAGTATGCAAGGTACAAATGTCATGCAACATGGACCAATTAAGCATGGAACTAGCATATACTCAAGGCTTCATTGACCAATCATGCAACAACCATGCAATGAGCATGCAACAATGGACTTAAGCCCTAAAGGGCAGTCCTCAAACTCCCCAAAACAGTGGCAAATCATGCCTCAAAACATGATTAAAATGCTACGCAAGCATGCTAGCCATAAGGCCTAAGGCTAAGGCACAAAGTGGGGCATTGAACCACCACTTAACAAGACCAAACATGGCACATGTTAGACAATCAAAGCAGGTTTTTTCAGCATACAAAATGGCACCCAAATCCCACCACATGATAGTCCAAAATACACTAAGTATGCGAGCATGCACAAGGCCAAGTCCTAAGCATACAAGGGCATACCTTTAAAGCATGAACTAAGCCCATATACCAACATATAGACATGACTAATGGACTGAAATAGGGTCTAATATGATGCCAAATCAATAGACCAAAACAAACTAAACATGCTAGAACTCCATACAAGCAAGGCTTACAAGCCTAACATGCAAAATACACACACTAAGCATACCAAAAGTGTCAAGAACAGTGGCTCACAGCCCTTTTTTATGACAAATAGATGCTAATACCTTCATGAGATCAAGCTAGAACATGCAAAGAAACATGGCTCAAAGGCATGACATGCTTCGAAGCATAAGAGAGCACTTCAAAACAAACATGAGAGACATGCAAGAGGCCACGAAATCAACTAAAAAACAGAGATCAAACATGACCTAAAACACATAATAAAGCTCTGAAATGAAGCTAAAACAAGCATGCATACATGTTATGCTATGAGCCTAAGACAAAGGCATGCAAAGGACCAAAGGGAGAGGGGTGTCTCTCCCTTAAATGAGGCTCGAAAATAACTCCCTCACCACTGAAAACCCACTGGTTTTCAGTGGTGAGAAGGCCAAAGAACACCAAGCAAGCAAGGCCTCCAAGAAAAGGCACAAAAGGGCCAAAACAAAGCCTAAAAGAGTGAGGCTTCACTCAAATGGACAAAAGACCTTAATGAATGTTCTTGAGCAAGTAAAAACAAGACTTTTTTGTCTTAAACACAAACTCAAAAACACAAAGTAAAGAGGGTAGAAAAGGGTTGCAAGAATGGGGAATATAAAGTGATGTTCTTACCCTTGAAGATCCCTTGAAGAACAAGTGGTGCAGCCACTCTCTAGTGCTCAAAATCAGTCCAAAACCAATACAAATAACCTTCCAAGTCTCTCAATCTCAAGCTAAGGTGTAATGGTGTGTGTAAAGGAGCAAAACTAAGACAAAATCACACTTTTTGGCCTTAGATCACACACACAAGGGGAGAGAGATGATGATATAGATATATGACAGAGATATATGTATCTAAGCTCTGGTTTTGACTCTCAAGAAGCTAACCCTAGCCAAGAGGAGAAGCTCTCCTCTTATAAGCATTGCAAAGCTTGTCAAACAAGCTTGGAAGGAGTGCATCCCCTCCATACACGTGTATGGAGGGGAGCAAAAGCTACAAAGCTGTCTGAAAATATCTCAGAAAGCAAGTGCACAGTAGTCGGCAGGGCAAAATGGTCATTTTGCCAAAAAGAGTGCCGACCGGCACAAAATAGTGCCGACCGGCACAATATAGTGCCGATGGCAACTCTAGCCAGCCGGTGGCCTCTAGCCCCAGCCGGTGGTGTGTAGGGATGCCTCACAAAGCATTCCCTGCCCTCCAAGGCAAAACACAAGTGTTTGGTACAAAACCAAACACAAACGGTCGGGTCCGGAGGTCCTGAGGCACGGCGCGCGCAGCCGAGAACTCCGGGAACTCCGAACGAACACAAACATGGATAATCACCGAGTGTTCCAACGATGACGTCCAAGTCTTGAGGACGGTCAAAAATGGGGTGTCTACACTTATCGGCATCTGAAATAGGAATTAATTACATTAATGTGTTATTTGGAATTTTGAAAACACCATGACAAACTTGATTAAAAATTGATTCGATTTAGTAAAATCCCATGTGATTAACTTAAGCCTTAATTGAAACTACTTTTGATAATTGAATTTTGTGCTAACTTTGACTAATTAAGGCTACTTGTGTTGAATTAGATGATGCATGATTAGTGTCTAATTTTGTCCTCTTACTGGCCCAAGATATGATTAGAGCATAATGTGTGGAGGCATTTGGTGGGGTGGAGTGTAGGGAACCAAAACCCTTGTATGTGTGTGTTGGGAGTGTGCATGTGTGTGCACGTGTTTAAACTCAAAGTGAGGTGTGTGTGTGTGTGTTGTGTATTTCAGCCGAGTGAGAGAGAGAGTCCTTGTGCCATTCTCTTGCTCCCTTAGCCTCTGTGTTGAGAGTTCGGTTGTGTGGAGAGAGAGAGAGAGAGAGGAAGTTTGGCTAGGAAGTGAAAAGATGAACTCAATAAGCTAGAGGAAGAACGAGAGAACTAGGAAGACCACCTTTTGTTGTGTGAAATCCAGCTCTAGGTAAGAGTTTAAGCTCCTCTTCTGTAGCTATTCCCCCATGCATTATGATTTTAGCTCATCTTGGAACCATTTTCACAAAATTAACTTAAGGAGTGGGTCTTTGGGTTTGAAGGTGCCTTGCATGTGCATACATGGTAGATTTATCTTTGATTTGATCTTGTTAAAGTTGAGTTTTGAAATCCTTGCATGCATGTGAGTTTATATCATGCCCATAGTTTCAGAATTCATGAATTTGTGGATCACCATTTGCATGTTTTGAAAAACCATGGAAGAGTTGAAAAATATTGCATGAAGAAGTTTTGGTTCAAACCTTTCAAGAATTGATGAGTTTTTGAATAAAAGATGTTTTAAGAGTCTTGTATTGAAGTTTTCTAAAGCTATTTTTGTGTGTTTGATCAAATCATGCAAGACCCTAAGGTTTGAAGGTGGTTTGGAAGCCATTTTTGTTAAGCTTGCTGCCTAGAATTTTACAGTTGGCTCGAGCGAAGAAGTGGTGGCTCGAGCCAACATTTCGAGCTCTCAGAATTTTGCACTCTACAAAAGGCTGGCTCGAGCGAAGAAGTCTTGGCTCAAGCGAGCTCTATTTTTGCCTTCTGCTGGCTCTAGCCAAGAAAAGTTGGCTCTAGCCACCAGCCTATTTTTAGCATGTTTTCAAAAGATGTTTTAAGCACATATCTTCACTCACATCTCTTTATGGGCATTCTTAGGCATGATTTATGAGCCGTTAAAGATTAATAAGCTAACAGATAACATAAGTAAGTGAATTAGGAAATATGTGTAGAATCCGAGTATACGGGCAATATGAACAAGTTGTATAGCATGGAATGAATGGGAAATTAAAGTGAGAAAGCTAAGCCATGTATGACCACATGAATGAATAATAATGAGACATATTTTGTGCTATGTATTTTGTGATTGTAGGTCAAGACTCGAGGATTGATTGACCATTTACGGGAACCACTGTGAGTAACGTTATCGTAAAGATACGTTTATATGAAATTATGTTCCAAACGAGATATGATATGTTATGTTTTCTGAAATGATATATGCTTCTGTGAACGAACATTCCAAGTTTGAAATCTATTATGGCATCCATAGATAGTCCCAAGTCATGGGAGACGGCATGAAAATGCGGGTCCATGACATTTACGAGATCTCGTTAGCCACTTCATTGTGGTGACATGTGTTTAATCGGTGTCCGGGACCGGTTACTCTAGTCGGAAGACGTTATGTGATATGTTCGATATGTTCTATGGGATATGCCATTATTATGTTCTGATATGAGATGACTATGATTAATATGTTGCATATCTCTCTAAAACCTCTCTTTTCCTTCTGTATAAACCTCCTTCTCCGGCCTCTTTTTTCGGCCGGCTGGTCGCCGCCTTTGGCTATGGCGGTCGGCTGGCCTAGCTTGTTTTCTCCTTTGTCTTGTTAGTTTTTATGTTCAATAAACTTGAGTCCCCCGTTTCTACCCACCTAGGTTTGATCCGTTGCTGCGGGCGAGTGTTCTGTCTTCAGTTGGTTCTCTTGTCATCAGTTTGTCAATCTCAGGGGCGTCCTGGTTTTTCACTCGCGCACTCTTTGGCGAGCAGGAGTTTGAGGGGTGTGCTTTTTGGGCGGAAACAAGGGTATCGTAGGCGGTTCAGTTCTGTCCGGTTGTCACTCGAGCACTCCTCTCGAGTGAGAGTTTGAGGGGTGAAGAGGCGTGAGATTGAAGACCTGTTGGTTATGGAGGTTGGCAGAGGGTTTTGGGTGTGAGTTAGTAGAAGTCCTGATGTATACCTCAGCCGTGGGGTATTTTTATACCTTAGCCGCTAGGAGTTGGTTCAGGGAGAGGAGTAGTAGCAGCTTGGTGTGGGTTTTGGGAGCTTGGTAGAGGGTATTGGGTGTAAGGAGAAGATCTGATGCAGCAGTGGAGTTGACGCAGCAGAGGCATGCGGTAGTGGAGCTGATGCAGCAGTGGAGTTGATGGTTTCTTCCCGGTGGTGGCGGTGGTGCTTTCTCGGCCGGAGTGGGCATTGCAGCAGAGGAGGTAAGCAGGGATGGGAGGTGCAGCAGCTTAGAGTGGCTGGGGTGTGGGAGGTGCAGCAGTCTTCTCGGGTGTGAGTATGAAGATCCGGCGGGAGATGAGTTGCGGGTGTTGTAGCTAGGGGTGGGAGGTGCAGCAGCTTGCAGCTTGTAGTGGAGTTGCAGCTTGTAGCAGGGGCATTGGCAGGTGGGAGGTGCAGCAGCTAGGGGTGGCGTGGGCAGCAGCTTAGAGTGGCTGTAGCAGCAGAGGCGTGCGTGAGGGCTTTGGGAGTTATAGCTGCAGAGGGGTGATGTCTGATCTTGAGGCGTGGGTTGTTGGGTTTAGTTTTTTTAATTTGATTTGGGTGGTTTGGTGGGTTGTTTATGTGGGGACTTTTGTATTTTAATTTTCTAGTTAAGTTCTTCTTAACTTTTTTGTTTAAAAAATCGAAAGGCTTAGGGGTTGGTTGTATGGCTGCGAGTAGCAGTAGTGGGGTATTTTTATACTTCTGAATCTCTCTCGATGCATATCGTCTTCCTGTACCTTTAATTTCATGCTGTTTAATGAAAATTTTCTTTGCTGATCAAAAAAAAATGAGATGACTATGATTATGCTATGATCTGTTATGTACGTACAAAATGTTCGGAATTCGTTCACTAACCCCTTTACCTTAATGTTATTCACTGGGCTTTAGCTCACTGTTTGTATATATATGTATATAGGTGAGCATTCTGGAGTTCGAGCCCGAAGGCTTTTGCCTGGAGTTTTGTTCTGTTGTCAGCCAGCCTTTGTGCCTCACGTGGAGGTTCCCGAAGTGTCTTGGGTTCAAGTTCTGATTAGTTCTGTATATGTATGAGACTTAATCTAATTATGTTGGCTGTACTTAAGATACTGTAATGTGTGTGGTATAATATAATGTATGGTTGACTATGGTTGTGTATATAAAGTTTTAAAATATTCTGTTTCATATAAGTCAACACAACTCATTGGACAAGTCTAATTTTTGTATATTGCTTCCGCTAGCCCCTTATCATATGCTTATCTGTTCAGAGGCCTTCGGTGATCCAAGGATTACTGGCCGGTTACGATGCTAAACCTATAGAAGCGGGTTTGGGTCGTGACACCATCATTGTGTTCTCAGGTCGATTGGAGCGAAGCGCAGCTTGGACACAAGGAGTACGCATATCGACGGATATTTGCACCCCGTACAGATATAAAAGAATAGTTAACATAAACCAAGAAGCTTGCAATGGTGTCTGTAATTACCTAAGTCGAGTCTTTTTCTGTGAATCCTAGTTTCCTTGCTTCACTAAACAAGAGACATGTTAGTTGTAATGATGATTGAAGAACGATGAAAGCTCTAGGTTGTGTGTTATTTAATTTCATCAGCTTCTCAGGAACAAACTCTTGGGGATAAGATAGAGATTGAAATGGTGGAATGACTATATTATACTAAATATCTGAGCCAAAGAAATTCTCTGTGAACAAAGCTAGAGAAATTTTAATTTTTTCTGGTTTGAACTCAGAATAATTCTCTGCACGTAATGAGGCAAATTTCTCTGGTTTGGAGAGAATTTCTCTGGTTGGATCGAATTTTCTCTGGATCGATTAGAAGGACCTTAGACATAATGAAAATATTAGATGTCCTTTATATTATAAAATCTTAATACCAGAGACCCTAAAAAAAAAAAAATCCCCTATTATAAATCCACCTTTATCTACTTTAAATTTATTAAAATTATCATCTTATAATTCAAATTACACATAAACTTCATGCCACACATTTAAGGGCGAATTACACTAAGGTTCCCATAGTTTGGGTTTTGTGTCACTTTGATTCATGACTTTTCAATTATGATACATTTGACCTAGAATTTTGAATCTTATTCTAAATAAAGACAATTGAAGATACCATTGCTTAATTTGAAGGGCAAAATCGTTAATTTGATAAAATATAAACTAATTCGACAAATATAAATGTCAAAAAAATATTTTAAAAATTTTAAAAATTATTTTTACCCACTAAAAATAAAATTATGTAAAATTGATAAATTTTGTAGACATTTATTTATTTTACTAAATTAATTTTTATTATGCGCGTGGATAATGATCATGTAATAGGTGATTGCTTTTATTTTCATTAAATTAGTTGCTATTTTTTTAAAAGTCAAATATGGCGACAACTCTGATATCATTATTAAACCAATCCATTAAATCAAAAAATCCAAAACTAAAAATATTTTATATATTAAATATATCGATTGCATATTAAAATCATAACAATTACCTATTATATGATCATCATTCAAACACATAATAAAAATTAATTTGATAAATAAATAAATAAATAAATGTCTAAAGATTTATCAAATTTTACATAATTTTATCTTTAGTGGGTAGAAATAATTTTTTGACATTTATTTTTGTTAAATTAGTTTATATTTTATTAAATTGATGATTTTGCCTTGAAATTAAGTTACGGTATCTTCAATTGTCCTTATTTGGAATAAGATTTAAAATTCAGGATCAAATGCATCACAATTGAAAAGTTAGGGACCAAAGTGACACAAGCCTAAACTATAGAGACTGTTAGTGTAATTCACCCCACATTTAATTGTAACCATACGACTTCATTCAAAATAAATTCAGAATAATCAGATAAATTCAAAATATAAGGGTGGTTACCTAAAATTATTTAGGATAAATTATAAATATACCCCCTGAGATTTTATTAAAATACGAATCGCCCCTTGTGGTTTTGAAAATTATATTTCACCCCTGAGATTTCTAATTTCATAATAAATCGTCTATTTTATTAATAAATTATCAAGTCAATTAATAATTTTTAATGATGTTTAAAATATATTTCAATTAATAATTTAGGTAATTTTATTATTGTGTAGGAAAGTAATTATGAATTTTTTTTAATTAATTATGTTAAATTAAAAATTCTAATAAGGGGATATTTGTAATTTTTTAAACTACATTGAGCAATTTGTCTTTTAAGCAACTTCGAGAGTGTATTTATAATTTATCCAATTATTTATGTATAGGATTTGAATTAAGCTGATTGGATTGTAGAGAAACAACATTCTGTGAGTTATTTTGAGAAGATGGTTAAAAGTTGATTTTTTTATTTTTATTTTTTAAATATATAAAAATGTGAGAACTAATAAATTCAAAATAAAAGTTAAAACTTAGAAGATGAGTTTTAGGAGTGTTTTTAGAAAGACAGTTAAAAACTATTTTTAATTTTTTAATTTTTTTATGACTTTTTTTTTTTTATTTTTTTTATTTTTATTTTTAAAATGAATGAGGGAAGTGGGTTAAAAGGAATAGGCGTTAATATGTTTCCAAAATAAGCCATGTATATATAGATAAGTTCATGCATGAAGTCACGCATGGTCAGTATCAAAACTTGTCTCTATTCGCCTCAATCATCTCTCTCTCTCTCTCTCTCTCTCTCATCAATGCAATCCAAAATAACCAATTACTTCCCATGGAAATCCATTCTAGTCCTAGCATTTGCAATGTGCTCTCTCTCTCTCTCATCAATGCATTCCAAAACAACCAATTACTTCCCATGGAAATCCATTCTAGCCCTAGCATTTGCAATGCTCTCTCTCTCTTTCTCTCTCTCTCATCAATGCATTCCAAAACAACCATTTACTTCCCATGGAAATCCATTCTAGCCCTGGCATTTGCAATGCAATCAAATTTTTTTGGAAAATACTATAATCCCAAATTTTCTATCAAATTTAATAAAAAAATTGGTATACTAACATTACCCACCAAACACGCTCGAAAGCGACTTCTTAGTCAAGGAATTGGTCTTAGTCAAGGAATTGTAACTAGTATTCGTCACATTCCCAACCAAGTGTTTGTTTAAAAGTCTCAGTGAGTAGCTTGAGCTTCTCAATTGTAATTCCAATGGCGATTCGAGTGTGTTTGTTGTTGATTTTAGTTGCGAGCTCTGTTTGTGTGGTTGTGGAATCGAAGTATATGGTGTATAATACTTCACAAGGTGTAGTTCCGGGGAAACTGAATGTTCATATGGTTCCTCATTCGCACGACGATGTTGGTTGGTTGAAGACTATTGATCAGTACTATGTCGGTTCCAACAACACCATTCAGGTCTATATCTCTCTGCCTCCCAATTTCTGCATTTTGATTGATGGGCTTTTGCTTCTTTCAGGTTCAAAATGTATTAGATTCATTAATTTTGATTAGTATTCGAGTTTATATTGATGGGTTTGTGCTTGTTTCGGGCTGCTTGTCTTAAAAATGTATTAGATTAATTAATTTTGATTAGTTTTCGACTTTATATTGATGGGTTTGTGCTTGTTTCGGGCTTCTTGTGTTAAAATGTATTAGATTCATTAATTTTGATTAGTATTCGAGTTTATATTGATGGGTTTTTGCTTGTTTTAGGTGTCCCGTGTTCAAAATCTATTTGATTCATTAATTTTGATTAATATTCGAGTTTATATTGATGGGTTTTTGCTTGTTTCAGGGGGCATGTGTTCAAAATGTATTAGATTCATTAATTCTGGCATTGTTGGCTGATAAAAATCGGAAGTTCATTTTCGCTGAACAGGTCACAACCCATTTCCTTTCGATTTATATATGTATTATATATATGGATTTGTTACTATCACAATCACTCGAACATACACAGATTGAAAGTGGAATTGTTTGAGAGTTATATGTTTGATTACAGGCATTTTTCCAGCGATGGTGGAGGGACCAGAGTGAGGCAGTCCAGAGTATAACCAAGCAGTTTGTCAGCTCGGGCCAACTAGAGTTGATGTATACAATTGCATATGCCCATTTAATTTTATACCTAGAACGGTGGTCTCTTTATTTGTTTGATTTTGAAATTCCACTCTTGTATAGTTAAGTTTGCAAAGATGGAAAATGAGATCAATATGGTTTTGATTGAGCATGTTGCTCACAAGAGTGGCTATTTTAAGATAGTGGACTAATTCAAAAAAAAAAAAAAAAATTCGGTGGGCGCAGAAATGGCGGTTGGTGCATGCATGATGAGGCGACCTCACATTATATTGACATGATAGATCAGACAACACTTGGGCACCGTTTTATCAAAGAGGAGTTCAATGTGACTCCAAGAGTTGGTTGGCAGATTGATCCCTTTGGTCATTCTGCAGTGCAGGCTTACCTTTTGGGGCAGAGGTACGACTGTCTCAGTGTTGGTAGTCCTTAGCATAGGTAAATTGTTGTTTATGTATGGTTTTGTCATCAACCATAAAGCCATTGAAGAATATTATTATCTTGAAGGACATAAAAAAAAATTGTACAATGTCAAAAAAATGGAAAAAATAAATTAATTTGACCCACACAAGTTCCCCATACTACACACACTGCAGGTTAATTGAATTTGGCCCTTTTGTTCATTTAGGTTGGATTTGACTCATTTTTCTTCGCGCGAATTGACTACCAAGACAGAGATAAGCGAAAAAATGAGAAGCGCCTTGAGGTTGTCTGGCAGGGCTCTAAGAGTTTTGGTTCATCTGCACAGGTGAGTAAATGAAAGTGATTTTTTTATTTGTTTCCACTGTTAATTGTTATAGATCCGATAAAGATATCCATTTTGGATGCAATAATTATTCTTGTTCATTTACAAATGTTTTTTTTTCTTTTTTGGTTGCTCAATTCGTTGTCGCTTGACAATGAAAATTCTCTCCGTGCTAACACTGTAGATTTTTGCTGGTGCATTCCCTGAGAATTATGAACCGCCAAAAGGTTTCAATTTCGAAGTTAATGATGATTACCTTGTTGTCCAGGTAAATTACATGGAAAAATAATGTTAATAGATCATTGAACATTTATTTGTGCATATGATAACTTTTTTGTCTCTTGTATGCATTGAAGGATGATATCAATTTGTTTGATTACAATGTCCCAGAGCGCATCAACGATTTTGTAGCTGCTGCTTTGGCACAGGTAAGCTGGATGAAGTTGTTTTACTGGGTACATATGAAAACCTGTTGACCTTCCTCTCACAGTTGGTGTACTTGCTTTCAAGCAGTTTTACTTATCCAATCTGGAAACAAAACAATGATAGTTGTCAGATATGTCAATGAAAAATATATTCTTGTAAATATACTTCTTCCATTATAAATGGAAGTCTGATTGTTTCTCTGCTAGTTCTACATGAAATTGAAAAGCAACATTTCAGTTATCAATTGTCCTTTACCCTGCGACAAACCTAGCTAAACCACAAAATTTAAGAACTTGGTGAGTGATACTTTGAGAAATGTGTTTGAAGAAGGACTTGTACAAAATGTAGCAAGTTTTTTTCCTTTTCTGGTATTTCAATATTAAAGCTTGGGCTGGCTTGAAAATTTGTTTGTAATAACAAGTCTAACTATGTGAGGCTTAGCAGCAAATTTGTTTATGTTTTCTCTCTCAGGCTAACATAACTCGTACAAATCACATAATGTTTACCATGGGCTCAGATTTCAAGTACCAATATGCTCACACATGGTTCCGGAATATGGACAAGCTAATTCATTATGTCAATCAGGTTAGTTTTCTTCAAAATCATTTTCATGCTTTTCCCATATTTGGGTTGGAATGTGCTCCTTCATGCATTGTGCTATCTTTTCCCAAGCAATTGGCTGTCCCAAAATTCTTTAAGTTGATTAACCATGCTTTACCTGATATAATCACTATGCAACATTGCTGAGATGGATGACACAGACTCATGCCATGTGCTGCTGTTAAAATTTGTTCTCTGTACATGAACACATGCAGTGGTAAATATATAGGGTTATAATGCGACAAACGTCAGCTTTGTGGCTGACATCATATGCCTTACTATATTACATACTCTAATTCATAATGCTTTTTCTCTGAACCACATCTGCTTGTGATTTAATTCCATTTTTCTTTAGCTTTATATCATGAAAGGTGAGCTTTTTCTGATTCATCTTGGCATTCCTTCATGTATGCTTGTAGGATGGGCATGTCAATGCACTATATTCAACCCCATCAATTTACACTGACGCAAAATATGCAGAAAGCAAATCCTGGCCACTTAAGACGGATGACTTCTTTCCGTGAGTTCAAGATTTGACAATTTGAAATTTGAAATGACTGCTCCTATTATAACCCACTTGACTAGAGCTTTGGTGTATGTATTTATCAGATATGCAGACTGTATAAATGCTTACTGGACGGGATTTTTTACAAGTAGGCCTGCTCTGAAAGGCTATGTGAGAACGATGAGTGGCTACTATTTGGTAGGTTGTGCAAATATTTAGATTTCTTTGACAAGCAAATTGCTTTATGCTTTTTCACTGTTGGAAGAATTTCAAACTTCTGAGATGCATTAGATTCCAATACATGATAGGCTGCAAGGCAATTGGAGTTTTTTAGAGGGAGGAGTGAAACAGGGCCCACTACCAACAGTTTGGCTAATGCTTTGGCAACTGTTCAACATCATGATGCAGTTACTGGAACTGAAAAGCAGCATGTGGCTAATGATTATGCAAAACGGCTGTCAATAGGCTACAAGGAGGTGAAGATTTCCCTGAGAGCCCCAGGATTTAACTCTTAATCGATTTTGTTATTCTTATGCTATGACCGTCACTAATCAAATATATTTTGCAGGCTGAGGAGTTAGTTGCAGCTTCACTTGCTTGTATGATAGAATCACCAACAAAATCTGGATGCAAGAGTCCTGTGACAAAGTTTCAGCAGGCAAAAAATAATGACCCTATATGCTTATTAGTTTGAGTTTCTTCTTCCTCTTCTTCTTCTTCTTCTTCTTCTTCTTCTTCTTCTTTTTTTTTTTTTTCGGTTGAAGGAAAGGGGTATTCATAGACACACAATGGGGAAATACTCGACAGGGTTTTCAAAAGGATCAAATCAACCACATTTTTCTTGTTTGCAAGAGTTTTCTTTTCTTTTCCCTGAGTTTGTTTTCTTTGCCTCAGTTTTGGCAGATGTAAATTATTTATTTAGTTCTTGTCTTATTCCAGTGTCCACTTCTGAACATAACTTATTGTCCTGCAACAGAAGTTGATCTATCTCTTGGGAAAAAAATGGTAAGGATTATGTTTCAACAATTTTTTCCTTTTCTTTCTACATTAGGTAGGAAAAGAGATTAATTTACTTGAAATAGAGCACTTTGAATGCCTCCTCTTCTGTAGGTTGTCGTTGTCTACAATTCCCTGGGGTGGAAAAGAGATGATGTTGTTCGAATTCCTGTAAGTATTTTGTGTTTACTTCATGCCTTTTCTTTAGCTTTCGTTGTCTTTATTGCTTCATGTGTATGTATCAATCCTGTTATATATTTGATTTAATGCAAGTGCTAGAACAGTAAACTTCTTTTTTAAGATAACTTCAATAAATTGTGCTTTTCATCTGCCTTCAAAACAACATGAAGAGAAGGGGGCATGCCGGAAGAATTTTGTATGCATTAGCATTGCAGCATGTTGTTGTCTTTGTCATATTAAAGCTTCATTATTGTTATTTATTTATTTGACCTGAAGAAAGCTATATGATTGAAAATACAGCTGTTATATCCAGTTCAATTCTGAAAAAATACTTATTTATATTTCTGTTTTCTTAGAAAAGAGCCTTCTAGCTATGACTTTGAAGCAACATAGAATTTTTGCTCACTCAATACCTGCATGTATGTATCCTACACTTGCCATAATTTAAGTGTGTATGTAAGGGTATGTGTATGCTTGTGTATAAATGTAGTACCATGAAAATATTCTTCTGTTTATTACCTTTAAAAAAATAGTTAATATTTTAATGGTAAAAAACACACTGCTTTATCAAAAAAAAAAAATTTCCCGTTAGTGGAAGGTCAATTTGAACAATTTGTTTGTGAACTTCCACACATTATCTATCCTAATTTGTAAACTTGCTACAGGTGATCAACAAGAATGTCATTGTTCAGGATTCCAGTGGAAAAGAAGTTGAAACACAGCTTGTACCAATTGCTAATGTTTCTCTAGGCATGAGAAACTACCTTGTTACTGCATATGTTGGTAAATCTCCAAGTGCGAACCCCACGTGTTGGCTTGCATTTACAGCATCTGTTCCACCTCTTGGTTTTAGCACTTACGTCATCTCAACTGCTAAACGGACAGGTTAAACACTGAATTGCTATATTTTAAGAGTACTCATGAAATGTAGAAAAATCATTTAATTCATTTCTTCATATATTGATGGTTGTATTTCTTTTTGTACCATTTTACAAATGCAGCCTCTACTTCAGTGACACAAACATCATACAAGGTCACGGGAAGTCAGAATGACACTATAGAAGTAGGGCCAGGAAATTTGAAGCTTATTTATTCTGCAAATGAAGGAAAACTTACTCAATATGTTAATACAAGAAGTTCGGTGTGTATTTTATCAGCCCTTACTTTATGTACATTTCATAGATCTTCTATTCTTGTATCAGGGGCAGAGCTACATAGAAGCTAAGGTGGGCCTTGGGCCCCATAAATATTTTTCTGTACATTGGACTTTGGGCCATTCCTTGAAAATTTAAGGTGGTCATGCAGAAGTAACAGTTTTCTGTTACATGCCAATTGGGCCTTCTGAGCTATATGCCGTGGCTATGCTCTGTTCAATCTTCCCTTTTTTTAAAATCTTATATCTATAATTAGATGAATGGATATAATTGTGTTATTGCTTTCAAATGTCTGGAAAACATGCCACCTCTACTTTACTCTTTCTTTCTTTGAACTTTTTGATATGCATTTAATCTGGTATTAATTTAAATTGAAGGTCAAATCATCTATGGAGCAATCATACAGCTATTATTCTGCATATGATGGAAGTCAGGATCTTGAGTATTTTCAGGTAATTAAAACTTACTTTTTTTCTGTGTGTCCCAGTTGCTTTTGTATCATTGTTTGTGCATCTCTTTATTTACTGTTT